>CM059287.1:24671505-25135105 GCA_030347295.1 Setipinna tenuifilis | reverse complement strand
CTATCTCCCAGCCTGCCGTGCAGATAAACATGGCAGGCTGGCTGCTGTAATTGATTTAAAGGGGGGGGGGGGGAATGAGGGAGGCACATTGGGAATCGGGCTGCTGGTGGTGGCTGATGGGTGGCAGGCTGCATGGTCAACACTCTGTGGCACATGAATGCACCCAGGCAGCAGGTGAAATGGTGGCGCTTTCCGATTGGCTGGATGGCACATGACAAAGCACAAGTCAGCATGTCTATTTTTTCCCAGTGGATTTCCTACATGAATGTCTGAGGTGTTTTTGCCTGCCTCACATCTGATAAAGGCAGGCCCTAAGACAGGTACAGATATGCAACAACAGCTGACAAACTGGTATGCTCACACGCACTTTTACACACACACACACACACACACACACACACACACACACACACACACACACACACACACACAGGCAAGGAGGCATGTACATACACGCAATAAAATATCATGCATTTCCATGAGACTAAGTAAAGTGAGTCCTGTCAGTGCTTAAGAGCAAAGAGTGGTTCTTCAGTCATCTGACACATTAGCACCCAGTCTGATTTCTGCATAATGGCACAGCTTGTCTGAGGTTACTCTTAATATCCGCCTAATAGTTGTTTGCTGAAGTACATTTTTTACATTTTAATTATGGTAATAATGGATTTAGTTTAGCATCTGACTGGCTAGGATTTGCTATCTTCTCATGATGCGGTGAAGCATGCCCCCCCCCCCCCCCCCCCCCCAGTGTTGACACTTGTCTCTTTTTGTACATGTCATGTCAGATGAGGACGTGGTGACACGCAGCCACTTTAATTACCCATCACATCCTCCACTGTCCCAGATGGGGCGCAATTACAGCTCAATGATCGAGCCGAAGCTGTTTGCTGTGTACCATTGCATTATTCAGCAGTTGTTCACAATAGCAGTCGGCACCATGTTTAGTAGTGTCTTTCGATGCGTGCGTGCGTGCGTGCGTGTGTGTGCGCGTGTGCGCGTGTGTGCGTGTGTGTGTTCATGTTAATGTATGTCATGTTGAAATTTGAAACATGTCCTGTTGTCATTGTCACATGTAACTCAAGAGGAAAGTGCTTGATGGGAATCCTGTGTTTGTGTTTTCCTTTGTCTTTTCAAAATTGTGTGTGTGAGACAGGGTGATAGAGACTAGAGTGAATGAAAAGAACTCTGTCTCTGACTTAGTTGAGTTGTATTGTTGGAGTGTACTGTGTATCTTGCAAATCCATTTTGTAAAGTCATATCTGCTCAAGATGTATGTGTCTTTAGCAGTAATGTGTGTATCATTTGCCTTTTCCTTCTCTGTGCTTTCATACCTTAGATATGCACTCATTTGGCAATTGTAGGCTGCAGGAGTTGCAGCCTACTCTTTAGAGGTGATTGAGTTAGTGCTAATGGCCTCCACATAGCCCAGGTGGCTGCAAATGGCTCCCTGCTCTGCCAATAGGGGTTGTAGGCTATTTTTCCTTGACTTCTAATTTCACCTTCAACAGCATCAGTGCAACTCCTCTCCATTTAAGTCTCTGACTAGTAAAGGTTTCATGGTCATGACATTTTAACCACTTTAGCTGTGATAAACATCTATATTTGTGATTAGTAATTAAATAGTCTTTATCTTTTCGTTTTATGCCACTATTTTAGTGTAAGCTTAACAATAGTTTAATGATGACACACACTTGCACACAAACCCATATATATACTAGAAAAGCACTCAGAGAGCGCAGACCTCCGCCAAGGCAGCTTATGTCTCCACCTTATTGTCATTCTCACCTTAAGACGGTTCGTTCACTCATGCTCACACAAACTTGGTTGGCTCTTCGGTGCAGGAAAGTACTTTATCTAATTTCCACTGCCAACATGAACTACCGGGCTGCTCACCGCTACCGCTCTAACTCTCCTCTGTCTTTCTCTGAAAAAAAAAAAAAAAAAAAACAAATGTAAAATTCTAGGTTTGGAAGTTGTGAAAATGTAGGCAGCTCTTTCTGTCTCTGTAGGGGTGCTGGCTCAGTGCACTCAATGCTACACTGTGCTAAACATAACCTCATGATGTAAGCAGGATGTGTTTTAGTCCCGCCCTACTTACACCAATTGGAAAAAAAGAGGTGAAAATCTGAAACTGCGTAACACGGTAAAAGTGTAGGATTTTTTTTGCATCTTTTAGACACATTTTTAATGTCTTACACATTATCAAATAAATGCAGTCTTTATTATCCTGGGTCTTTAAATATCCCAAATCTATTCAATTCACAAAAGTCACTACCATTGACGTGTATCAGAATAACTGACTGGTGCTATCAAAACAATAACATGCCTTGAGTAAAATGGGCAATATCCTGGTCATCCAAGACCATGTGGTTATGAATGGGCTGAGCAAAGAATGTTCGAGGCAACAAATCACTGAGCTCCCAGTAATTCAAAAAACATTCTTTTAGAGGCAGTAGTTAACATAAAAATGCACATGTGCATTTTTGCCAACTTGGTCATCAAAGGGAAACATTGCAAGGACTCCTGAGGAATTTAACTTCGTTCACGTATGCTTGGCAGCTTAGTATCAATGGCGAGATGGCATCATTAAACAGAGCGCCAATCACCTCTCAAGCAGTGGGAACTGATGTGGAAGTGGGGATGGCATATGGCTATTCAGTTAGCATCATCCAGCTGTTTTCATGCAGATTAATGGAAATGATTCAAATGATTGTGATTACTGCAGACTGCATTGATTTTGCATAATCATGCAGTTATACAATAATTATAACAGGCGTAGTGAGCAGTGCCTTTCCATGGACCTTTCCTTCTCTCACTCTTAACTCCCTGTTGACTGTTCAATCTCACACTAACCTTCTACTCAATCATTTACAATGTTTATAGAGTTGTATGTGATCACAATTTGTAGTCTTGCTTGAAAGCAGATGTGTCTTGACTGAGTGAGTGTGGTATGTGAATTGGATGCTTGTGAAAAGTGTTATGAATTAGTCCAGACACACCAGTCTCAATATTTACATTTAGGATATGTCTGTGTCTAGGATGTGCCTGTTGAAATATGCAGGCTTTGTATTTGTGCCAAACTCTGTATTAATTGAACCTAAAAAAGACAGTAGAATTACTGGGAAACCTATTTTTTGCCAGTCAAATGGACTGTGTGAGCATTCATTCATTCAGAAAAGCAAGACTGCTCACACTGATTTGCTACTGCTGAGTCTTTCAAAACAGTGAAGATAAAATTAAATTTGGATTCATGTGACAAAATACCAGAACTAAACAAATGTCTGAATGGATAACTGTTGAATCACATCCTGTTTGGACAGGCGTGTTTGTTTTTAGAAGCAGATGTAAAAGTCTCCATCATGGCGTATTATTGGTGCCTGTGTTTGTCTCAGTGCTGCCTTCCTCTGCGTGTTGGTGGGCACTGGGCTCTTGGCTCTCTCAGGCTGGCTGCAGTGGGGATTGGGTGCTGTCCTCAAAGAGCTCCATTCACACAGCCAAAGAATGGCCCAACAGCATCCCCTGCTCCCTGCAGTGATCTTGCTGAGGGAGGAGGAAGACACACACACACACACACACAGACACACACACACATATACACACACAGACACACAGCAAAGAGACTCTCCCTTTCTTTCCCTCTCTCTCTACTCCCTCCCTCCCTCTCTTTCTTCTCTCTCTCTCTCTCTCTGTCTCTCTCTGTCTCGCCCTCCCTTTGACAGACACACACACACACACACACACACACACACACACACACACATACACACACACACACACACGTCTCACGTCTCACTTCTCTGCAGGGAGATGGTCACTGACTGGGGCCTCTCTTTTAAACTTCCCCTCAGTGTGTTATTTTTTTATTTCTTCCCCTCCTCTCTTTTTCTGTCTCTCATTCTCTCTGCGTCTTCCGCCCTCTCAATCAGTCTCCTCCTCTCTGGAGGATACAATAATACGCTGTAGCCAGTGTGGATTAGGCCAGGTTATTAGCGTGCCAGGGTATGGAATTACAATCATGGCATTGGGCGTTTGATGCCGGCTGTGGTGAATAGCGGGTAAGTGGATTCCCGCTCCATCCTTTCATTTTTTTTCTCCTCCTCCCCCACTGAAGATAAGACCTGTATCCCCACTCTCTCTCACACTCATATCTCACACACAAACACACACACACACACACACACACACACACACACACACACACACACACACAGGTGCTTATGTAACACCGCTGCTTGTAATTAGGCCTGTGTAAATGTATGTTACCATTTCCTGCCCCTCTGTCTCCCTCTCTCTCTCTCTCTCTCTCTCTCTCTCTCTCTCTCTCTCTCTCTCTCTCTCTCTCTCTCTCTCTCTCCATCTCAACTGCTTTTCCCTTCTGTGTCTCGGTTGCATCTAGCAGTCTTTCTCTCAGGCTTTCTACTCCTCCCTCCTGAAACTGTCTAGTCCCTTCTCTCTCTCTCTCTCTCTCTCTCTCTCTCTCTCTCTCTCTCTCTTTCTATCTATCTCTCTCTCTTTCTCTCTATCTCTCTCTCTCTCTCTCTCTCTTTCTATCTCTCTCTCTCTTTCTCTCTATCTCTCTCTTTCTCTCTCCTCCCACTTTCCCTTCAGTTTTCATTACCAAAGAAAACATTTGCATTCTGCTCAGGGGACTCCTCTGTACCAGCTTCAGTGCTCTGATGTTTATTTCATAATTGGCTGGCTTCGGTGGACGGGCCTCTGAATCGCGGCGGATGGGAATTGATTTGCATACGTTGTTGCTGGTCCACCCTAGCAACCCCCCCACCCCCCACGTTGGGATGGAGGAATTGGCCTGAAATACAGCGGTGTTTTTCTAATGAGACACACTTGCACACATCACAGTGACCTATTGATGCACACACAAAGAGGGAGCATAAACACACAAGACAGTAACAATGACACAGGGTGAACACAGCAAGTGGACCACGCACAACATACAAACAGGGTGTGCCTTTAGAGACAAACAAGTTGTCTATATGTTGCAGTGCTGTCGGATAGTGGAAGGTGATAGTATAGTATCATGACTGACTTTGTAATTCCTAGCCTTAATTTACACCAGGCTGTCACAACACCTTGCCAATGATAAAAATGGTATGATTAAACGGTGTCTGTATAATGAAGGAGAAAATATGTTGACTTACTCTACTCCACTTTGTGTCTGCGTTTCTTCTTTGCAGCCCTACCCATATTCATTTAATAAGGACCTCCATGATGGAAGAAGTCAAATTGGTGGTGTCTGTGTTTGTCAGAATATCAATATGTGATGGCAGTGTATCAATAACATGTATTTTTAGCATTTTACAATATTATATTTCGATACTTTTCCCCCCACCTGATGCAGCAGCAGGCTGGATTAATCGGTGACTGTGCTGGCTCTGTAGGACCTCTTTCACCCCTGTGCGGCTGAAACTCTGCCCTGCAATTCATTGCTCTGTTTGTATGTTTTTCACATAAATTAACTTTGGATGGCTCTAATGTAAACATTAGGAGCTATAGGCCGTAGCTGCCCCCACACCACCCTGATTATGGGCATTAGCAGTACTGCCAGCCTGTGACTGACCAGGAGAAGGTGAATGTGTCTGTGGGTGTGATGGGGCTCTTATCTAACGGCGCCCCCTGTAATGACACGGTAATGGAATAATGGCCTCCTGTTCAACACACGAGTCCCCCTGGCCTCTGTAACCACCTGGCCTCTCCCCTCCCAGCCTCCTGTCCACACACACACACACACACACACAGCTTTTTTTCCCCCCTCTGCGAGAGGTTCTCTTTGTGTACTGGCATGTCACTGCCGAGCTCATTTCCCTCCACCATTGTTCGAGGTCCCCACTCTGGTCCATTCAGTGTGGCCTGCTGGATTGTTCTGGAAAACAAAAATAAAGCGGCACCGCTGCAGCCCCGCAAAGAGACAGGTGGGGGTTGGGGGGAGGGTGGCGTGCGGTCCGGTCTGCTGTGGTCTGTTTTGGGCGTGAGGCTGGAGCGAAGCAGACGGCTGATGGAAGTGATGTGATTACTTCTCCCAGGAACACCGCCCGGAAAAATGGCAAGGTCACCGAGGGATTGATGCCAAACTGTGGAAGTGTAGATTCCATCCAGCTGGGAGGGTGCCAATTCTGAGCCTTTGGTCCTAGACAGTTTATGTTGTTATTATTGAAGGATACACACACGAGCGCACACACACACACACACACACACCTTGTTGCACAGACACACCGAAAACCTGAACAGAGCATTGGCACTCAATATGAATAAAAGAGAAGGCATAGTTGCTTGTGTGCGTGCGTGCGTGCGTGCGTGCGTGCGTGCGTGCGTGCGTGCGTGCGTGCGTGCGCGCGCGCGCGCGTGCGTGCGTGTTTGTGTGTGTTGGGATTTTTTCTTAGTCACTGCATGTGTGTGGCTGGTTAAGCTGCATGGTAGTGAGGATGAGCCTGGAGAAAGTGTAGGTGCTGTCCATATACAACATCCATCAGTGGCGCAGCTTCTTCTGCTTCTGCCGCTTCACCTTGGCTGTGCTCCCTGCCCCTCCAGTCCCCCCTGATAGCCAGCCTGCTCAGATTGATGAAGGCCTTTAAGGGTGCTTAGTAAACACACACACAGACATAACTTATGCTGAAAGGTTTGTCCTGTGATTGCTTTTGTGCTGTTTCCATGGACGACTGTGCATATACAGGTGACCTGTAGTCACTCCAGGTCTTTTATATTAGATGAAAATAGATTGACATCAAATTTAAAGCCTTATGGGTGTTACCACAAGGGACTAGAGGCAGCACAAATATTGTAGTGACTTATCTGTAGGTACATTTCACTGGAACTAAGATAAACTAAATTAAATAATGTGGTCATTCTTGTGAATGAGAGTGGTTCTGTGAAAAATGGCTTGTCTCAAGAAAGCCATCGTCCTTTCCCCTTGTAAGGATGGACAAAGCTGTGTGTTGTGTGCACATGATTCAGATTTTGCTGTCAACACTGTTATTTATGGACTGACCAAATGTTAAGTCCCTGTAGATGTGTGCTCCTCAACTGTGTATGTGCATGCAGGTTTTCTGGCACTTGCTGAAAGTATGGTAGAAGATCCTGGAAAACAGTTCCATTAGTTACAAGCTACATTTTGAAAGTACACAATTCAAAAGTCCAAACCCCTTTCTTCAGACTTCCCCCGATGTCACACCTCCATATTCGTGCATGGGGAAGGGGAGACTGACAAACAGCAGTTTGGCGTATCGCCATTTAATAATTTTGAATGGATCGCTTAAAATGATTGAATGGTGTGTTTTTAGTTCTGTCTGTCCCACAGGTGACTAACATGTTGTGTTATAGCATTTAATTAATTGGTTGCCACCAGAATGTGAAGAGGATTTTAAGCGATATAGTAAAAAGTGGTTCAGGAAATCATCTCCTACCTTACCTTTAAGATAAAGAGAATGCAGAAATCTGTTTATGCAATCTGTTCAGTTAGCAGCAGCTTTAATGCTAAACCACTTGCAGTGCAAATGCAGATTAATTTCATTAATATGTTAGCTCCCAGAGAATACAGCTTTGCAATACCTGCTGATAAAATGAGAATTCCGTTTATTTCATGGTTCAGCAAATCATAGCTGATTAGATTACTAGTAATGGTATTTTAAGGTACGTAGTGATTGCTTTTTAGATAGAGGAATAAGGGATTTTTAAGAGACATAGAAACCTATGGATTTATTTTTAAAAAGTCTTTGCCGCAGGCTCATGTGGCAACAATATATTTTTTGAACAGTTTGATGAACTGGTTGAACTTTTGTGCTGAGAGATATATCTTTGGCAGGGAATGCACACTTTGGAGATACTGGTGCCAACATAGGCTGTTGTGTGCATCCACATTGCTTGATTGCAGACGTTTTGGACTACACCAAAACCCTAAACATTTTGAACTCTGTGCTGATACTCCCCATCTCGATTTCTCTCTCTCTCTCCCTCTCTCTCTCTCTCTCTCACTCACACACACACACACACACACACACACACACACACACACACACACACACACACACACACACACACACACACACACACACACACAGATTATCTTGGTTTGATTTTCATATTCTTGTTCATATCTTTTCTCCTGCTTTTTTCCGGTGTTTTCTGTGAAAATTTTAGAATTTGTAAAGTGCACCATCAGTCTCTGCCCATCTCTCTGTTGTTCTCCATCACTCTGCTGTTCTTTCTCTCACTGTTAGCTCTAACCAGAGACAGACTCTCACATGGTGTGCAAGATGAGTGAAATTAATGAAGAAAGGCAGAGAGCGGTGGATTTGCTTAAATACTCTTGTGGTGTGTGGCGTCTGAAGTGAGGCGCCACGCCGAGTGGGAGCGCTTTTAATTATGCTGTCATTCACCTGCTCCTAGCCCTAGTGACGGAGCGCTGTCTCACCAGCAACACATACACACACATACTCACACACAGACCCACTCACTCTTCCTCTTTCTCTCTCATTCCCACTGTCATACCTGTCTAATTAAGCTCCACAGGTGTTTGCGCTTCTCCTTCTCTTTCCCTTCCTCTCTCTCTCTCTCTCTCGCCTAAAGTTGTAAGTGATGCTTTGCTGTCCCTGTGGAGGTCACTGAGGTAAAAGGTGTGTGTATGTGGGAGAGAGAGATGGAGAGAGAGGGTGATTTGAGTGAATTGGTGTGTATTTGCGTGCTTGAATAGACGTGGTGTACTCTGCCAACTCTCTTGGTGCTAATGTGATGGGTTGTTAAGCATGACCTCCTATGTCTCTTAAAAACACACACACACACACACACACACACACACAGGCACACACACAAATGTAGTCAGCTTAGAATTATTTTGAAGCTTGTGACCTTGGGGACCAGGGCTGTTTATTTACATTACTGCTGCTGTGTGTCTATATAAATGACACTGAAAGGTCAAATTCCTTATTTTATTTCAGCAGTGTAATTTTCTACAGCGTTTTAGTTTTTAGCGTTGAAATTTAATGCTGAAATAAAGACAGCTCAAGGTCATTCTTTATCCAAGGTCTTCATCTCGCCTGTCTTCTGAAAACTGAAATGAAAAGACTCAAATCTCTCAGTGAACTCACATCCTCTTCTACTCCAGTACAATTGCACTGGGGTTAGAGTGCATTAGCCACTGAGTGCTCTTTGCAGTGTTCTGGGGTGGAAGTCTCTTTTTTTTTTTCATTGTTTTTTTTTTTCTTTCGTTTTTTGGAGGTGGTGGAAGAAATGTCCTCTCCCCATCTTCTCCTCTCATCGATTTCTGTCTCTCCTTCCCTCAGCGATCTATAACTATGACGCCCGCAGCGAGGAGGAGCTGTCGCTACAGATTGGGGACACGGTGCACATACTGGAGACATATGAAGGTGAGGGCTAAGGCGTACACACACACACACACACACACACACACACTCACGTCGGCACTCATTTGAACTGATGGCGCAGCTCCCTGAAGGCCTTGCCAAGCAGAATTGAGCATTATTATTTTGTCATTCAGGGTAATGTTGGTGTTTTGTCACAGCCCTGTGGCATTTTCAGACCAAGCTGTGCTGAACATATCCATTTCCACACCTTCTTGAGCCCCCTACTGTAAATGAGGATGTTGTAAATTTTGTCTGTTTTTTTGGGGAATGTATAGCGCATTTTTCCTGGGTGTTGCTCTTCATGCTAGAATTTTGAAGAGTTATGTTGTCTGAGACGAAAGCCTGAGAAAGAAATTCTATGTTGATACAGCAGAACATGTATCCTGCGAACAGACAAATGAACACAGTAGCTGTCTCACATCATTGCTCAAGATGCTGTTTTTTGTGCCCCTGTAGGATGGTACAGGGGAAACAGGCTGAGAAGAAAGTCCAAGAAGGTGAGAAGGCATGAGTTTACACTTTCTCTTAGAAAGAGTCGTGGGAAATCACATTTGCTCTGTGTGCTGTGCTTTCTAGTCTTAATGTTAAATATTGTGTGTGGTCCGACGCAATAAAAGTGCTATATGCAAGACATTTTCCTCAAGCAATTTAAAACTGGTCTTGAAATGTCATCACTAGAGAAAACATGTTAAACATGATAAATTGAAATACTTTTTTCACTGATAACAACAATGCAGCCAGAATATTCACTTAGTTTTATGTGTTTATGTTTTGATTTTGTGTTTTACCTTTTGACCCTAAAGGGGGAACAACACTTTACAGTACTTTAAAGTTTGATTTCAGTACCTGTTTTGGTCACAGTCTTGCATACAGTACTTTGAAGTATTGTCGCTCATGTGTAGAAATTCTCTTTCTTTTGGCCCAGGGCATATTCCCTGCATGCTACATCCACCTGAAAGAGGCCACTGTGGAGGGCAATGGGTGAGTTAGCCCTTTGAACTCTTTCTATTTTATAATTCATTCGCTAGCTGATCCCTGTCCGGTGGCCCTGTAGTGTGACTGTGAAAGGGAAACGTAGCAGTAGCAGTAGCAGTAGCTCTCATGGGTTCAGGCCTACTCTTCTCCAAGGTCCTGCTGAAGCTGAATGCTGTGCTTTAGACTCTGGAAGCAGTAAGAAATCGGCTATGGTGCTTGAGAGCAGTTGCCCTGATGTTTTTTAAAAGTGGTACTACATAATGTAGTTTATCTCATTCAGTAGACTGACCTTGCTGGTTGAGTTTCTTGTCACTGGGCCCTCTTGTCTGCCCTTGAGAATGGAAGGTCCACAGTCACGCAGCCACAGATAGCATATGCTTTCTTCTGATGGCCAGTTCTTTGAATAAGCAAAATGTACTGTCCTTGAAGAAGAAACCCTCTCTGCCTAAGAAAAAAAGAATACAAGTTTCGCCTGCTGTTTTACGAAAAGGCCCCTTTTTCCTTGACAAAAAAAAAAACATTTCAAGGGAAATGTTGCCAAATTAGTGCCCAGTGTGGGATTAATTAGAATTCATGGGCAGCCATCTGAGGCATGCTGGTGATTGGAGCCGTGTTCTCTGCCAGATGAAAGAGTAAGAATTTACAGCGTGATTTACATCAATGCAGAAAAGTGTCCAAGCAGTTAGTGCATTAAGCACGTGCACAGGCACACATGGGTGTCTCACTCTTTGTGGGAGCAGCGTGATTTTAATTGGTGCTCGTATCTCCCATTTAGAGTGATGTAAAAATCACAACATGTTTTTCAGACCAGTTCAGGTGCAGCCATTAAGATGGGAGAGAAATGATGTGCAGGTGGAATCGTAAATTAGTGGTTTCATTGACAGCTACAGGAATAGCATGGATGGATGAGTGACTGAATAAATCCATGTCTCTATTTTTAGATAAGTGTATGGATAGGTGGATTGACATTTGTATAGATGTATAGATAGATGGGTAAGTAGATGACTGAAGAGATGGCTGGGTCTGTATGGCTGTGCTTTTGAATAAGTGGGTGTGTGCAAGGATCGACTTGATTGATGCATGTAAAGGGTGAGAGGTGACAGTGCTCTGTGTTCTGGGCCTTCTCCTTTTACAGGCAGAAAGAGACCGTCATTCCTAATGAGTTGCCCCTGGTACAGGAAGTCACTACCACACTACGCGAATGGGCCTCCATATGGAGAGACCTCTATGTGGTGAGATACACACACATGTAGCCAGTAAAATTATTTTGAAAGCCACAGCTACATTTAAACATAAAAATATTGTGTTTTAATAAAAAAGTGATGTTTCCTGTAGTGATCTATTGCGCCATGCTTTCATTGAAACAGACACTTTAACAAAACCTAATTAAATATTTTTTTCAATGAAACAAGTGCAATGTTTTAATGTGTTGTCTTTCCCTGTGCGTGTGTTTGTGTTTGTTTGTGTGTATATTGTGACTATGCACTCACAGGGAGACAAACGAGAAATGTTTAACTCGGTGCGTGACATGATCTACGACCTGATCGAGTGGCGCTCTCAGATCCTGTCTGGCACACTCCCCCAGGATGAGCTGACAGAGCTCAAGCAGAAAGTCACCTCTAAGATGGACTACGGCAACAAGTAAGCCCAGAGCTGTCGGCCCACCTTTTTTGTCTTACACTGCTGCTGCTCCCTGCCGTGTTCCTTCATACCTAGTTCGCTACGAGAGCGTGTGGGAATCCAATTTATTATTTAATCAATTCTGCATTTGATCATTTTTAAAAGAATGAATGAAGTGTTTGAACCAATGGAGTTGAAGTGGTGTGTGGTGCAGAGCAGCTCTGCTGCAGTGCTTTCTCTCCCCAGGGTTATTAAATGGTGCTGTTGATCTGGAGTCTTTTGTAGTGCTGATTGATTGGACTTGAGGTGGTTAACACGTTTTAGTTTGGAGATTGGTGGGCGGTGACTGCAAGCTTTCACAGTGATCTGACTTCATGCTGTGTAATACCACAGGTACCTGGATCTAGATCTGGTGGTGAGGAACAAAGATGGGAACATCCTGGACCCTGACCAGACCAGCACCATCAGCCTGTTTCGGGCCCATGAGGCTGCCTCCAGACAGATAGAGGAACGCATTCAGGAAGAGAAGGTACAGCCAAGAAGTGGTGCATACAGACGTGTAGCGGTTCATTCACCACACGAGCATGTAACTGTGCACCCAGCCGTGCAGATTGCTGTACAGGCAGGATAGGGGGTGAGGTGTTGTTTCTGAACATGACAACACATTAGATGTGTGGTGCTTTGTGATGCGCTCAGTGGTCTCATGGCCCAGTTACCATAGAGCTCAGGGCCTTACAAAACCTGGGAGTCTTGCAGTGCCATGCTTTCTTACTGTGTGTGTGGAGGTAACGATTGAAAAACACAAATTGGGCTATGCTGGTGCTTTTGTTTCTTAAACTGGTTACCATATTCAAAGCAGAAAAAATGATCTTGGTTATATCAGGCCAATTCACTGATCCAATGATGAATGAAATTATAAATAATTTGTTTTTAAATTGAACTATATTTCAGAAGTAAAGGACTGTTTGGTGTTTTGCTCACAGGAAATATTTTCTAATCAACACTTATTACAATACATATAAATTTTAGAGGTTTTTTGTCTAGTAATAATGAAATGTGACCCTTCACAGCAAAGCCAGTCACTGAGGGCAATTTTTCAATGTTTTTCAAAGTTATTGTGTTTATTATGCTTTCTTGAAAGAGCATAAAGCAAGCTTTTAAATAAGGAGATTGAGCAAGAAATTACAAAGATATCAGTGTTTCCCCTACAGTTGTATTAGGGGGTGCCCTGTCCCTCAACGGCACCTACCTCCTGCCGCCCTTAACAAAATGGCACCTACCTCCTGCCGCCCTTAACAAAATGCCCTTAACATGTCAACAGCCAAAAAGGCACTCCAACTTGGTGAGGTCTCCTGCCCTAGGTCTAAGCGGGAACCCAAGTGTTGCTACCCCTGTCCCTGACTAACACAGTCCACCACAGTCAAGTCATCACTGGGTGACCGGTTTTGACCGGCTGACACTGGCGGACAGAGGTGAAATACTTGACATGGCTGTACAAGATTGGTCATGGCAAGTAGTAAGTTAGCAGGGCTGCAGACTGAGACCAAAATGTTTGTGTTTCGTGACCACAATTTTAGACCACGCCAGTAAATTTCATGTGTGACTAAAACATTTAGCTTTAAGGGGAAAAGCAAATAAAAAATCTGAAAGCCATTGCTGCAGGACGACACCAAAATTGGCTTACCATTGCCACTGGTTCTGGGCACTTATGGCAAGCCTTTTTAGACTAGAATGCAAATATTGGCGTATATGTCAAGTCATTATGGACTTTATTTACGGCATCATATTCTAAAATGTATCAACAGTTTGACAATGTTGCTGACAGTCTTAACCTGATCTATCTTCAGGAGCACTCTGCTACAACAGCCAATTGCCATTGAAAAAAATAAAATAAATAAATAAATACATAATTAAAAAAAAAAATCTTAACATGGAAGTGCCACCCCTCTCCCAGTTGCCTTTAGAGCGCCAGAAAGTAACCTGAGTCCAGAGGGGGACAAAATTAAAATTGTGTTTCTCATTGCAGAGAGGAGTTGCCATTTGTTAAATATAAACATATAGCCTAGTAATGACACAATGCGCAGTTTATTGGCAGCACATTAAAGCAGCATGTAATTTTCTGCACTGTTATCAAAGTATACATTAGTAACACCGTGAAAATTCAACCAAATGCGGATATTTCTGTTTGAAGTTGATTAAAGGCGTGCTCCCCTAAAATTTCTGGTTGCGCTCCTAAAATTTTCAGTTAGGGGCTACTTCACTCCTAATCAAAAAAGTTAGTCTGGAGTTAGTTAAAAAAAATAAATACATCACATTCTGCAACCATCCCCAAGGATATATATAAACATTCAGAGCCAAAGGGTGCATATTTTAGCAGTATTAAAGTAAATACCTAAAATACCAACACCTAAAACAAAAACTCCACAATTAGGGATGCTCCGATTGATCGATGGCTGATCATTATCGGCTGATATTTATTAAAATGTTTCATTGGCACTGTCTTTGAAGGCCGATCTATGCAGCCAATCTGCGCAAAATGTGAAACTCTTTCACTGAGACAAAAAGCAGCCACTGTTTTACTTTTTCTCCTAAAGCCTACTGGCTGCAATGCAGTGATTTTTTATGTAGGGTAAGTAGACTATGTAAATCAGATAAACATTATTTCATGTGACATTTGCAGCCTCTTTGCATGCATGCACACTCTCTCTCCCTGTCTCGAAACTAGGGGTCGACCAATTATTGGCCAGGCTGATAATTAGGGCCAGTAAGCGTCTCTCACTGCCCTGCACTTGACACTCTGTGGCTGGGAACATTAGCCCGCCTACTACACCGTTTGATTTGCTAGTCACCCTGAGTCCAGCCAGTTATGACAGAAGACTGAATGTACAGAAAAAAATCGCTTCTCATCGACTCTGTGGCAGACTAGGCTTTAGCAGTGCAGAGCTACTTTTTCAAGGCAAGGTAACATACATTGCTGAAGTTGCAATAAAACACAATCCTCTACACTGAAGTTGCAAGGTCACTGTGAAAATAAGTAATTTAGACAACCAGGGCATTAATTATAGAACCATGTACATCATAGTGCACAGCATATAGTGGTAAAGTAATTGTGATGCAGCAGGAAGCTAATATGTTTGCTATCATGATTAAAAGTATATTTTTTAGGCTTAGGCCTAATATTTTGAATGTCATGAGTTTGAAAGAAATATCAGGAAGCTATATTGCATTTCATTGTTTTTTTTTTTTTTCAAAAAAACTGATCCACAATTTTAACAAAAAGAACAAACAACTTAAAACTGCAAGTTGCGACTACTGACGGGTTTTGATTAAGTGTCACAAATGGCTAACATTTTGCTGCAGCTGAACAGTGTGAATGCCACCTATTAGTGCATTAGTTTGTGTGACATTGACTAAATTAAGTGTTATGTGTTCAGTGCACTAGTTTAACACTAGTTTGAGCATAAAGCAGTACATGGTTGGTGTGACTTTAGTCCCAGAAGCAGAACCTGGACCTAAGCAGGCAGGCCAAGTTTGCCTCCACCCCGTCCTTTGCCCTGTTCGTCACTCTGAAGAATGTGGTGTGCAAGATAGGAGAGGACGCTGAGGTGCTCATGTCCCTCTATGATCCAGTTGACTCCAAATTTATCAGGTATGCCTGTGCACACATCCACTAACAGATGTGTATAAACGTCTCCCTCATTCATTTTCCTTAGGTTGCTCTCTTTGTTTCTGTCTTTTATTAATGTCCCATTGTTTCTCCTCTCGCTCCCCAGTGAGAACTACCTGGTCAAATGGTCCAGCTCTGGGCTGGTCAAGGACTTGGACCAGCTCCACAACCTGCGGGCTGTCTTTACGGTATGTCTGTGCCAGCCTGTACATGCCACAGTACTGCTCTCCCCCAGGAGGCAGTCGTCAGGGTCCTCTGTACATGCGAATGTGTGAGCCTTTAACATTTTCAGCTTCTGCTGCAGTAACTGTGTGAAGTGCCTATTCTGAAACTGATGAATGATCAGCAACATTAAGTGGCAGGTTGATGAATGAAGGAAAAATTGACAACAGTATGTCCATTCTTTCATGCCTGGAGTTTTTCAAGTAAGAGGTTATTTTTTTCCAAAGGGCTGTTTCAGTAATGAATTGGATTGCTGCAGTGGTACTTTCACACGATATGTAATGAATAAAAATAATAAATGTAAAATGTACTGATGAATTGGCTACTTATCTTTTATAGCGGCCTGCTGCATACCCCAAGTAATGCGATCTCTCAAACCAGCAGGTCATTTCAACAAGGTTTTCCAACAGTTCCACAATTCATATGAGCCACACATGACTGGAATAGCAGATAGCGCTTGGGTAGTAAGTAGAGATGTGATTGGTTAAAATTTTAACACCGAACACCTCCTTCCCTATCTGATTTACAAGGCCAGTCTAGAGTGACAGAACTTATTTAGGCTGTTGGGAACTTTCTTTAAGGGTCAATCACTTTCTGGCTTGTCTGTGGTGGGAGACAGAGGTAATTGGCACACATTAAATATTTAATCATGAGCTTGAGTAAATGAACCATCTGTCCCTGGAGGGTAATGATCGTAATGCAGGTTTAAATTTCCTGGGGTTCTGTATCTTTGGAGGGTAGGGTTGTTTGTGTTCTGTTCACTAGTATTTACTTGGACACACACAATACCCTTTCCCTTTTTAACACGATGCCAGCCTTCATCCTCTCAGTATAATGCAATTAGCGGTGCAAAGTTGTGTAGTGCCATTACAAACAATTAATCTTTATGCGGTTCTCATGTATGCTGCATTAATCATAATGACTGTATGCACCATTCTGATAATGCTTATATCAGTGTATCCTCGATGATACAATTAGGGCAGCAGCTACTCCATTCATATTCACCTCACACCGCTAATGCAGAGTAATTATAGCCTAAAGCCACCCTCATCTGGCAAGAGGCCCCCTGTGCTCTAGATGCAGGTCTGAGTGGGAGGTGTGTGTGTGTGTTGCTGTGTGTGTGTGTGTGTGTGTGTTGAGGCCAAGCCGGTGCCATCTTCCATTCTGCTCCCCTGAGAAAGAAACAGGGTAGTTTTAAAAGGTCAGTGTTAGTCTAGAGTGAAAAAGTGAGACAATGAACGGTTTGGGAGAAAGAGAGAGAGAGTGTAGAAGTGAAGGAAGAATTAACAAAGAGACAGAGAGAGACTGAAAGAAAATCAAAATGAAAGAAGAGCCCTATCGCGGGACCTCATTCCCTGTGGTTTTCTATCAGGACGTGAAACACTTGCCACAATCAAAGCAAGACTTAACACAATTTACCGTAAAAAGGGCGGCCCCAAACAAAAGTTTATCCTCCCTTCGAAGACTTTGATCAATTCATCAATTGCTGCGGCGCCAACGCCTCTGTTCCAGCACAAGCTTAACAAGCCACTGCATCCAGTCACGTCCTTGGACGAGCTCGCTCGCAAAAGCCCATCAGAGAGTGCAGGAGTGAAACACGCTCAATCAAACACTCTACATGCTGCTCTAGGCCCCATCAAATCTCCTTTTGTCGGGATGTAAACACATATGACACACATGTTCACATCTAGTTACAAATTCTGTGTACGTGTGTGTGTACGTGTGTGTGTACGTGTATGTCTACGTGTATGTCTACGTGTATGTCTACGTGTGTGTCTACGTGTGTGTGTACCCACCCACAGGACTTGGGCAGTGAGGATCTGAAGAGGGAGAAAATCAGCTTTGTATGTCAGATTGTGCGTGTGGGCCGCATGGAGCTGCGGGACAACAACACCAAGAAGCTGACCACAGGCCTGCGGAGGCCCTTTGGTGTGGCAGGTAAGATGTCCGCTGACCTTCGGTACAGCACCACCGCAACTCACTCAGGTTGTTAAAGCATGAAAAGCCTAGTAAAGTCAAAATAAACTTACTCCAACATTGAAAAGTGGTGAAATGCTGTTAAACTGTGTAATGCAGTAAAACTGACTTCAGGGGTTTCCAACTTTTTTTTTTAATGTTACCAAAACCAAATACGGTTTTCACTTTTCTGGGTCTTTTATAAGCCATTGAGTGTAATAAAAGAGTTACATTTAAGCAGAAAAGCTAATTTCATGTCCCTGTGTTCAGTGTCTTTGTGGTCTGTGCTGTACATGCTAGCACATCTAGTGATCTTAAAAGCTTTGAGACTTCTGCTGATTTCTCCACCTGCCTCTTACCTCCCCCTCAGGTTCATTTGAGGTCTTTTGTCGAAGCAGGTTCAGTCCCACATGGTTGGGCTTTCCTTAGCTTCTGATTAGACTTGAGACATTTCAGAACAGGAATATTTTTGCGATAACGTGGTTGCTCCTCAGTGAGCCTGCCATGGAGAAAGACCCTGTGGGGGATCCCTGTCTACATTAAGGTGTCTCTCTTAATGCACAATTCAATGAAAAGAAGTCAAACTGTAGTGAGATGGTTGCAGTTTAATTTTCGCAAGTGCCTCCCTTACCCTCAGGAGGTCTTAACAGAATATCCACACACTACTGGCAGTGGTAGCTGCTTTTCTTGGTGGTAAAGCCTGTGTCCTATTGTGGTATTAGAGTTTGTGTCAAAGGAGGGGGTGCATTCTCTCTTACATATGTTGGAAAACAGTCAGCCCTTACATACGTCCAAGCACAATTTCTACACAGTTTTTTCTCTGTCAAAAGTTAAGATTCATTCATTGTGCTAACAGGCTTCATAGGCTGAATACTACTTGATTTATTCCATCCTCTCCCATTACACTGAAGAAAATTGCAACATGGTCTGCAAAGATTTAACAGCAGATTGCAGTGGAAGTTGTAGTATATCATACTTTAACGTTAAACAATATTTCCTTCTCTGAAGGGTTTAGTTGGTCATGCCCATTATATATAATGTATAAGATTTCATTCATCTTGCCTGTTTTGTTTTTTCCCCAATGTAGCCTTGCATCCCACTTATGAAGTCCAAGAGTACTAAATGTTTTTTTCCTTTGCTCCCCCATATAAGAAGTGCACTCCCATAGCCTAACCTGAGAAGAAGAATGGTATGAGTGCAGTGGAGTCCTCTCCAATGCTCCTCACCACTTATGATTGTGTGTACTTGTCTTTAGGCCTTGCCTGTGCTCAGATAAATACATTTGGCCCCTAATCAGAGATTCTCACTTGGAGTAGACGGATAAATTAGTGTCTGATTTGTCCCCGGTGCGCCACTGGCCCATTCCATAGTAAACTAATTAGATTGGCAGGGTGCCTGCTGAGTGCAGGTCAGGTGAATGACACTCCATTGTGCTGTCCTAGTTGAGGAGATGGAGGGTGGCACCCAGATTGATGACGCCTCATCACAGATGTGATTTAGAATGAGCTCAGATACAGTATGAGCAGGCCAACCTGAGGCTGTAGCACGTTGTGACCCTCATGCTGCTGAGAAACTTTATGAGCTTCTGGCTGGATAGCGGGGGAGGGAGTGGGAGGGGTAGAGGGGAAAGTAATAAGGGGGGAAAGGGAAAGATTGTGAAGGAGATAGAGAGCTGTAGCTATGAAGCGAGAGTGATACATGGGAAAGAGAGAAAGGGAGCAAGAGAGGGAGAAGAAAAAGGCATGGGAATCCATCAGTTTTTAACATCAAACATGTTTTTGATGTTAGACAGGGGAAATGTGACTAGCTGGGTTTCTTTTTCCCCCCTTCTCCTTTCCTTCCTTCCTGCACACTACAAAGAAGCGTTATGTGGGTCAGGCAGGGAGAAATCAAAGCCAGCGGACTGTCACCTTTAATGTGAGTGAGTGAGAAGGAGGCAGAGAGGAGAGGGGGAGGACTGCAGAGATGGTGAGTTTCATCACCCTCTCAGCTCCCCCTGAATTATTGCTCATCAACCTCCTGTTGACTGGAGATGGAGACGCCACACCTCCCTCTGCTCGTCTCTTTTCCGGGCCCTCTGCCCCGGAGATCTTCCTATGGGATGATGATGCACGCATACACACACACGTACATACACACACACATACTGACATACACACTAGGGTTGCAAAGGGGCGAAAAAGTCTTGGAAAATTTCCATGGAAACTTTCTAACTTTCTACAGGAATTATGGGAATTAACTGAAAACTTGGGATGATATAAAGAAACACATGTCAGCGTATAACAACATAAATATAAACATGTTGTTTTGTCGTAAGCAGACATTGTTGCAAAAGGATACAATGAAAAAATGTGACTCAGCTTTATTTATAAGTAGCACTTTATGGATGCTTATTTTTTTCATTGAACAGTTCTTTCACTGAACAACACAAATGTGAACATTGATCATAATCTATGTTGTTAGCTCAGAAAGTAGCTTCAGTAGTTCAGTGGTGCATGTGATGGAGGAATGCACAATACATGTGGGGGGTGCAGTCTCAATAGCTATGGAGGAACTACTGCAGGAACACTGTCACTATGATTAAGAAATAGCATGTTATACTTAACTGTATTCACATAAAATCTGTTGTTTTAGCTACAATGTTTTTTCTACCAAGCATATTTCTGTTTCTAACCTTCAACTTTGATAATTCCCAGTTTATTCCCGTTAATTCCCATAAATTCCTGTTAATTCCCATGGACTTTGTGTGCAAAATTTCTGTAATTTTCAACCCTGACACACACACACATACACACACAGTGACACAGAGTTTGACACTTTAACATCCCTACACACACCAAACACATTTAAATACATTTAATGCATATAAAACACCCAAGGTGACACACATGACACACCCCACTGGGGACATTCCACTGAATTCCAAATTCCCAATCAAAGTAAGGTGATTGCTTCCTGTTTGAATCAGGTCAAAGACAGTCAGAGTAAAGCTTACACGTTTGTGAAACACCCTAGTCACAGGCAGTGCAATCTCTGCAACTTAAATAGTAAAAACCCGAACTTGGGAATATATCCTCCATTATGGACACACACACACACACACAATACATTACACGCACACACATTTTGAATGGGACTGTGTATTGTGGAAAAAAGACTTTTTGTTTGTGAATTGAATCTTAGAACTGAACCCATGCAATGTCTTGTTTGGTGTTTCATTTTCAAGTCCAAAAATATTAAGGGTTCAGTAAACAAATTTTTGTTGAATGAAATTCTACATTCTAGAATCCTTTGTAATGTGACTGACACTGACCTGCCCCTTTCTCGCTCACTCTAACACAGTCAGACCGTTACAACAGACATATACAGACATGCACCACGCACACACACCTATGCAGTTTTACATGAAATCAAATCTTTTTGTAAATATAGAACAAACAATCTAGATGTTTCTGGTGGTCTTGAACTCGCTGTAACAGTCAGTATAAGGTGTGTGTGGGTGCGTGCGTGCGTGCGTGCGTGTGTGCATGCGTGCGCACATGAGCCTCTGAGGGCGTGCGGAGCAATGCTGCAGGTTCATGTAATTTGTTCTGATTTTTAGCCGATTTAATTAAAAGTAATGCAATTAAAAGGGACCATGGTCTTGTCATTGTATGGGAAACACTGCTGTCATATGCTCAAATTTCAAGTGGTCATTACATTATTTTTTTTTTGGTCAGGCCAAAGTCAAAGGTACCTCTAGGTGCAACTAACCTAAGGCCCTAAGTCCACGGGCTCACACTTCCTCCTCCCTTGACTGCTATGCATCATGGCTGCGGAAATTATTTTCATCAATCTCAATGAATAAGTCAAACTACTCCTGAAACGTGCCTCTCATGCAGGCAACAGCAGGCAGCATGAGTGCCAAACTGAAAATGAACTAGCAGCAGTCATGCACACTCAATGGAGGGCTGCAGAGGGGTGTAACCACCCAACATGGCCTACTTGTGAGAGTGGCCCCAATTTTAGGGCCACTGTTTTCACTCAGTGGAGCCGTGCCTGGAGTGTGAAACCCATGCAGGCTGAACATGGGTGCTAAACTGAAAATGAACAGGCAGGCTTTAGCTATCATGCACACTTGATGCCGGCAGAGCAAAGCGGAGCTAATTTATGGGGGTTGCACTGTGCCAGGGAGAGGTCTGTATCTACCACGCCACATGCCTGAATTACGAGGTGTCTGCTAACTCTAGTTTGAGATGCCATTCTTAAGGGATCCACTGCAGCTCCCCCTGATTGTTATGGGTGATTGCAGTGAGTGAGTCTGTGATGGTTCGTGACCACACACACCATATTACCCCCTTTTTTAACTCCTGTCTTAACCTGTGACCATTTGTGTTCACAGTCATGGATGTCACGGACATAATCACAGGCAAAATGGATGATGAGGACAAGCAGCACTTCATCCCTTTCCAGCCGTAAGTCACTAGCATGCATACAGGCCAGCAGCCTTACACACTCATACTCACACAGAAATGGACACAGAAACATTTAAAGAAAACATTGTAACATTGAAAGCATGAAATATAGTTTTGAAAGTGTCAATACACTTTTTGTTAGTTTTTGACTGTGGCTGTTTTCACTTGAAAGACCGTACACCTGATTAGCCACTCCATGAAATACCTATGTGCCTGGCTATTCCCTGTTGACTTCATTAAAACTCCCTCATTAACTGCTTGCTCTCTCTGAGGATTGGTTAGCGGCAGCGTAGTAACCTTTTCCTTAACGTGATTATGAGGATCTAATTTAAAATGCTCTTAGACACAGGTAGGGTAATATAGCTGTCCTGATGCTTCAGCAAATGTTCTTGCCTTTGCCGACATCCCAGAAAAAATAATTATGATGGGCCCTATTGTGCATCGCAGACTGTAGGAGCTGAGGTGGGCATGCACGGCTGAAAATGTGTAGAACACGAGCGTGTCGGCCCATTTCCACACCAGTGGGTCGGCACGTCTCCCCATTCCAGGGGGGGATTCACATTTTGCATAGAACACACACACACACACACACACAGCAGATAGAAAGTCAGAGGAGGCCTAGAGGGGAAGTTGGCTATCTTGACATAATTGTCAAGATGCAATTAGATCTCTGTCCAGCGAATGAGATTTTTCTTTCCTTTAGGTTTTTTATGGCAATATGTGGGGAGGTGTAATGTTCCCCATAGCCCAGAGATTAGGGCTAGAAATGGTATTTCATTTGCCTAGAAGGATTTGTGCCATGCCATGGGGAGCAGTCCAGTAACTGTTATGAGACCTTCTCAACCAGTTTTATGTGTGCACATTTTTTTTTTTGAGCTGAACACAAAGGCAAGAGGTCATGGTTAAACACTGAGTGAGACTGGCAGCTCAGGTCAGGTACTGTATAATGCCGTTCTGGGTGTGTATTTCCTCTAAGTATGGCTGAAACGTTTTTGATGCGCAAGGATGGAATCTCTACCATCTCATTTGTTTCTGTTTATAAAATGAGGCCTTTTTGAGGCCTCCTGACACTGTAAGTGGGGGGGGGGGGGGGGGGGGGGGGGGGGGAACTCGCTGTGAGACCAGTTTACGCTTCCCGTCTTTCCCATCTTTCTTTTTTTCTCTTCCTGTCTCATTCTTTTTCTGTCTTCATGCTTTTTTTGGATATTCGTTTGGCCCTTTTGTTCTTCTCTCAAGCTGTTTCCTCTGTGTGGTGGTAAATGTGTAGCTGTAGCCCAGTCACATTTCGGCACACCCCCCACACCCATGTGCTGCCCCCCTTGTCCCAGCTGCTACACGCCCGGCACCCGTTGCTCCCACATCTGTCGCTCACCCAGTGCCAGTGCTGGTGCCAGTGTGCTGGATCTGTGTTCCAGTCCCACAGCCGGTTGGCTTCCACATGCTGCCCCACCTAGAGCACCCTGCCTTACCAGCCAGCCAGCCAGACTGGGAGCCCTGCCTTTACGCTTGACGTGCCTTAACGAGGGAGAGGCGCGGCAGATCCTGGCTCGATCATCCACCTCAGGAGTGCTCACAGATGCAGTCAGGGGTGGAGTGCGGTGGGGTGGGTTGAGGGGCTCTTCTCTCTCTCACTCACATTCACTTACTTTCTTGCACCATGTCTCTGACTGACTAAGACCATGGCCTGCACAGTCAACACAACAGGCTTTCCAAACTCTCTGGCTTAGATGGAGGAGGAGAAGGCATTCAGTGGCCTGTTCTTAATGATGCTCTTTCTGTGTGTCTCTCTCGTTATCCATCCTACCCCACTGTTGGCTAACAAATGGCTTTGTCCCCCTGTCACGGTTTTTGCATCACTATTTGGTGTGTGTCCCTCTCCCTGTCTCTCTCTCCTATATCCATCTCTCTCTCCCACCCCATCCCTCTCTTCTCACTTCCAACACCACTCACCTCTTTCCACCTCCTTGCCACCACCTCCATCTCTTCCTTCCTCCCTCTCTCTGGCTCTTCTTCCCTTTGCTCTTCCTCCTCCTTCCCTCGTGGTGTGTTCGCCTGTTGTGTGCATACTCCAGGCTAGCGCTGGATGACGCCATTCGCCACAAGCAGCTGAACATCTCCCGTTTCTCACCCAGGGTGGCGGGGGAGAACGACTTCCTTCAGACCGTCATCAACAAGGTCATTGCCGCCAAAGAAGTCAACCACAAGGGCCAAGGTAACCACTGCAGGCTATAGGGTTAAAATGGTGGCCCCCAGGCCAACGTATACAGCCATGTCGCAGCAGACAATTAACACCCGTGTTTGCCTTGCTACTTTCTGGTTAACAGTGACATCTACGAAGGGTCTGATTCTGACTAGCCAACTGTACTGTATACAGCCTTTGTTATTCATTGGTAACACCTGTGCTTACTTTGATATTTCACTGCTGTGACATAGGTCCATGAAGATTAGTCAGGCAGTGTTGCTTAGCAATATTAAGGTTTAATGTTGTTGATATTGGGTATTGCAGTTATCCTAGATAGTATCAAAACCATCCCTTTCCTCCTCAGTGATGAGTTTGGAATCTTTGGAAGATTTTCAGCGATGACTGAGTAGAAAATGTTTTTGGAGAAATCAAAGTCCCACCTGTTGTGTGATGTGAGGAAAGTCTGGTATGTGGTTAATTAGATTACATCTGAAAGAAGTCTTGCAACAGAGTAGATTTGGAGAAGAAAGTCACTACCTGAAAGAACACAACAGGTGCTGTGGAAACTGATAAATGCAGTGTAATCTTTCTTTTTGTGCTCAGCCTTTCTTGTCACAGAGATTATTATCAATAAGTTGTATGTGTGGGTGTGTAGACGTAGGTGTGTGCGTGCTGGCAGTGCAGCCTTGTATATTACCCTGGCAAATTATCTTCAGCGTCAATTGAGCAGACACTAACAGCATGTCTTGATGGGCATGTTTATCGATTTACATGTCTGGCGGTGGGATAACATCTCTGGAGCAATATGACTGTTGTACAGGCGGAGGGCAGTCGAGCCATGGCTGGCAGAGGGGTGTCGGGGGAGGGGATTTTATGGCGGGTGGGAGAGCTCCATGGCTGGTGTCATGTTGTATGAAGACGCAACACCATAAACGCCAGCTCCACTCAGGCCAGACATGAGGAGAAAGGCGTGGGAAGTAGCACGCAGTGTCAAACACACTCGCATGTCAAAGCTTCTCTGCCCAGCCTCTCACTAGAAGACTGTTTCATTAATCAACCCATGTGTGAAGAGGGCAGGCAGTATTAGTTGGTGTTCACAGAGGGGGGACGGGGAGAGGGGGAAGCTAAAGAGCGAGAAAGAGAAGGAGGAGGTAGTGCAGCAAGCCAGAGATGAGAGACTGAGGAGGGTTTGAAGAAACGATGCATGAATCCAGATTTTGAATTTTAAGATTGAGAATGTTGGATAGGAGTGTGTGTATTAATGCTTTAGCTCTTGATCTGGCAGAAAGACTCTGTCATTCCTCAGGCACTGCTACAGAGAAACATAATTTTCATATGCAGAGAAGAAGTTGAATGCACTGTATGTTTGCATTAAAACAGTCTGATAAAGATTGTGTTTGTATTTGTATGAACAGTGGCAAAATAGCAATTGTATTACTGCCAGAATAGCATTCAATGTTAAAATGCCTGAAAAATAGACCGTATTGAAAAATTATTAAATAAAATTGTCCCGGTGGTCCTGCCAGGTTTGTGGGTGACACTGAAGCTCCTTCCTGGAGACATTCATCACATCCGAAAAGACTTCCCCCATCTGGTGGACCGCTCGACGGCCGTGGCACGCAAGATGGGCTTCCCTGAGATCATTATGCCAGGTGGGCAGCACTGTAATGCCATAGACATCAACCACTACTAATCTGTAGCCTCTGGCGATGCAGTTGTAACAGACAAATTATGCTCTAATGCTCTTTTGTTGGTTATACTAGAAGGTGACTTGTGTATTTAAGTTTTTGTCTCTGATTGCAGGGGACGTAAGGAATGACATCTATGTGACTCTAGTCCAAGGAGAGTTTGACAAAGGCAGCAAAACCACACCCAAGAACGTTGAGGTCACCATGTCTGTGTACGACGAGGATGGGAAGAAGCTAGAGGTAGCTGGGCTGTGTTGTCCCTCTCTCCGTCCCTCTCTCTATCTTACACACACAGACGCACACACAGACGCACACACAGACGCACACACAGACGCACACACAGACGCACACACAGACACACACACAGACACACACACAGACACACACACACACACTTTCACTCTGCTGTCCTGGCGGAGTGCTTGTCTGCTGGTCAATTTTCAGAGGGTTGAGTGCTGTAGTTCATCTTTCATGTGGACAGACCATGATTTTCAGGGCTTTCTGCCATCAGTCAAGTCTGCCATGCCTCCCCACCACTCCCCACCACACACACACACACACACACACACACACACACACACACACACACACACACACGCACACCTTCATAGCCACCCCGTCTGTTCTGACCCCTCTCTGTCAGAGCAGATGAATTCAGTCCTGTAAGGACATGAGCTTTGTGTTTAGCTGATGTTCACTGCGCCTGTCAGGTGACAGATGCACACCATCACCACAAACTTTTGCTGACTGACTGATTATTAGAATATCTACAATGTAGCTTACTTCAGATAAGCAATGTCGTTTACCAGTGTAAATGGAGACTCCAAGTTTTATTTTAACAGTAGTGGGTGTTAGTGTTATTGGGTTAGGGGCTTTATTAGGAAATTATCAGATGGGCTTTCTGATTTTTTTTTTGTGGCGCCATGAGCAGAGAGGACCAGACGTCATCTTCATCCTCCTCCTCCTCTTCCTGCTTCTTCTCCACCACCAGCTGAAAGAGCTATTTCTCACACTCATTAAAGCTCTGCTACCAATAAAGGGGGACGTAATTATCTCCCTTTTTCCGCCTTGCGTATGTGTGTATGTGTGTGTCCACGCGTGTGCGCGTCTATTCTCTTCTGCCCATCTGCTTCTTTATCCTCTAATGAAGTGCGAGTTTGAACCTGAGGCCGTGTGTGTGTGTGTGTGTGTGTGTGTGTGTGTGTGTGTGTGTGTGTGTGTGTGTGTGTGTGTGTGTGTGTGTGTGTGTGTGTGTACGTGTGGTAGTGGCTGTGCTGGAGATGCTCTCATTAGTGCGGCTGATTGAAGATCACAGTGGGTGTGACGTGGGAGAGGTCCTGGTCTCTCCACCAGAAGAAGGTGATATGTCTGGGAGTCTGCGGCCAAGCTTTTGCCTCAGTTGTTTTCATTTCAGTCATCTCTCTCCTTCATCTCTTTTCCCTCACTGCCAGCCCAGGTTCCACACTTGTAACAAAGGTCAGTCATGGATGCTGCTTCCCTGGACAGTTAATCACTACCACCACTGCCACCATCATCACCACCATTACCTTCAACGTTACCAACTGCCTCTTTGGTTTTAATTGTCATCCTTATGTCTGACCTTGACAGTGGAGAAAAGGGGAAGAGAGAGTCAGGATGAAGGTGCTGAGCTGAGTTGCCGTGATGATTACCTTCAGCCCAGGCTAGACAAAGGCTTTAGCTCTAGTGAGGTGGCACAGTTCATGAGGAGTGGAAAACAGGGCTCTGTGGAGGCAGTGGTCTCTTGGCAACTCTCAGTTGGTTGGCACTGTTGTTAGAATGAGCTAACGCTAATCAAGTTTATCCCCCCCTCTCTTTCTCTGCTGAAAGCTACATGACTTGCAAGCCAAATGATGAACCTTTCCAGCAATGTTGTTCAGGACAATGAGTGCGTTCACATGGACAAGTCGAAACCGATTGGAACTGGTTTGGGATCGTACCGGTTTCATGTGAACGGGGATACGATTGGTTTGATATTGGTTTTCCGAAACCACTTGGAATGCCATGCCAGGCCTGGGCTGGTTCCAAACCACTTGGACTGCCATGTGTACGGGGATCGGATTGGTTTGGGGTATTGCGCATGTATCAACGAAATAAAAAACACAGTTTGTTCCTTCATACGGACTTCCTAACACAGCAGAATGCACAACACGTACGTGAATGCGTCAAACTCCTGGAACACCATCTTTGTATGCCGCCAGAAAGTTTGTTTATTGTCTTTATTTAGTAGGAACAGTGCAGAGCCCATAGAAGATGTGCCAGAGTATTACGTTTTTGTTTAGACCACCTTATTGTTTAAGTGGGTAATAATATCAGGTGAAAGGAGGAGGCTATGTAAATACATTTGCACTGACAGACTTGTAAGATTTTCTTTAGCCACTGTTTTGCGATGTGGAATAACCGGAATGAGAGGTGAAAAGTTCAGTCTCCTCTACATGTCATCTGTATGCACTGTAGGCATATGTGTGCAGTGCTGTAGTTTGCTGTTGCTTATCTTACCTACGTAGTAGCTTTGTTGTGGGCAAATGTTTACTTGGTTATGTCCATTATTGTAGTTATGTGTCGTTAGTCGCGTTATGTCCAACATTGTAGCAGCTAGCGTTGTAAATCTTATCAGCCTGGGTCGTCATGGCTGGGTCGGCACGGTTTGACCGATATCTTTGGCATTTTTTGCCCAAACACGAAACTTGCCACTGTACACACTGGTAACATTATGATGACGCCCTCCAAATTTGAGATCAAGCGGATGAGTGGTTCAAGAGTTATGCGTGGAACAGACGTTCCTTGCATTAAAAGATAATAATAGAAAGATAGAAGTTGACTACAGCGCCCCCCACCTAGCGTAGCGGAAAGGGCCAGGTCTCTGACCAAATCCGCTTAGACGAACTGCATGTGAACAAGGATTTGGAGACAGACCACCCGTTGGGAAGCAACACCCAAACCAATCCCAAACCAAACCAATCCCACCATGTGAACGCAGTCAATGTCACATTTGGAATGTCCTTCTGCTACTATTTTGATTTGTCCTCACTTTCTACTGTTGTAATATCTTAGTACTTACAAAGACATTGGCTTATTAGAGGAGAAATTCGGGCCGAAATGAACTTTGGGTATGTTAAAACACGATGACGAATTGGTGTGTTTTCTGAGGAGCAAAACTGCGAACTAACCCACACATACACACACAGCATGCAGGACATCCCATCATTAACCCCTCCACACACACACACACACACCATTGCTTTCTTTAACTAACACAACTAACACTGCCTTATTCCCCCTTATACTACCCTATGCCCATCTCAAGACAGCCCAACCCCCCATGCCCACCTCAGCACTCCTTCCCTCCCACACCCACTAACCCTCCCTTCCAACCTCAACTGCACTTTATGCACTTTACGCCCCCGCCCCCCTCCCCCCACCACCCATTCTACCCCCCTTTATCAGGTAGCCATCCTCAAACTACATTCTATGCACTTTACTCCCCCCTCCCCATGCACAGTTTTAGACAATCACTAATTTCACTGCATGTCCTACTCTACCCAGTGTGTTTATGCAAGTAACAATAAAACATCCTTGTATCCTTGTAACTAGTCTGCTGCATTCCAAACTTTATTATTTTTATCGTTTTTATCAAAAAGGCTCAGCATGCTAGTGATCAGGGTATGGAGGTAGCTTGAAGACACTGCTATTTTTAAAACTCAAAGTAGCTCCATACTGGCCTGGTAAACCAGCCCCTTGTACTTCAATGTATTTTGTACAGAGGGTCTGGCTGTGCTGTATTGAGAAACATTTGCTTCCTGGAGGTGTAGATTCTGCTAAAGTTTAAAACAACTGGATCTGTCTTTACCAAATAGCTAATGCCGTAATGTGTGCAGTTAGCCTGGCTATAAGTCTGCCTACGCACTACAATTCAGTTGTAGCGCACATGTAGTTGACATTTTCGCTCACAAGCACTCCCTTTGTTTGCTGATTTGTCCTGTAAAGATACGACCGGAGTCAACCATGTCAGCTGAAGCAAACCCAGACTACCATTGTAAGGAGAAAATCGAGCGGAAGTGCATTGGCAGACTTGCAGCCAGGCCAGCTCCACACTTCCTTGGTAGTATAACAAGACTCTTGCATAACGTTGCTGGCGGCAATGGTGCTGTACACGTGAACAAAGGATATCCAGATATGTGTTAGTGCACGAACTATGTGCATCAGATTTTTATGACTGCCACTAGCGAAAGCGGTCTTATCTTGGCTTCTAATTGCTTAAATTTGGTCAAATTTGATATGCCAACTCTAAACAGCTTTCTTTTTATGTACATCAAACTTTGTGACATTTGGTCGCGGGGGCGATGTTTCTTGTAAAAGCATAGCGTCTCGTTATAGGCCGTTCATGTGAAAGTGACACATCAATCAAACTTTATAACGTAGTTTAAAATTCTTTAAAAGTCCATATCTTGGCTTCTACTGGCTCAAATTTGGCCAAACCTGACATGCAAACTCTAAACAGCTTTGTTTTAATGATTACTATCTCTACACAGACCGCAGGTGGCCAGGGTTTAAAACATGTAACACATGTAGCCTACATACATACGATGACAACATCTATCCCTTTCACAACTCACTCATACACACTACACAAACACACAGAATGTCTTTCATTCGAAACCCACATCCATGCCCACTTCCAGAAAATCATTTCCACACAAATTCTCACCTCCCAACACTGCTCTACCACACACTCATCATACCAGCAGTTTCCCACATGTCAATACACTGCGGCAGTCATGCCATGTACTGCTATACGGTACATCTAGTTTTCATACAGCTTTAAAGACCTGATGAGAAGGAGCGACGAAATGGTTTGTATGTGTGCTTTTCCTGGCTGCAACAAGAAAATTAAAAGGTACAATCCTGAAGTTTTTCACAGGGTACCCCTTCATCACAAGTCCACTTTGCAGCAGTGGCTGATTGTGTTGCAGATCGATATGAAGTCATCCACATCCACAAGTCAGCCACATACTAAAGGAGAGAGGTTACCATGCAGTTTAAGTTCAAGTATGGATCCCCGATAAATAGAAATTCGTCTTTGGCTTTCTCAAATTCTCTGTAATACTCTGTGTGTTCTGCTATCTCTGCAGTATTCTAGAGTTATGTGACTGAACAGCCCCTCTCATTCTGCAGAAACTACCACAAGGGACAGCATGTATAAACAGTCTTAACGATAATATTGGTAATAAACGATCTGTACACTTACAAAGTTCTCAATAGGGGGTTTCCACTGGGGAGGCTTACAGTGAATTTTCCGTCCCTTTCAAGGTTTTTATACGTCTCCATTAGTGGTCAGTTCTGGAATGGACGATCTCCCGGAATGTTTACAGGAACCAATGGAGTACTTACCTGGGGGTAGGTACTCCGTTCCGCCCTAAAAGGTTCATTTTGTAGCTTGTCATAAACTTGATCCTGATAGGTTTACTTTCAGCTGTTGTTCAACACTACCAGCCACGGATCTGAACATTTCTATGCCATATGAAAAAAAAAAATTCTGAACATACACAATACATTTTCCACAACAGACAGCGTTTATTACAAATACAGTTGCTGATGTAACTATGTTTTCTCTAAACTTGGAGGTTAATTTGAAAAGAGACTCGTGCTATCTTCAGATTAGCAAACTAATTTAGCATTCTAGCAGACTAATACGCTTCCTATAGTGTATTTTGATATGCCTGTTAGAGAAAAACTTACAGTCTATCAAACTAAGAGTTGTAGGAGAGCTTGTTTTGGCTGTTTCCATGATAAATCATTTAACCACTTGTTATGGTGCACAACTATTTCCTTAGACAATGAATTACTTTTTTAAAGCACTTCTATTTGGCTTACTTGAGCCTACTAATCCTATTGTCACAAATAGCATCTAATCTTATGAAACATATTGGACATAAATGGGCTAATACTGCTGGGAACTCACAATAAATAGGAACACTAACCACAAACTTTAAGTATTTATCCAGATTAATCCACAAACCAACACAGAGGCAAGCCTGCAGTCAGTCATGTTCACTGCTCTGAGACACAAAGTTTTCCTTTGTTTACATGGGGTCCGACGAATGTTCTGTTGTAGGGGAGACACGTGGGGTGAGAGGACCACACAAACGACATTCTCTGTAATCTTCCTTCTCCCTGAATTGCCGTCAGAACTTCCCCTAATGGAAACACGGCTAATGCCATATTTTGAATGTCAAGGCCTTTGTTATGCAACCGTTTGGAGCTACTTTGAGCATTTTTGATAGTTTAAAAATAGTGACATCTTATAGCTACCTCTGTGCTCTATCACTAACATGGCGATAAAAATAAAAAATATGGTAAAAATAATGAAGTTTGGAATGCAACAGACTAGTGTAGTTTTGCTCCTCAGCAAACATACCAACTTATCTTTTCAGCATAGCCAAAGTTCATTTTACACCGAATTTCCTCTTTAACTTGGAGCCAGTAGGGTCTACCGCTATATTGAATGCCTGTTATAGAGCCTCAGTTGGTCAGAGTTTAGGATAAGAGGACACACACACACAAAAACACACACACACAGTTTTTTCTCTCCTGCTTGTTTACCATTCATCCTGCCCTTACTCACTCTCAATTACAACCCCAGGAAATGGATGGCTTTGGTCTTCTGATAAATTGACTAAGCAAGACAGATGGACATACAAACACACACAGACATAAAGGCTTAGCCACACACAGACAGGTGAAGATGGGTTCCTGGTGGTGTGAAATATGTCCAACGAGTGAGTATTGTGGCCAGGTGTGTTGACGTTGTTTGTCTGACACATGGGGCCTCTCCAAGTCCATGCAGTGTCTGTGTTATATAGTCGTGACTGCGGTAAGCTCAAACCCATATCTCTGGTAAGAGGAGTCCATCATGAATCACCCACGTCTTGTGCAGGTCTGCAGTGCCCATGGAGCCTTAACCCCCCCCCCCCCCCCCCCCCACCTGCTCACAACATACCCTGCTTCCCACACACACATACACACAAACCCAACACCAGCATAGTGTAGGCGGAAGAGAAAAGAGGGGGGGGGGGGGTGCTGTTATCGCTCATAATTGCTGGCTGTCAGAAGGTGTTAGCGTCTGACTGGACTGTGTCAGGGCTGTGAAGAATGAACAGGGCAGAGGAGAGAAACTGAGATATCGAGTGTGTCCGCTCGCTCTGTCTCTCTCTCTCTCACTCTCGCTATCTCTCTCTCGCTATCTCTCTATCTCTCTATTTCACTCTCACTCCTCACCTCCCCCTCTTCGTATCAATGTGGTGTGTGTGTGTGTGTGTGTGTGTGTGGCAGTAGTTCCATCCTGTTTGTCAGAATTGCACGTATTTACTTGCATATTTGTTTATGCCCACATAGATTACAATGCAGTGTTAGCTGCTGATTGTATGCCAGGTGCATTCTATGCCATGTTGCCGTAGCATGAGTGTGATAGCATGTGTGAGTGTCTCCAGGGTGTGATTGATGGTGCCACTCATGCAAGGCAGGCTGGGGGGGGGGGCAACTGATGCTGTCACTGATGCTGCCAACTGATGCTGTGACTTGCTATAGGCTGGGGGTTTTGGTGGATGCTGAGGGCAGAGAAGAGGTGATTCAGTCAGTGCTAATGGCCCATCTCAGCCCCTGGCCCCCTCTCCCCTCCTCCCTCCTCTTCTTTCTCCCCTCTCCCTGTGACCAGCTGCCTCCCTCCTCTTCAATATTTTATTGCTCATTCCCTGCCCACCACCTTAATGGGACTGCTGGGGAAGGTCAGGAGCAGGGGCCGCTTGGACATATGGACAAATCCGTTGCTTGGGTGGGGGGACACCCCCAGCTGGCCTGACGATGAGTGTGGCCTCCATCTATAATCCACTAGTTGCACTACTGTGTGTCTGTCTCCTTTTTTTCTCGGTTTGTGTCTGGCTGGATGGACAAAGGCGGATGTTGTTCTGAGATACCACAGGGTCTCCCTCTGTTTTAACATACTCAGTTTCCCCTGTGTGGATGGACTTTTAAATAATTTAATTGACCCTTTCCCTTGCTAGCAAAAGGAAAAAATGTAACTTTTAAACGCAGTGTGTCATGAAACCAACGAGATGAAATTTCATCTTGTTGCCATAAATGGACTCCGATGGCTTTGACCTGAACCTTGCTGCTCTGTGCTGAAGTAGATTTAATGGTTATTCCCTGTGTGTGTGTGTGTGTGTGTGTCTGTGTGTGTGTCTGTGTCTGTGTGTGTGTGTCTGTGTGTCTGTGTGTGTCTCTCATCCATCCTGTAGAATGTAATCTTCCCTGGAGCCGGAGATGAGGGGATTCTTGAGTACAAGTCTGTAATCTACTATCAAGTGAAACAACCTCGCTGGTTTGAGACAATCAAGGTGAAGCACTGCACACACACACACACTACACACTTCAAACACACTATACACGCACACACTATACACGCACACACTATACACACACACACTATACGCACACACTTTACACAACATTTAGAAATGTCTGTCAGAACAGCTGTCTTATAGGATTTAAAAGGCAATGCATTTGAAGTGTTTGAAATTTTTTACAGTGGTGATTAAAACACATCCAGTTTCCTCATTGCAGTTTTGTGATTGCCTTGGGATAAACCAGGGAGGAGTGATGTGAGGAGTGTGCGACTGTACTGGGATCAGAGTTCCATAAGTTTGTTTGGTTGTGGATGGATTTATTCAGTGTGTTGCCTGTTCTCTCAAGGTTGCCATTCCTATTGAGGATGTCAACAGAAGCCACCTCCGCTTCACCTTCCGACACAGATCATCTCAGGACTGTGAGTAGAAAACAAACATACACAACACACAAACAAATCCCATTAATCCTTGTTTAAAAAACACTTTTGTGTACCAACAATGCTTACACTCCGTAACAATACTAAAACACATGGATCACACTGTGTCATGAATAAATAACACTGAGGAGCCTCCTTTCATAACATTATTGGCACATCACTGTCCTTAGAGTGTCAGCTGTTTTAAAGTCCTCTCAAAGTAACAGCAGCTGTCAATATAATGCCACCTCTCTCCAAACACTCAGCTCTATGCCTCCTCAAACAGCAGCCTCTAATCAGCTGAGATGGTTTAAAAACCTGTGTGTGTGTGTGCGCACGTGTGTGTCTATACACACACTTTATGGATATTCATAGGGTTCAAAGCCATCTCTCTGATGGCTTCGATAAGCTCATTTAGCAGAGTGAGTGTGTATGTTTATGCTGTGTGTGTGTGTGTGTGAGTGAGCAAGCGTGATTTCAAGCTTGGCATCCGTGCTGTTCCATCTGTCAGCCACATGCTGTTGCTGTGGTGCCAGACACACAAGTAGGAAGGGGCCAGGGAGGTGTATGTAAAACAATCAATTAGCATGTGGACACACAGGCCTGGCCACAGGTTATCAGTCACCAAGAGGAAACTCCTTGCCACTTGAACACACAGATGCACGCACAGAGACAGACAGACACACGTACACACAGACACACACCAGTTCTGTTGACTGACTGTTGTACAGGCGAATTTCATCGGCTGTGAAACTGCAAGTGACTGCTTCATCTGTTTTTTTTTCCCCTCAAACCTCAACCCTGACCTTTTCAATTCTCAGGAGCTACCAGGGTTTTGCACTCAGGAAATACAAATTTGCTGCTGAGCTTAATCTGGGCAGAGCTTACCCTCCGCATGTTCATATTCTCTCCTCATTTTAGTAATTGGGACTGTGGTGAAGCTAATTGGCAAAAGGTATATCGTAGTTCATATTTTTTAGGGACTTCTGTGTGGTCATCAACCACCTGTTCACAACAAACCCAGTTCAGAGTGACTGAGCTACTGTCAGCACTCAGCAAGGAGCTGATGCATAGGAGATGCACTGACTTGATTTACAAGGTCCATTATTGCAGTAGCCTAACTACTATTTATTACAAGGCATTAACCACAATGTTGGATAAATCATAAAACATCTTCCACGTCTGTGTTTCTGCTAATGAAGACCAACGACGGAGATGCATAGCTAACTTCCATTGTGAAAATTGGTGACATACAGTAAAATATGAATGTACTTAAGATGGCTGTCTCTGATTTATTCAGAGCTCTTCATGGTAAGAGATAGAGAGGGGCTTCTGAAGGTGAACAAATTATGCTGCTTCCTCTTTCCTTCTTGTTCTCGCTCCTGTCTTTCCTCCTGTCTCCCTCTCTTATTTTTGCTCTCTTTTTTGCTGTGGGTGGAGACTGTCTGTGGGGGTTTTGTCTCCCGCTGTTTGTCGCCAAGGCTGAACCTTTCTGACCCTGCAGACGAGTCACTGTTGTTCAGCTACAACAGAGCCATGCACCCTGGCGACCACTGTGGTAGTCACTGTGGCAGTCCCTGTTCCGTAGCCAAATTTGGTAACACCACATCCTCTTACTATCCAGGAAGAACCAGCCCCAAATTGCTAGAACAACCTCAGCGGGTTGGCAGCTGACATTTTCTGCTCTTGGCATCCATACCAGGGAAAAGATGAACCAAACCAACAGACATGCTAGCCTTAACTCGACACAGCGCTACTTATTAACTCTGAGGGCCATTTGCTGGTCTGTGTCTCTGACAGTTCTGTGAACTTGAAGTCAGCTTTGGCAGTATATCTTTTTTCTTTTTTGGGTCACTGTGACCAAAACTTCTTTTAGAGGTCCTTTGGAGGTCCTTGCAATGTCTGAGTGCCTGTGTGTCTCTCTCCCCTGCTCAGCTGTGCCTGCTGTCTACTGCATTACTGTATTTAGCGCTGCTGTTTCACTCTGTTGGCTGGCGAGGCGGCAGTGGGAGTAGTTATTCACTTCTGCGTTGCAGGCAACAAACCAATGAGGGGATTTATGCAGATGGAATGTATAAGATAGTCTGACCAGTGGTGGTCTTGGTGCACGTAAATTTGAGCTTGTTGATCCACGGTGGGGATGTATGCCATTCTTTCCTGCTGTCCGCTCTTGGCATGGCAACCATAACTCACAAGGCAAGCTGTTGCGGTCACCCAGAGTGCCCTCGGTTTCAGAGAGGCGTGTACACGTGCCCACACACACACTACTATGCACTGACCCCAGGTAGGTACACATTATCAAACTGTATACGCACAGACCGGTAGAACGAAATCACTGGTATACTGTCCACACACCTCAATTCCCAGTAGGGACACAAAGCCTGCTTTGCTTTCCGAGGATTCGGAAAATGTGTGATCAGTTGATCAAGAAAAAAAGCTCCATAAACGCTCCACAAATGTTAGTTTAGTGCTCTGGCAGCTCAGTCCATCTTTCTTCTCTTTAGACACACCCTCTCTCACGCACAGGATACACACAGCAGGTGCTCTGGGTCCTAGGTTTCCTCTCTTTTACCCTTGTAGTGCTACCATTCATTTGCTCCCTGCTTTTATCATATGTGTGTTAATGTGTTGGCATGTCTATGTAAGTGAGGGGATCCTCATCTGGGTAAGCGATGAGAGTGTCGGGAATAATCATGGCCGGATGTGAGAGATCACTAGATTGGTCCTGTCAGGCAAGCCTGGCATGCCTTCTCTAGCATGTTGAGTCTCTTTCTCTCTTGCTCTCTCACTCTCTCAATCTCTTGCTCTTTCTTTGACATACTCTCTCACACATACCGTCTTTTCTTATCTCTTTCATTCTCTTTCCAACTCTGTCTTTTGCTCCCTCTCTTCATGCTATTGCTAGTCTCACTCTACAGTAGTATTCACTCTGCTCAGAACCTTTCGGGACTCTCACACACGCAGCCTGACTCAGCACAGTTGAGCCAGGAGTGTGTGAGATTTGTAGTAGGGATTAAGCGGCTTGTTGGGCTGTTTGTAGCCCCGTCGGAGAGATTGATGCGGCATGTCCTCAGCAATGGCCAGCGCGGCTCCGAGTCCTGACACCTGACAGTCGGCCCACTGCCCGGAACCCCACGCCACCTGCCAGCAGGTCCCTCTCTTAGCACCGTCCCACAGCTGCCACCACCAGCACCACCCAACCCCCCACTCCCGCTCCACATCCTCTCTCACATCTCTGTCTGTGTGTCCCCTTTCACCCCCGCAGACAAAGACAAATCAGAGAAGATCTTTGCTTTGTCCTTCGTCAAGCTGATGAGGTATGATGGCACGACGCTGCGAGACGGCGAGCATGATCTCATCGTCTACAAGGTAGCCTGCACAACCCAGCATATGTCATGCTCTTTGTTTACCACCTTCTTGTTTTTATTTAGCTTTTTCTCCTTCTGTTTTTTATTATGTTCTTCATTTCTTTCTCACTCTCTAATCAAATGCCTTTGCACCTGTATTTTCTCTCTGTCTTACTCTTTCTACTTCTACTCTCTCAACCTCTCTTGTTTTCCTTCTGTCTGTCTCTCTTTCTTTCTCTTTCTCTCTGTCTGTCTGTCTGTCTCTTTCTACTGCATTATATTTCTCTGTCATTGCATGACAGTAATACATATTTGGAAGGCTTGTTTTCATATTTGATTTGTTATGTTCAGTGTTAATGATTGTTGCCTTTTATTCAATTCTACATGTTGTGGTTTTCATTTTGCACTACCTTAAGTCTATATCGCCTCTGAGACATTTTAATACAATGGGCTGTTTAAAAATGATTCATAAGGATTTTTTCCTGTGCTTTAGTTATCCAAAAAAATGTCATCTTGTTCCTTTACACAAGTAACCTTCCCGTTATCTGAGGCCTGCCTGCAAGATTCATAATGATCACCTAAAAATGCTGCAAATTAACAATAAAGCTATTTGCACTCTGTATTACTTAAAATAGTTATGTTTTTTACCCAAAACAATCTGTATTTGTCCTGTCAGTGCCAATACACAAACCGCTATGCTGCATTGGATGTCATACTTAAAATTGGATTCCCTTAGTATGTTATTAATTTAGATTTTTTTTCATTTGAATAAACTTAAGTTTCTGTTTGTTACATTATTTGTCTGAATGTTTGTTTTAGATTTTCTTGATATAACTTTATTGATATGACTAGATTCCCAGTCCAATGTGTCTGTTGGTTGTGTTTTTAGGCTGAGGCCAAGAAGATGGAGGATGCTTCTCTTTACCTGAACCTCCCAGCCACTAAACTGGAGCTGGAGGAGAAGGGGTACCCCACCACAGGCAAGAGCATGCAGAACCTGGGCAACTGCACCATCAGTAAAGACTCCTTCCAGATCTCCACCCTCGTCTGCTCCACCAAACTCACACAGAATGGTACGTTGGCACAGCCTTTCACAGCTTGCTTATATTTTTGTTCCTTTATTACTGTTTCGTATACACGTCTGCCCTTTTTTTTTTTTTTTTTTCTTTCTTTCTTTCTCACCCCCTCTTCTCTATTTTTTGTCCCACTGTATACTGTAATGATCTGTTCCGATGTGTCCCTGCCAAGACTTTGGGGCTGACATCTCGCTGCTGTTGTTAGTTTTGCTGTGGTCAGCTTTGCCTTCTCAGTGGCTGTTAAGCCCCACAAATCCCTGTTCTTCCAACAGTGGGGCTCAGGTTACCATGGGGCTGCGCTGACCAGCACAGCCGCCTACATTTAGCCCCACTTAATAGCCTGCGGACTGGGGCATTGATAGAAACCCACCAGTGTCCCTGCACCAAAGTGCTTTTCTGTCCAAGGTGCCTAACCCCTCTGCATGTATCTCGCTGGGCTTTCACAACACCAGCGTACCCGAGGGTCTTTCAGATGAGAACACTTGCAAAGACCATGATCTGGTGTTCAGTCTGATTGCCTTTTATGCTTTTAATCCTGCCACACTCCCTTTTTCTTGTCTTTTTGTCTGGCATTGTCTTTTTTTAAAGGGGAAATAAAAAAGTTGTTCTAACACAAATCGAGGTGAGTTTGTGCATTTAGAGTGCAGTGTTACTGAATTGAAGAGACTCCGAGGAGGAAGGAGAGAGCGTGTATAGACGGGAGCCGCAGTGGCTGGACTGAACTCCAGCTCTGGCAGGAATGAGAAGTTAATTGTATCGCTAACCCCAGGCCTTTTCCACACTCCTCACTCCCAAACGCACTGTGAATAAAAGGTGCCTAATTTCTCAATTCACTGGGATCCAGTGGGAAAAATGGAGAGAAGATATCCACTATTGAAGCCACCTGGGAAAAAAAAGAAAATGGAAAGGAGACAGTGAGTGAGTGAGAGCCTCTGAAATTAGATGAAATGGCAGAATTGTAGTCAAGTCACAGACAGACGGCGGTTGGGTCTGAGTAGATACTGCTGGAGAACAAAATCTCTCCATAGTCAGATTCTCGCCAGATGGATGAGAAAGATGGACAGAATCTCAGCTCTATTATTTATCTGACAGATTCACTGGTTTGGTGCAAAAATAAAAAAACACCTCTCTCTCTCTCTCTCTCTCTCTCTCTCTCTCTCTCTCACTCACTCACTCACTCACTCACTCACTCACTCACTCACTCACTCACTCACTCACTCACTCACTCACTCACTCACTCACTCACTCACTCACTCACTCACTCACTCACTCACTCACTCACTCAGAAGGATGTGCTCTGTGGAACAGTGTGTGGTGCTAGGTGGCCTATTTGTGATGTAAGAGATTGCAGAGCCTCTGCCACATCGCTTCATCTTGCACCTGCCCCATCCCCTCACGAGCCCAATGATTGCGGCAGCTCATGCTGACCACTGCAGACCCAACCAGACCGCACCTCCGTCGGCCTCCGCTCACAGCCAGCTAACGACCCGAGACCAGAGGGGAGCTGACGCTTTTATCTGGCCCATGAGATGCCCCTGTAATTTGGGCTGTGTGTGGGGATGAGGGCCTGTGAGTAGATGGATGTCTGTTTGCTGCGGCAATTTTCAGCATGCTTATTTCACAGATTGGTTTGTGTGCGTGTGCGTGTGCGTGCGTGTGCGTGCGTGTGCGTGTGCGTGCGTGCGTGTGCGTGCGTGCGCGTGCGTGCGTGTGTGTGCGCGCGTGTGTGTGTGTACCTAAGATACATTAGCAAACCATATGAATGTCTCTGTAATGAGGTCACAGAGGATGCAGACAGCCCCTCTTGTAATGAAAACCTCTGTGACAAAAAACTGCAGAACAGCACCAAACTAAGCATAGAACTGATGGCACAAAGGTTCTCCATGGCTGTGCTCACCTCAAAAGCCCTACATCCTGACTGCCATCACTAGCCTTTTTCTTGGTGGCATTGTCTCCTTTCCTAGTGAGGAGAATCTTAGTCTGGAAGTACATGTAAGTCTTTGTGGGACAGGGGTTCACTCACTGAGAGACTATACATTCCATGGCGACACAACAGTGCCAAAACTCACTTGAACAGAAAAAAATGTGTATTCTGGCAAAATGTTATTCTACATGTATATATATGTTGATTTCGCTTTTGGCTTCTCAGCATGTGGCTACATAAATACAGTGCCCAGCATAAATGAGTACACCCCCTTTGAAAAGTAACATTTTATACAATATGTCATTAAAAACAAACATTTCCAAAATGTGCACAGACTAAAACTTAAAACAAAGGTTAATAATATAACTCAGATAACATATTTTTTAGTTTTAGTGAAATTAGTGTGGTGCAAAAAAAGTGAGTACACCCCACTGTAGGTCTCTGAGCAAAGCTACATTTTAGGCTCCCAATGTGTAATTGAACAAGCATTCAACCACAGGTGAGTCTAATTAGCCATTACACAGGTGTTCATTAGGCAGTTGGCTACAAAAGGGTGTCACTTTTCAAAGAGGGTGTACTCATTTATGCTGCGCACTGTATGTAAACTGAGTAGGTGGCACATTGTCAGGAGAGTTTTATTGGTGGAATACGTCTAAACGGTCACCATATTGGCACGGTAGATATCATGTTAAGCTACAACCCAGGCTGTATAGCTACAATACACTAATCGATATGTTGTGAAATCCTAAAATATAACAACACTTTTACAGTTAATTGAGTCAGACAATTTATAGTTCACCGAACAATCCTTTGGAATTTCATTTCCAACTATATTTTTTCCAAAGTTGGTTGCCTAGAATTTTTGCTAATGTCTAATTCGGATGTTTGTAGACTTTCATTAACAGATGATTTTAGCTTGGTATTTCTTGTAAGCATAACTTCTTACCTCACAAATACACAAATATGGTATAAGAAGGATATTCTTTACAAAATAAAAATGTTATTCGGATGCTTTAAAAATAACATCATCATTGCCAGTTAACGTTTTCATTCTAATGGTAGACTATACAACTAGTCTGAATTTTGTAAGAAAATTTGGTTGTTTTGATGCTTTTCCTACTGGGTTCATCATGTTGTTTTAAGGCAATTATTTTCACCACACCTTTGGGACCATGAGAAGGTAAACACTGAGTAAAAATACAAAAAATATATATTTTTGCCAAATATCACATTTACCTACATAGCCTAACGTTCTGTAAATGTCTGCAGTCCTGACATGCTTGTTAGTCCAGTAAGAGACAAAACGTTTGATGCCATTATCTAAAATTGCTTTATTTACAACAGTTGTTTGGTTTAGACAGCAGACCCATGAACCGCTATTTCAGTTTTTTTCATGTTTTTTATTAACACACCTGTATCTAAACGTCCGTCATTTGATTCATTCATTTGAGCGTGTTTGAATCATAAACTGTCTAATCTACCAACAACACTGGTGGGTGACACAAAATGTCCATGTCTTAACGTCTCAACTTTTAGGTGTCATGATGTCAGAATGTGAACAGCATGATAAGGAGGACTGTTTAAATTACAATTCGAATTGATCAAGGAATTGTATTGGTCAGGTCAATCAAACAGCTGCTGTGAATTTTGCCATTAAGCTCTTTGTTACAGAACAGCAAAATGTGCAAAACGTCCTGAGACATTGAACTGTTGGACATGTACATTCTAAAAATTAGAGGATGTCACATTTAATGTCTCAGGACTTTCTGCACATTTTGCTGTTCTGTACAGGAGTTTGATCCATGAATTGACCAATAAATTTTCTTTGTTCGATTAGAGTTGGTATTTAAATAGTCCTCATCATGCTGAGACATTGCTATTTTTGGTCACCCACCCACCACTGTTGTTGGCTTTTGTTTTAATACATACAGTAGTTTGAGCTGAGGAAATCACCATTGCATGCTTCTACTTAAATGCCCTACAGTGCTTTAATGATCTAATACCACTGTAGTTTGAACTTTTATCATTTTCCATACATTTCACCTGAAAGCCAAATATCCTTTGGAGTGAGTTTTGGCACAATAAAATTCCCACATTTGGATTGCATAGTGCAACTCCTCTCCACTCATGTAAGTATGCAGTAGGTGCACACTGGTTGGAAATCGATGTGAGCTGATGGTATATATTCGGCTTTTATGTTCACTCACTGAGCTGTACCATGGCATTTGTTTTTTTTTGCATGTGTGAAGAGAGGCACCATGTTTTTGTCAAGGGTGCAACAAACCCTGATTTTTGGTCCAGTCTTTGTAATGATAATGTTTCCGTAGACTCATGACGGCAAACCCAGACATTGAAAACAGAACTTTCTGTTGGAGAGACACCACTCTCATTTCTTGTCAAGTTCAGGGTTACAGCAGGGAAGAGCAGGGAGCACCTCTGATTTTTGTAGTTATTTTTAAACAAGCACAGGCATGCTCCTCTGTCTTGCAAAGTGAGTCTTCCTAGAGCAGGAACCTGTCAAATAGGGCCAATCTGCATCACAGTTGGTTACTTTCAAGCACCTTGGCCATGTGCCAGACAACAGATCCTTTGCATCTCCCTGACCCTTTTTTCTGGTGAACAACATAAAAATGGCATTATTAAAGATGCCCGCTATGTCTTCCTTAGCAGACAGATTGCCTCGCAGTGGTCTCCTCAACAGATGTCACACATCCTCATCACATTAGTAATTATTGTGGTTGTGTGAAACACTTGGCTGCCTCCTTGGTGAGAGCGTAGCGGACCTGTGATGTGTCGTGAAGCATGCTGAAAATAGTAATGTGTTTACCCATCACTCTAACCGAAGATGGTCGTCTGCCGTTACGTCAGTCAGAAATGTGGCTTATTAAAACACATGCCTGCTCCTGGTGTTGCTCATCAGAGATGCGAACTTCAATGACTTCAATGGACACCAGCAGATCATCTTGCAGAGCAGTCAGGCCATAACACTATGAATTATTGGTTAAAACCAAATTATTGCAGTACATGTATATTACTAAAGGTATCAATGTGTTTATACTCTTGCAATATATTTGGTGAATGTAATTGCTTTATAAATATTTGTGCAAAAATAAATGTAAAACCCTAAGGAAGTCTTTTAAATAAGTAGATTGCATTACACGCTGTAAGTAGCTTGGCCCTGTAAGCCCTGTGATGTGAGTATGGTGCTAATTGGAAAAATCCGCACATGTAATTTGAAGACTGGAGCTCCTCAATTTTGATACATCTCACGCTCATTATGTCAGTCAGCTTCTTCTAAATGAAGAGGGATTGTTAGCAAATCCAGTGATGTTTTCAGATCTGCAGATGGAACATTGACACGTTCAAGCCTAATAATTGGTTGTGTAACCAGAAGGGATTTTTAGGAGATGTCTGACATAGACCAAAGAGCTTGAAATAGTCACAGTTATGACAGGACTTGGATCATTACAGAAATTGGGACAGAATTTGATTTTCTTCCAATTACTGAGTGATGCACCAATCCAAAACACATTACACCACTCTGATGAGGTGTATGAGTGTGGGTCTGAGAGTGTATATTGAATGTGTTTGATCTTTCGTGTGCTTAGAAGGCTTTAGTGGTAAATAGGTATAAATCTGAGGTCTCTTCCTTGCTGTTACCCATCAGTGGTATAGATAGCTGGTATTTAACCTACTGTTGTTTTTGCACCAGAACAGTGGGCCTTTTTAGCCCTGCTTCTGGTAAGATTAAAACACTGTCACAATAACAACTCAACTGTAAAACTTTCCAAACCTGTTATATTTGGAGGAGCCTATTTCAAAAGGGCAGTGAAGGACCAGTCAACAGCCTATGCTGGACCCATTCAAACAGCTGGAGTTCTAGAGTTCCTGACCCTCATCATTTATCTGTCAATGCCTCTGTGCTACTAATTGCGTTGACAAACATTTATTTGTCTTCAAAACAAGCTGTTCTAGTCTGTGATGTCAGTTTCTATATAAGGGGCATTAAGAAAGACCAGTAAAGATCTTCTGCGGGTTCTGAGCATATGCTCAATTTTGTAGCTTATGTAATGATTGCAGGCATTTCTGTAGCCTCTTAAAAGGAAGATAATCACCCCTGCTTTATTTTCTTATGTCTTTAATAAAAGCATCGTTATTTTTTGTGCCCTAGGATCTGGTGTTATGTGAACATTAAACGATTTCTGTCTCTCCTTCTCTCTTTCACGCCCCCCCCCCTTTGTTACACACACACACATATATATACATGTAACTCATTGCACCATCTTATGGAGCACCACTTAGTTATTTTGTTCTTTGCTATTATTTTTCATTTTCATCATTTGTGTCAGTTGGCCTTCAGCCACTTTATTTTGTCAAAAGAAGAGACTGTAGAGATTCCTTTATGTAAGGGAGACTGGGTGCTTCAGAATGAGCCTAATGGCTCAGCCCTTGTTGCTTGCCAGAACTCCAGATGACTGGCATCCATCACACAGCCCATCCTGCTGCTTCGTACTGGCACAGGGGAATGGGCAGAGAGGGAGGGGGGTTGCCCTGCAGGAAGACCTATAGATGACCGGGGAAGGTGGGGTGGCAAGGGCAGGCAGTTGGTGCAAGGCCACCCAGAACCTTTTAATAAAAAGGACTGTGTGTGTGTTTGTGTCTGTGTTTGTGTCTGTGTTTGTGTGTGTGTTTGTGTGTCTGTGTGTGCATGTGTGTACATTGTGTGCCAAATGAGGCCTGAACAGTGTGTGGGTGTGTTGAAGGAGGATTGTCTTTGAGAGCTGTTTTGGAGTTGTTCAGAAAAGTTTCAAACCTTGTTTCATGCATACCATGAAAGCGTTTTAGAGAGGCAGTTGAGTGGAATGGATATGGAGATGCTCACTAGAGAGCCTTTAAGATTTAATAAACAGGGGGGATGGTCAAAGCAAACAGATTTTTTTATCTTTTTAAATTTGAATCTTTCCAAGTTAACATGCCAAATTCTTTGGTTCAAATAGAAAGCCTTAGTCCAATGTCTGTGTTTACTGAGACAGTGAACATGTGGTGTGAGTGTTAGCAGGCTTCACAACTCAAGGCAAACCAAAAAACAGTTTTCTAACTTTGGCATTTAATTGATAGTTAATTTCAAATCACCTTAGTTGCATTTGAGTTTATGAGCACCCTCACAACATCATTGGGATTTTAGGGTGGATGAATCATCTTTGACTGCACCACTGTGAACATATAGTAGTTGTTGTCACAGAATCAAGTTGATTGATATTCATTTTGGCCATCTGTGAATAAAATTTCACTCACTGAATGAAGACAAAGCGGAAAAACCCAGGAGCTCTCACAGTCTTGTAATAAATCCTCAAAGATGCTCACTCCTGGACAGCCACTGGAATGTGATCCATTTGAGTCATAATCTTTGCATCATTCATAATATACAATTTTACTTTTATTAATAGACATGAATTGTTATTTAAAGCATTGATGTGAAAGTCCAGTATTTATGGCGGTGAAAAATACTGTAGAGAGGAGTGGAAGTGCCTCACCACGATAGACTAGTTTGCATTGAATGTTTTGCCAGTGACAGTCTAAAATGTAAAATGGTTAAATGCCTTGGGGGGGTGCAGCAGTGATTGAAGACCTATATAATCAATAGAATAGATTTGTTGAAATTTTACAGGCTTTTTCCCATCGCATAGCTATTGCAGTTATTGTTAATAGTTATTGAAGGCTTATAGGTTTGAATCCCATACCAGTAGGAAGAATGTGGGTGGGGGAGTAAATAATATTCCTGCTCTCCAGCATCCTTATCCATGGCTGAAGTGCTCTTAAACAAGGCATCTAACCCCGCATAGCTCCAGAGGGACTGTCCCTGTAACTAAATATGCTCACTCTGGATAAGAGTGTCAGCTAACTGTAATGAAATGTATTTTCTCTTTTCTTGTCCCTCTTTGTCTGTATGTGTGTGTGTTTTCTCGGCCGCGGTTCAGTGGACCTGCTGGGTCTCCTGAAGTGGCGCTCCAACACCAGCTTGCTCCAACAGAACCTGCGGCAGCTCATGAAGGTGGATGGCGGAGAGGTGGTGAAGGTTAGTAGAACGCACACTCTGGGTCATCATGCGTTTTTTTATTTGCTTCAGTCCTTCAGTCCTCTTTGCTTTACATGTTCAGAGTACAGACTAATGTTTTTTCTAGACAGTCATTGAAAATTGGCCTTAATGTGACAAAAAACATTTAGTCACTTTAGCAAAGAATGACTATAGCGAGTTCCTTTTCCTAGAATAGGAAGCAGTTGCGAAGACTCATTAATTTCAATTTCAAAAGGTTTCTTTAGTCTGTGCTGCTTGCATTTTATCTAGTTATTTTCATCACATTGAGGTAACTCTCTCTTCTCAGGATAGTCTGCTTTTTGAGTTTAGAACAATCTGCCTTTTCCAGTTTTTCCCCTCTTAGCTTTGGGAATGGGTTGTTCTTCAGTCATGTCAACAGTTCTAAGATCTAAAATGGAACCTGGCTTTCATTTAGTATTAAGCAAAGGGGCCTGGCCACTTCCTGCCATCCAAATTTTACTATGATGTTTCTGCACAAGGTCACTAAAGAAATCATGAGTAAGTGAAAGAGTGGAGTGCTGCTTTTCCTGTAACGACCTGGAGATTAGACGATACTGGTAGCCTGCTGTCACACTGCAGAATTGCATTTATACTACCAAACAGGAATGCTAGTCCTCAGCTCTCCTGACTGCCAAATAGGCTCCTGGAATGCTCCTGGGAAAAGCACAGCTTGCAGAACACACACACACACACACACACACACACACACACACACACACACACACACACACACACACACACACACACACACACACACACACACACACACACAAACCAGGGTCACAGTCCTGGAGCTGACGAGGCATTCTCCTCTGCATGTGACCCCAGCAGCACCTTGTATGGCCTTTGTAGGCTTGTTGGCATGAGCGTGCATGCACTCCTTTGGCACATGTTGGGCACGTCATCAAAAAGCACCTCCAGGTTTGATGTGCTCTTGCATTAATGCATACCTGACCTATGCAGGACTACATACGTATGTAATGTGTAGCTGCACTATGTCTGTAGGGGAATCCATATCAATTGGCAGAAAGCTGTGTGTGTGTGTGTGTGTGTGAGAGAGAGAGAAAGCTATTTGTGTGTGTGAGTTGTCACTCCAAACTCCCTGTTGACTTTGTTGATTTATTCCTTTATGGTTATTTTACCCCCCTCTTCCAATCCCTCCCCATGATATTTGCAGTCACGCTCGCAATACAGTGCTGAGTAGAGCCTTTTTAGCTGTTCTCCAGCAGACATCTTTTTTGAGGCAGAAAAAAATCATCAGTAAACCTAAAACATTGTTAGAAACATCTCCTTAGTGCCATGGCTGTGCCATCTGTTCTTGTCAGAGTTGCTGATTCCATCAGTACAACACCAACCCTCCTGAGGCCTTATCTTGCCTTTACAGTCTCTTACTGTCCAGCCTCATTATTCTAATGCAGGATTTTTCTAGCAATATTCTGATTGAACTTGGATTTATGCACCAGCCTGATCATGCCTGGTGTTGCCTCAGCGCCATCAATCTTTACGGCTCTCTCTATGACAGATCAGAGAGGGCTGATTGCAGGAGCGCTGCCATGATGTTTCCTCATCGCCTTCATGGCTGGCATGCGTCTCCTCCCACCCACGTCCCACCCGTTACACACACATGCACACTCGTACGCATGGTCGTTCACACACACACACACACACACAAATCAATGCACATTTCTGTAACCAACACACAACTTCCTCTAAATGTCTCCAGGTTTGCAGGAAAGGTTTGTTTTGATCAGTGCTCATGCTGCGTGCAGAAATGGCTGCCCCCAGGGGGAGGAATAGCTGAAATAGCTTGTGCCTGCTAGGCAGTTTATTTGACTGGAGTGGCAGTGGGTGGCAGAGTGGGTTTGGGCAGAGCAGGGCGTGGCCACAATGGCATGATGCAACAAGAGTTACTTTTCCATCGTAAAGGTCAAGACAGATTCCCTGTTTGAACTAGAGGTCGACCGATATGGGTTTTTCCATGCCGATGTTTCCATGCCGATGCCATGTCATGTCTGCTGCCGATTTTTTTATTTTTTAGCTGATAATTGAATGTTTTTTATTCTATTTGCATAATAAAGATAGCACACTAATAATAACAATGAATGCTCACAATTTCGGAAGTCACCAACATTATTTATTGAAAACTAACTTGAATATCTGTTGAATCTGTTGATCTTTCTTATACTGCTTTATACAGACTTAAAAGGCCAGGATGTTGGATTGGTGAAATGCTTCCATACTGGTCTTTTGTTCAACTATCAGACAGTGTATTGTATGATCAGTAGTAGGCTGATGTACTTTTTCACTAACATATTTTTGTTAATTTAGAGTATTGCACACAAACCAAATGCACACAATCTAGTTATCACTTATATACAAGGACAGTAATTTGTGACATTCTCGTTGGATAGGCACAGTTAATGAGAAAACGGTCCAAATTTGATTACTTATTCGAATCTTGCACTGAGAAAACATTATTAGCATTAACTAACCCATGCTTCCAAGCAAATATATCTGGCGAGCTCTGTGTGTCTGTGTGCGGTGCTGTCTGTGAGGGAGGGAAGTAATGCAGCCCTCACCCATGCTGCAGTGTTTGTGAAGGTGCAGACAAACAGGTCTCACAAACACACAGCCTGCTACCTGCACTGCCACACACAGGAAAATATAAAAACAGAACTCAACGTTGGGGTTGGTGGTTTTAATAGACTGCCAGCATTACCTTAATGTTAGCTTCAGTTGGTTCAAGGTTATTGTCATGTCAGTTCCTGACCGTTAATGCTTCATGTTTTCTTTCACCAAGTGAAGCAAGACTTTGTAATTTACCTGTAACAAGCAAATATATGGGCCTAGGTTTTTGAAAGATCAGAATTTCAAATAGTTGTGGAATCATTCAAAAAGTTGTGGCTTGAGGTCCTTCACATGTTGCACGGTAACAATAACAATGCCTGAATATAAATTGGCACTATGAAACACGTGTATCGGCCAATGCCAATGGATTTAAAAATGCCAAATATCAGCCGATAATACTGATGAATCAGTATGCAAAAGCAGCAAGGTAGAACTGTCATGCCCTGAAGATGTTGCTGTCTCTTGGTATTCTGAGTTGCAGCTGAAGCATATATTCTGTGCTGGTATTGACCAAGGGAGCCTTTAAGGCCAGAGCTAGCCATGTGTAGGGAAGCAGGTGACTGTTTGCATCTCTCCTCCTCCTCTGCACTTCCCCTGCTGACTTACAGGGCCAACTCCTCTTCAACTTCAAAGCTGTACCCTTACATTTCTCTCCCTTTCCATCATTCTGCTTTCTCTCTCTCTCTCTCTATTTCTCTTTCTCACTCTCTCTGTTTCTCTCTCATCCACCTCCCTCTTTTTCTCTTTCTGAGTACATAATATTGGTCTTAAAAGCAGTCCTGCTCTAAGCCAAAAACAAGGCTTTTAGAGGTGGTTGTTCTGCAAGAAAGCAAAGCTTTGCAATGAGGGCCTGGTCCCTGCACCCCGTTTTTTAATATGCGGAGGGATAAAAGAATGTAGAGTATACAGCAGGGGAGAATATTTCAAAGAAGGTGGATTAATACAATAGTTAGCAGGCATGCATTTTGAAATTCAGCTGTTGTTGATGGACAGTATGATGCAAGTAATTTCCTACAGTCACCCATTTGCTGAGGGAATGTATGGAAAAAACAAACACATGCATGAAGGCTCTTCAGTACTGTATCTGAGGTGGATAGTAAGGCATCAACATAGTCAGCTCTAAAGGTAACTCATTTGTGAAGCTTTTATGCACCCTGGAACAGTTGAACTGTTGTCACCCTGGCAATATCATACATGTGTTTGATATCTTTTTTATGTGCATGTAGCACCCACTTTCAAATCAGTAATGACAGAGTAACACTTCGGTTAGATATAAGAGACCAAGTGTAATTTAGTCGTGAGAGAGTTTGTTAAATGTGTATTATGTACCGTCAGCAGTTTGAGTTTTGTTTTTGAGTTCAGAGCTGGATCCCTTTAGAAATTCTAAAGTTCCTGCACCATCTGCAAGCACCGCACTTGAATAGCAATCACCATAATATAAAACTTCTCCTGCTGTAATTCATCCTGACAGTTGTATAGAACTGCCTGCTTTCTGTTCCCTCTTGTGCATCGCTAGCATCTAAGAGTGTAAAGACAAGTGACGACCTTATCAAGAAGATTTACATGAGATGGGAGTTCTAAGCTTCTGTTTGCTAACCTCCCTCCGTTGATTATGTCTCTGTCAGTTTCTGCAAGACACCCTGGATGCCCTCTTTAACATCATGATGGAGAACTCTGACAGTGATACATTTGACACCCTGGTTTTCGATGCTTTGGTAAGGATGTAATGTTCATTTTCATTATTTTATTCCTGAATAAGTTGGTTTTTTTTTTAGTAACTACTTTTGCAAACTGTTATCTCTATAAAAGCAGTTATGTTACACTAAAATGTATAAATGCTAAATCATAAACAATATAACACCACTGTTACACATCTAGTAATTGTATATGTTAATGCATGTTTTGTACTGCAATGCACACATTACATTACATTTTATTTCATTACACTTAGCAGATGCTTTTATCCAAAGCGACATACAATAGAGGACATAATGCACACCTTCATGATGCTGTTAAAAAGTGAAAGCCTTTCTAACCTAAAATGCTCTCACCTCTGCGGTGAACACTTCACGCCTCTGGTGGTTGAGTCCTTAAGTCTCTGGAGACTGTGCATCTGCCCAACCCACACACCTGAATGGAATGTGCAGTATTTTCTTTCCAGAGGAGAGTGTCCTGTCATGTGCACACCCAGTCTGTAATCTGAGAATGTGCAGCACAGTCACAGCACGCTCTACAGAGCACTGCTGGAGTCAAATGAGGATCTCACATTAGCTTGCTTGCCCAGTATTTATTCAAAAGCTTTTAGACTTTTTTAACTTTAATCTTCCCCTATTTATTAATCTTCTCATTAGTAAGCTTAGGCTGAGACACTGTGTCTTTTGTTGTCTTTTGGCAAGGAAACATTGGTTTCTCATCCTATTCAATTCAATTTTCCTCTCTATTTGACTAATAGCAAAGTTAATTTATGTCTGTTTTTGCTGAACTATGCGTCTCTCTTTAATTTTGCGTGAATAGCAGACAGAGAAAATCAGTTCAGTATAGCCCAAGTGTGGAACTTACACTACACTTTTGATGCAATTGCTTGTATAGATTAATGCTTACTGTCCAAAACTGACTGTTGACAAGGACTTGGTGCCACTTACTTAATGATTCCTTTTTCGGGAAATACTGAAGCCCATTTCATTTGTAAGTAAGCAGAAGATCACTTTATTCTCATACTAACCAGTTTTCCCAGAAGTCTGGACCCACAGGGAAAAATGGTAAAATTACCAAACAGTACCAAAATGTATAACATAATGTGCCTTAAACATATTACATCATGTGTTCAAAGCAAATTAACTTGAACTTCCTCCTCTCTAGTCAAATTACATGGGTTACCTGCAACATAATTAAAAGAAAAAAACATATTAGAAATCTCTATGGGTCCCGAGTTATGGAACACCCTGTAGATGTTCCTGTTAAGTCAGAGTCCCAAAATTGGCCATAGTGGTGCCAGCATCCGTAAAACACAGAATTCCCGATTATCTTTACCATTACTTTACTAAAGGAAAAGGCTGCCCTTCCTCTTAATTTGCATCTATTCAGTGTGTTTTTCGTTGTTGTTTTTACCATGTGTAGAGATAGTTGGTAGTAATTGTCTAATTTTCTGTCCAAACAGGTGTTCATCATTGGGCTGATTGCAGACAGAAAGTTCCAGCACTTTAACCCTGTCCTTGAAACCTACATTCGCAAACACTTCAGTGCCACACTGGCCTACACGTGAGTCTATTTTCTCCGTCTCTTTATCTCACACTGCAGTGCACACACACACACACACACACACACACACACACACACACACACACACACACCCCTACCTCTATCACCATGACTACAGCATTTGTGGAGCGCTCCCATTCATTTGTTTTTTTATAGATGCGTTGTGTATATGAAAGTATGTGTGTGTTTGCAGGAAACTGACAAAGGTGCTGAAGAACTACGTGGATAATGCCGAGAAGTTGACAGATCAGCTGTTGAAGGCCATGAAGGCTCTGGAATACATTTTCAAGTTCATTGTGCGCTCCAGAGTGCTGTTCAATCAGTGAGTTCCTTTCCACCTAACCCTGACCCCAAAGAGGTTAAGGGGCTGGAGTGTGGGTTATTTGCTATATATTATGTGTGAATAGATAAAACCATAGTAGTAGTGTGCACATCCCCACTAGTAGGGTGTAGGGCAGAAAGGCTCACAACACAACACACAACACAACTCAAAGAACAAAGTTCCCGTACACAATGCTTTATCTCCCACACGTTTTTAATGTGCAACGCTTCGACCCAAATGGGTCTTCCTCAGGCAAACAGGAGGAAGACCTGTTTGGGTTGAAACATTGCACATTAAAAACGTATGGAAGATAAGCAGTGTGCGGGCAATTTGTTTTTTGAATAGATAAGTGTCATTGAATGTATCCATCAAAATCAGCTTGTTTGTGGTCAGTACTTGAAGAGCATAAGCAGAGATTTAGTTATTGAATGTGATGCAAAAGCAAAATGCACTTGTTTGTGATGAGCACTATTGAGTTTGGTTATTAGTGCTTTGTTAAGACACGATGAGATGTGGTGCAGTCACAGTGTGAGAAGGGCATCACTGTCCATAATTGCTTCTTATTTGTGGTTTGGGTCGACGCACTAGACATTTGATCCTTTAAAACAAATTGATTGTTTTTTTGTGATTAATCATAATGCAAATTAGATGGGCTCAACAAGTGCTCTTTGTAGAATTAGGAAGCATTTGTCGCAGCATAATTGCATTTGCTTTTGTTGAAAAGGCCAGGTGTGCTCCACTGATGAGCTTTTAATTAAAACGGCAATAGCTTCATTCACCACGTTCAAACTCTCCACCTTGTGAATTCCAATGTGTCCCCTTGGATACCCCCCACCCCATCCCATCCCACCCCACACTGCACCCCATTCTCCAGAAAAGGTGACACCCCACTTCATTTGCAGTTTATTTGGGGGGGGGGGGTGAGCCTGGAAAGGTCGTCCATCTAATTGAACAGGCCAGACAGACAATAGCAGCTACGCTGAAGATTGGTTGCCATCGATGACAATGACCTGTAGCATGGACTTACGGAATGAGAAGTGACCACAGACGCTCCCCCACAGACTGTCATCTGTGGTACATTAGACTTCTTAAGCAGTGGTTTTTGTCTAAGGAGTGAGGGGGTGGGAGGTGGGTGAGGGGGCCGGGGTAGGAGTGTGTGAGGGAGGGGGAAGTGGGTGGGTGGGGGGGGTGGGTGGGTGAGAGGGAGAGAGAAAGAGGCAGCTGATTTGTACTGCTGAGGAGATGGGAGCTGTTTAGGTGGCTGATGTATAGCCCCGAGGCCTAATTGAGCGTGAAAGATTTGATTGGTGGTGCGATGGGCAGAGGACAGGGTGCCCTCTCTTGCTCATCTGACCCAGAATAACAGCAGCCAGCTTCAATAGGAAGTGGCAGCAGCACAGCAGGTGGGGTGCAGCATGGCCCCTACCTACCTGCCAGACTCTGCTCACTGTCCATTTCATTTACATAAAGCCCGAGGTTAGGAGGAGAGGAACAGGAGCTGGTGACTTGGGTATGAAATAGGCTCAGGCCTTTAATTTGTGGTTGCAGTTGTGCTGAAATGATGCTATGATAAATATGCTTGATGATAAATATGCTAGATTGTCCAACTGGCATATGAATAACCCTAGAATTAAACATGTATTGTATTTAGCACACTTAAACTGCAAAACAGTTGATAAGGCAAGCTGTCCAAGTTGGTGGTGGTACTCAGTAGGACATAAGAGTGTCTCAGGGGGTACATGTTAATAGTTTGGGAACCACTGATCTAAGGGTTTTTTTTTAGTGTGAGAGTGTATGTGTGTGTCAGTATATTTTCAAGACCCCTGTGGTGCCTCCTCGCGGCCACACATGGTAACTGGGTACTTTGTAGTCCCAGGCAAAACTGCAGGGGATCTCCGAGCAGTAGTCGGCCCCAGTGACACGGTGTGCATGCCCACCAGCCGTGGACATGCCCTGGCACCTGTGAACCACTGCCCCAGCTATGGGCAAATAGCTCCACTGCCTTGTGGATAGGCCTATTGAGTTAAAGCTAACGGAGCACACCCCTACAAAAAAGCAGTGCGCTGGCGGTGCGCAAAGGCAGACCTAAACAGAGCAACGATCTGCAGGCTCTTGCACCTGTGATGAGGGACTGGTCATCTTCAGCCCACACATGGCATCAGGCTTAGCACATCATGGTGAAGATGGTCAGCATGTTCAAGATGAACCAACTGACCTCTTGCAACAGCAAGATCTGGTGAGGGCTGCAGGAGCGGGGATAAAAATGCTGCTATCAAGTTGGATACTCATGGCCTGCACCTGTGTTGCCTGCATGCAAGACACAGCAGCTATCCATTTCCCTGAACTATGCAAGTTTATGAAGCATGTTTCAGGGTTGTTGCTTTAGATTAAGGAATTTCTAGGTTTATTCATGTTCACTACACACCATAGGTACGGCCATACGGCTGTTACTTATCTGAAAGTATGTGACATTTGAGTAAAAAAGAGGCACTGAAACACGTCATATATTTCAGCATACATAAAAGCCAACGTTCCATCGTCATGGAGGTGGTTCCATGTTGGAGCAGCTGATTGAGAGCAACTGCTTAACTGCTTTGCAGGTACCTTGCTCCCGCAATGACTTCAGGTCATGTGACGTCCTGTGCCAAGAACACTCCCATCCAGGTCATCATGGACAATTTTTTAACCATGATTAGTCAGCCCTGCGCAGTGCTACGTGATCATGGATTCACCTAGTGCAATTGAAGAGTTCAGATGCAAAATCCTTAAAGACCATTTGCGATGAATTTACAGAAATATATTTCTAGAATTTAGATAAACTTTCTTATCAGTTCACCTCAGTTTTGGCTTGATGTGTTTTTATTACTTGATAATATTCAAGTTGCAGTTTGTTAGAGATTACTTGGAGATTATTAAAACAACTTAATTTTTGCATATTTCTGAAAATGGACTTTGAAGGTTTTGCATCTGAACTCTTCAATTGGAGATAGCGTACCTCCCCTCGCAGGTATCCACCTCTAATCATGGTGAATATTACATGGACCTACAACTGGACGTCATCATTGGATTCAATGGCTAACCACAAGCAAGGATGTTTTCATGCCTTTCCACTGGTCAGTGGATGCCTAGGCCCTTTGGAGTGGCCAGTGAAACATGCTATGCCATTGTAGAGAACAGACGATATTCATCTGGAGACACAAGGTGGGAGGCCTGCTGGGACCGACAACTTGTCCAGACATAGCGCTGTGTGTGTGTGAGGGTGTATGTGTTTTGTGACCATACACACAGACAGGCATGAATACATATTGGTACCACCTCCACCCACCCCCCCGTCAAATTATCACCAACACCCACCCTGGCTCTGAGACGCTGTGGAATCACTTGAGCTGGGCAGCCAGAGAGCTTTCCTAATGCCTCCCATGCCGCACACGCTGAGCAGACTGAGTGAAAAAGACGCCTGCTTGCGCTTTGATCAATAGGCGCTTCCGATAAACCGCAGGCACGCTGCACAGGGGGCTTCGAGTGCTTGACACACATCATTAGTTTGCATCTCCCACCCCCAACTACCTCATTTGCTGTTAATACCCAGTTTGCAGAGATTTATGGATCATTGTGGAGGTGCTCGTAGAGGCATTTGCATTTGTTCTGAATTAGAATGCAGTGAAGGAAGAGTGCTTTTGTGCTCGTAGGCCTATTGAGGTGGAAGCTACAGTTCCCCCAAGATGCTCTGTAACAATGTGAAGCTGTCTGAACATAGGACCGATGGCAACATTAAGAGGCGGTACAAACCATTAAGGTGGCAGATTTTTACTAAGTCTTTTATTTTGAGGTTTTCTCTGCAGTGCCTAGTGTTAAGGTACATAAACAGGACAGACACACACAAAGGCCATCCTTTGACATATATTTGTCGTAGTAACAAAGAAAAAAAAAAGAAAATTGTCACATAAAATTTCAGAAAACATTGTTACATACTATAGATTGCATGCTTGTGTGTGTGTGTGTGTGTGTGTGTGTGTGTGTGTGTGTGTGTGTGTGTGTGTGTGTGTGTGTGTGTGTGTGTGTGTGTGTGTGTGTGTGTGTGTGTGTGTGTGTGTGTGTGTGTGTGTGTGTGTGTGTGTGTGTTTTCTCATGATACTAAATTTGGCCTCAACTTACTTCTCTCTAAACAGGAATACACAAGTATGCAAGTTAGTTTGTTATACTTCAAAGCTACTATCAAATATGAAATTAAGTCTTTGACAAAACGATGTAGGTTAAAACATGACTGCAGTGCTGAATGCATTCACCCTGCATTTTGAGTAGAAGTTTCTTCTTTTTGCCTACCATAATGTTCTTGTTGTGAAATCACTGAAGCCATGTTTGGCTTTAATGGCAAGTTGGCAATCTAACTAACAGCAGAACTTATTACCCCTTAACCCTGCTTATGGCACTACATCTAACATGATCTCTATTCAGCAACTCGAAATTGTGAATCAGTAGGCTGTCACAGCATGATGTATTGGCTCTTTTGGGATGGAAAGTTTTGCTGCCACAAACGTTTTTCATAACTTCTTCCTTCGCTTCTTATCCCATTTGATTAATTAAGTTGGCTAAGGATGGTTTTCAAGATAGTTCCAGTAGTTCAAAAAGGAAATAAAAAATCAAGCCAAATTCGAGTTAATCAGTTGGATTATGGCAAACATATTGTTAAGGATGGCCACATGCTAAAACAAATGTGATGCTTTCCACATTCCCTACACACATATTTTGAATCACCAGCCGCTCCCCCACACACAGGAAAAAATGACCTGAACAAAAGGCTGTGCAAAAGCAGTCCTTGTTACTTCTACAGGCTGACTCCATCAGTGACACATTTGCGGTGCTGATCAGGCCATGAAAAGTCGCCAGCTCCGTTGTGCCACAAGACAGTTGTGTGAGGGGTCATCTGCCTGTTGTTTTCTATGCAAATGCGATGCCAGTGTTTCTATCTGGCTGTATTAGCATAGAAAACAAATTTGGGCCAGGCTTTGTGGGTGTGTGTGTGTGCGCATGCACACGTGTGTGTCTCACCTGCTGTGTGTATGATGGCTGTTGCTTAGGTTGTAAAAGGCACTACAGATTAAGGTTTGTGTGTGTGTACGCGCATGTGAGTGCCTGTGTGTCTGTGTGTGATTGGCCATCTGGCAGTATTACTGTGTGTGTGTGTGTTCTGTGCAAACAGTAGGGCTCTTTGTGTGTGGTGTTTGTGTGTCATAAGTCATGCATGTCCTCCTTCGCCCAATACCTGCAGGCTTTATGAGAACAAGGGTGAGGCAGATTTCATGGAGTCGCTGAGGAACCTCTTCACCTCCTTCAACAACATGATGAACAGCAGCGCTGAGAGCACCAGCATGGTCAAGGTGAGACTAGAGGACACAGGTCACAACTGCTGACATGCACCATTTAACCACACAAAAGGCTAATGGTTTACCCACTCAACTGCTCTATTCACTTAGTTATGAATTGCATTGTACGTGTGGTTGCTGAGGCCTTTAAGTATATATAATGCTGTAAGATTGAAACATCAAAACAGATGGTTAGCTTCTTGCCACATTATTGGGATGTACTTTTCCTATGGGGACAAGCTGTTGTCTTATTTTCCGTACCATCCATGTCTTATTGCCTTTGTGCTAAGTTGTGTGCTGGATAGCACTTTGGTTTTGTAAAAGCTCTCTGACTTTTTAATCCTCTCCTCTTATTTTGCATTTGTTACATGTTTGTCTCTCCATATTAGTTTTTTTGTGTGATTTCATATCGCTTCTAAAAAAGGACCATCTAATATTTCTTTTACATTTTCTCCTGCTTTTTCTCCCTCATGTCACTTCTGTCTATGCAGTGGTCATGCTTGCATATGTAAAAATTGTTGGTGGTACTTTCCATCCAATTTGTGCATGTTTGCTTCCACTCTTGTAATTTGCATGTTTAGTTGTAGTTATGTGCCTTGTTTGTCTTTGAATGGATATCCTCAGTAAGCACATTTGAATGTTCTGTACTTTCTAATGGCACTGAAAATATTTCTGTTTGTGTCTGTATTTCTACTTTTTGTCTGCTGTGTAAGTGTGTACATGTACGTTCTTCTTGCTGAACGTGTGTGTGTGTGTTTTCTTATCTGAACTCTGATCTTGCTTCCTCCTCTGTGACTGAGGGCACCTCCTCTGGCCTCCTCTCTTCTAGCTTCTCTCAAGGTATTTCTGACTGCTCTTTTTCTCCTCACACCCCCTCCACTCCCCCACACTTCTGCTATCTTCCTTCCACTTGTTTTTGCCTTAGTCTTCTAGATTGTCTGTCTAGATGTGTAACAGTTGTGGTGATGGAATGTCCTTGACTTGCAGCATTTCTGCTTTTAGGACATAAAAGATTCACACCCTAGGTCTTCTGCCAACCTACACACACACACACACACACACACACACACACACACACACACACACACACACACACACACACACGCACACGCATATGTGTGGGTCAGATCTTCAGCAGAGAGGTGGAAGTCAATCTAGGGACTGTTTCTGTGTAATTGGCCCAGATATTCTCTGAAATTTCAGTAAATTAAAAATTGATCTTGAGGAGTTGGCTGATGGAGAGCTTGCTGTTCCCTCTGCAAGACTGGTCCGATGTTTGGGTCCTGATGGTTTTGATTCTGCATAACATTTAGTGTGTGTGTGTGTGTGTGTGTGTGTGTGTGTGTGTGTGTGTGTGTGTGTGTGTGTGTGTGTGTGTGTGTGTGTGTGTGTGTGTGTGTGTGTGTGTGTGTGTGTGTGTGTGTGTGTGTGTGTGGATGCTGACATGTGTGTGTACATATGTGCATGCTCTGGGCCACAGGACATGTTTGTGTTTGGTGAATATTTTTTTGCACCTTTGCATGTTTGTCCCCTGCCTGTGGTTTGTTTTGTGTGTGTGTGTGCGTTTGCGGGTGTTTGTTTGTACATTTGAGGAGAGAGGGATGATAGAATGAGAGGGACCCATCACATTCCTTTCTGCAATTTGCCAGAAGCTAGCTGCTTGTATTTCCCTGCTCTGATAATCAAGATGTAAAACAGGCGCTTTGTGTTAAGCCACAAATCAAACATTTGTCAAAGGCAGAAAAAAAAGCCGTCCCAACCTCCCTGTAGGGATTATATCGCTGTTCTAACCTTGACAAAGTCTGAGGCACATTGAGATTCTTAGCACACTGATTTGGACCGTTCCCTAGTGAAATTTCTGACTATTGAAGATGTCATATTCACGAGAGGCTTTACTTAGAGGATTCAACCAAACCTTGATTTATTTTGCTGCTCTGATTAGATGGTATTGATACAACACTTGCAAAAGAAACCAATTTTATTCTACATTTTGTCTTGGCTCTGCAGCCACTTTACAGATTCCATATATAACAGGCATTAGCCTCACTTCAAACATGTGAAACATTTTAACACATAAATAAAATAAGGGAATATCTGCCCACTGTTATAGCACTCACAAAAGTAATTTTATTAATGTTACTAGCACATTTCGACTAACATGGTATTAGTCAGGACAGCACAGCAGGGGGAGGACAGGTCTGTATATAGACAAAAACCTAAGGGGCAGTGCTGCATTAGCATCTAATTATTCAATTATTAGTCATTAATGCAGTGAAATTCTTATGCAATAAATGAAAGATAGTTTTAACATTAAACCTTTCTTTATTTCTGTATGCTCCAAAAGCCTACCCAAAAAAACATTATAAAAATGGCTTATTATAAAATTATTCATTCAGTCTTAAGGGGGGCAGTTTGTTGAGTAGACGTGAAGATCTTTGCCCGAGCTTGGCGATACCCGACAGGATACAGGTTCGGGCTGGTTTGGGCATGCGGACCAAGTGCACAGTAACTGTCAAAGGTCAGGTGATTGGTTTCGATGAGCTCCACACAGGTGCGAAAATGGACGCTACGGAGGTGAAAACTAGGCTGTTTATTTGTTCCAAGTTACATGTTTGTTTCAAGCTTTCACGTTTGTCATAATAAATGATGTTAAAATGTATAAATGTCTCATTCTTGACACAGGCAAAAGATCTGTATTCATGCGCATATTTGAATAATGTCGGGCTATAAACGGGTTCGGGCTTTAGAAAAACTGTCAGGCTTCGGGTCGGGCTCGGTCTGAATTCTACCGGGCTCGGGCCTGACTTTTAAGGCCCGATTACAGCTCTAGTTGAGAGGATGTATCCCGTTTCCCGTGTGTAAAAGCAAATGTTCATAGTCACCCCGTCTCAGGGAGTGTTCCACCATCTCAGTGCCGACATAATGTAAAGAACTGATATTATGTCCAGTTTGTTTAAAATGTGCTGTCACAACATTTTTACACAGCAATCCTTGAATACAGTAAGTTATGCCTTGCACTTATTCAGCAAAGGTGAGGTATTTATTTTCACATTATTAAGAAAAGTATATGTTTTTATGCCTGTCTGACCATTTACAATAGCCGTTGCCTTTGTTAATATAAATTTCCTTGTTTTTCAACCAGTTTCGCTTTTGCTCTTTCTTTCATCTGCTGGGGGGTGTTAATGATGTACTGGAACCAAAGTGAAAAAAAAAAACGCATACCAATAACAGGCTATCCTCCAGGGAGACATGCTTGGCGAATTCTAATCGCATTTCTCATGCCTCAGTGTAACAGACCCGCATGTATCACTCCATGGAGCTCTCAGAGTGAGCATCGAAGCCATATGCTCTCTCTCTCTCTCTCTCTCTCTCTCTCTCTCTCTCTCCCTCCCTCCCTCCCTCCCCCCCCCTCCCTCCCCCCCCCCCCTCTCTCCCTCTCTCTCTCTCTCTCATGTGCCTGTCTCTATCTGTGTCTCTGCCCCCCCCCCATCTTACCCCCCTTCTTTTAAAGTGGCATAAGCACTGAGAAATCTCCATTACAGGGGGAATTGTCTGAGAAAAGGGGCCTTGTTATTCAACCCCAAAGCAGGCCAGAAAAGTGGCTGGTGTACAAGAAATCACCATACCTCCATGACTGATGTGTCTGTGCAGCAGCACAGCCCTTCGTCCCAACAAATGCCTGAATAATGATAAAGCTCAGATAGACATGCTTGTGCCACCACCCTGGGCTTGAGCCATAGATAATTTTCTGTCTTGTTGTCATTGTGTACCTGCTTTGGATGTGAGATGCGTGCAGCATTTCTCAAAGTCAGTGTCCCCAAGAGGCAGCCAGTTCTGAGTTGTAATTTTTTATTGTTTGTCAAAAATGACCACCCCTGTGAAAGTTTGTGTATGTGAACACAGTAAAGGGATTAAAGATAAAACGGCAATTTAGGCATTTAAAGCCCATTTTGTTTTATGGTTGAGTCAATAAAAAACAGAAGAGTCAAATGACTTGTAAAATGATGTAGCTTTACCATGCAAATATCAATATAACAATTAGCTGCTATCCCAATGAAATCCTTCATTTCCTATCACTTCATTTCCCATGCGTTAGTCCCACCACACTCCAAAGTGTGTTTTCTGGGATCGTGCCATAAGTGTGGTTGCTTTTGGGTAGATGGTCACTCCTGCCTTGCTAGCGTTTCAGCATATTACTCCAATTAGAGGGCTACTAACGGTGTAATGAAGTGCATAAGGATGGGAGGTGAACCCAGCCCCTGGAAAAACCATTACAGCTGCAAAATATGCATGCACCACCTTTTCCGAGCCGAGCCAGTCATTCTTTAAATACTGTGCACTAATCAGGGCCGTTCGGTAGGCCGATTGCCTCTGCTCCCTTTCTAATTACAATAGACGTGCATAGTAATTGAAAAACTAATAACAGTTCGTGTACACAGACACACACTTGCACACACACACACACACACACACACACACACACACACACACACACACCCCAAACCCTCCAACAGCCCCTTGTTGTACAACTATTGCCGTAATGGGAGTCTGCAAGGAGTCGCGAGGTGAAGCAGAGATCAGCAGTGATGTGGTGCGAGCAGGTCGGAATCTTGCCGCCATCTGCCAAGTCATCCTCTCCATATCCATTGGCATCCCATTGCCTTAAACGGCGCGGTGCTTTTAATAAAGGATGCTCTTTAATCAGGCAGCCAGCACTTTAACGACTTCATTACAGCGTCACAGACAGCCAAAGCCAGTCAAAGCCGCTGAGGCTGAAGGGATTGAAATGTCACTCAATCAGCTCACTCACATGCGAGTCAGCCTCAAGCGCCTGCGGGCCCAGAATTGTTGAAGGCCGTTCATATCAACCGAAATACCATTCCGCTGCAACGGACAGGACTGCCTGGGTGGGGTTTTCAATTTGGTGTGTGTGTTTGTGTCTGTGTGTAAGTTGTACGCTGTTGTCTGGAGACTTAATGGTTGAAACATGACTGTTGGATCTGTATATTACTTGACCCATTTTCATACATTCTACATGGATGAGACAATATTGAACATACAGAAACATTGATGAAACTTCAGTGTTACTTCAGACAAAAGGATTTCATACCAAAAAACTTATGTGACTGTGTATATGTTTTGTGGAGATGGTTTTAGTTTTTGGCTGCTCCTGTGCTGTATCTCCTGGCTGGCATTTTGTAAGATACTTGAAAGCCTTTGAACTCAATATTTAGTGTGTGTGCATTTTCTTTCCAAGGGCGCTGCACTGAAGTACATCCCAACCATCGTCAATGACGTCAAGGTGGTGTTCGATCCAAAGGAACTGAGGTAGGTTTGGACATACCTTCTTTTGTTAAGAGTGTTTTGTCATTCTTTTTTTATCAACTTAAGTGGGCTATTGATTTTTTTAGCAATGGGACATGGGGGAGGGATACCAGTTCTACGATTTGAACACTGTATAAGATTTTTGCCGAACCTAATACTATTTCATTGGCCAAACAAAAGTATATTTACCTTGCTATGATGATACCTCGCTTTGATGCTACTGTACACTACATCAGAGAATCACAAGACAGTGACAGGCACAAAAGCTACACAAAACACTGAAGACGAAGAGTGTACTGCTGTCTGCCTCTCAACCTTTAAAAAACTTGTAAAGACCCTTTTCTTCCGAGACTGCTTCCTTTCCTAACAAAACTAACTACTACTCACCAACTCTTTCCTTAGGTGCCTCATGCTTGTATAAGTCTGCGTGTGTAGGAGGTATGGGTGTTTCTAGTGTCCCTGCTCTGGGAAACTTACTTAGGCACATGCATCTCTTGTGTGTATGAGGGTAGTCTACTTACTCTGTTTCGCTACACCTCTGTTAGCTTATTATGTCCTGCTTTTTGTAAGTCGCTTTGGATAAAAGTGTCTCCTAAGTGAAATGTAATGTGTATTTAAAAGGCATACAAAGTTACACAAACAGAAAGCACACACCAGGATGAGTGGCTGTACGTCACGCCAGTTACTTCCCTTATTTGCATACATGTCACTGCAACATCAGCAGCTTTTTTGTTATTTTCTCTAGTACAAGGTGATATGGCAGCCCTTACATGGTGTTGAAAATAATTTAAGTATTGTCTGCTAAGAGCAATTACTTTTCAAGTTAGTCTAAAATTGAGAAATGTTGCTAGTGAAAGTACAGATATGATTTTTCCCTAAAAGAGGACTTTAAGTGACTTACTCATCTACTCTCTGAAACTTTAGCTGAGAGAAATGACGCAGCGCATACGTAAATATGATGCAACAAAAACATAATTACATACCATAATAGCACGATAAAATAACTAAATTTGATTCCATGCTTCCTTCTTTGTAATCATTATTGAGGGCCAAGCAGCACAGCTGTGAAGGTACCCATTGTGATTCTAGCTTATCTTCTTATTTATTATTATTCTTCCGTCATGGAAGTCTATGACAGCCCATACAACCAATTGGTAAAAACTTTGGAAATTTGGCACACTGATTTAGTACAGCGGCAAGATAAATTTTAGCAAGTTTCATGTCAGTGGAGCACATATACCAACAGGTCAAAGTTGGACATGCATTCATGTGCGTAACTTTTGAGCTTTACATACGATTTTTTGATATCCAAAACTTCGGATCAAGCCGAGTTCAATAAACCCTATGACGTTAATTTCTGGACCAAGCCTCACAAAGGAACAGCTTTTACCTGTAACAGCTAATTGAATTGGGCGGCCCAATTTGGGACATAGTACGAAGACAGCATACCAAAAATGGCACCCTTCAGCCATTAGGGGGCGCTGTTATGAGAAAAAATATTTTTGCGTGTAACTCCTGATATGCTGATATTAACAGCATAATTATTGAGTGAGTGGGTTAATAAAGCAAAGGGTCTCAAGACCAAAACATGCAAATTCCTCATGCCAGCCTGATTATAGTGACTGCCATATTGGATATTTTGAAAATGAAATCCTCCAAACAGGAAGAGAGGTCATGTCACAAGAAAGATTTGACATCCGCCAACCAAACTTGATAGAGGCACTTGAGACGCAATAAGGACAAGGTATAACAAAAATTGTGACATTCGGCTATTAGGGGGGGCGATGTTATAGTAAAATTTGTACAGGTTATGCTACGGGCAGATGACTGGCCCCATCATCGCTGCTTGCACCTATATTTGGTATTGCTGTTCTAAAAATACATACAGTACATTGTCCAGACATACACAAAAAACAGAATTAAGAGTAAAAATTATAAAAAAACAAGTTGTCTTTAGATATATGTATAATTTTGAAGATAATGTTTAAACATTGGAAATATTTAGCATTTAGAAACTGATCTTGAACAGGACTTTCTTTATGTTGTCAGGGTTGGCAGAAGTGAAATGGCATGTGAAATTGCTCAGTTTCACAGCACCAACACCAACCTCAGAGATGTGACTAATTTAAAGCTTCACTTCTTTGAAAACTGGCAACGTGTAAATTTGAGAACAGACATAATGCTCCTTCACAGGAGGTGGTTGAAGTACATACTCCCTGGGTAGATGTGCCGAGTGCCCTTGTGAGATTAGCCTGCATGTGTAAATTGTCTGTGCCTTGTTTATTTATTCATTTCTCCTTGAAGTGATTAACATTAGGGGATGGCCATGCTATAGATGGCTGATTGAATAGTGTGTTCCCACCGCACAGTGAGCTCAACTAATTATTGCTTGTTCTCACCTGAGGGGACAAGCCTCTGGCTCTCACCCTCTTAAGATTCTCTAGAGGCACAGCAGATGGGTTGGGGGCGATGTGTGTGTCGGGGGGTGGAGGTGGATATGGATGTGGTGGCTATTTGTGGTTGGTTAAGCATGATCAAGTTACCTTGGTAGCATGGTGACTGTGCTCTTTAGCCTTGTCCGGTATGCTAGCTTTTGTGTGCTCACATGAATGTCATTATCATACAATTATCTGCACCAGAGCAGAAAAGGAAGCCGGTGCTGTTTGCACAGGATCAGCCCTTTTAAATCCTCAATTTTTTCCCCTGCATTGTTTGAATGGGAGAGTAAAGGGTGTATTAAAATGATATATGGTCAAGCTGCAAATGTACCCTTTATCAACATACACACAAATGCCTGTAATTATACATGAATTCATATTTTGGCTTAAGATCGAGCCCCCTAAATGCATAAAACCGTACCTAATGTAAGATTTTCCAGTGTGTTCTGTGGAAACCCCCCCCTCCACACACTCTTCACCCTGTACAGGTCTTGCATGCCCTTGTGTGCATTAGCAGGAAAATCCCATTAAAGAGCAAACAGCACATGCATACAGTAAGGATTTGGTGTGCTGTTTGAGATGGCACGTTGTCCTCACTCAGATTCCCTCTGGGAGCTGCCTGGATAAACAGGATATCCTCGCGCCTAGCGATAGCAGCTGTGATTATTCAGAGTCATGCAGAAAAGATGGAACAACAGTGGCATGCAGTGCATTTTGTTGCTGTCAGATTGAATTCCCTGTCTTTGTTGTGTGATGCAGTCTAACCAGCATAACCAAAACGACCCTGGCTTTGTTTCACTAAAGCTTTTTTTTCATCATACTGCAATAGTAGTGGATTTTCATGAAAAACATTTTGAACATGGTTATTTGTGCATAGAAGGGGATACACCACCTATTTGACTGTTACGCACAGACATTAGACTCCTGCTAAGCTGAAGCTGTGTTTTCATTGCAAAAGCTGGAGAAGCCTGTCACTGAGGGCAGACAGAGAAGGCTGCAGACAGCTAAACACCATGCCTGATCATGAGCAGTGCTGCGTTTGCCTTGGTGCCTCGTGGGTGGGAGGGCGGCGGTTTAGGTGGGTGGGTGGGTAGTAGCGGTTGTGGGGCTTGTGCTTTCTGGGTGTGCAATGACTCTGTGTCTCTGACTGAGAGATGCACTCTAAGAGGAGGGAAGTGACCCTCACCGTGTGAAGGTGGTTTCGTCGCGGTGCGTGATGGAGTGTGAATGTCTTTGCCTTGCTGCCGCACCCCCCCCGCTCCGGGGTGCTGCTGTTTGGCTCCTGGCTGTTTTTGGGGCTGATGTGCTGTGTGCAGCCTGCTGGCACAGAGGTGATTTTTGGCCCCGATCTCACAAGGCAGCTGCAGGGGGAGACACACGCACACACACACACACACACGCACACACACACACACACACACACGCACACACACACACACGCACACACACACACACACACACACACACACACACACACACATATATATATATACATATATATACATATATATTTGAAGTTAAACATCCACATTTGCTCACCCACTAAACTCTCAAATTTATTTTGCCGTGCTATCTGACTTGTGAGCAGTTTCGTCTCCCCGGGCCACCGTAGGCAGCGGAATGGGACTGAAGGTCAGGGCTCCTCATTAACACGGAGACAGTTATGATGCTTGGCTGTGCCCCGTAGGGGTGAGCACTGAAATCTGGTAGACCAAAAGCACCAGGAGCTTGACTAGATTTCTTGTCCAAGACACAGCAAATAGGCAAGAAATCTCTGCGGCCCAAAATGCGGCTCAGAAACCTTTATCTTGAAATTTTGTTATATATGATTTAATGCTGTACTCTGAGGACACAGTGTAAACAAAATGTATCATGAACAGTTTGCTGTGATGACAGATATCTTAGAAGCCTAAAAAATGGGAACCAACATACTGTAGTGACAAGTGAAAAGATCTGCACATATGATCTGCACATATGAATTGCCGAAACACCAGGCTATGTTTGTTTGCTAATGTAGCGTAATATTGTTTCCTTTTATTGTATTGATTTTGTTAAACTGGAGAAGAATGACAAAACTAAATCTGACAAAACACCAGCGTGGCTAATGCAAAACAAAATGTGTAGAAATGTAGAACTTTGCGCCACCAGAACTTTGCAAGACTTTAAAAAAAAAAACAAGCTAATGAACTTGGTCATACTATAGCAGAGCATAATTTAAAGATTACACCTAAACTGCAAAGGATGCTACCGACTATAGCATTAATCTGTCCCTCTCTTTCTACACTAAAGCCTTTACCCAACATGAGTGATGTGAATGAAAAAAGTCACATTCCATCACACATTACTGCTCAAATTGATGCTCAAATTGATGAGAAATTTATAAGCAAAATAGTTTAGTGTTACAGTAGGTTGTCCAAATTCATGAAGTTAAATAGAATCTAATCAAAACTGAGACTGACACAGCAAACAGCAGTCCTGAAGAATGTATCGGCACCAGGACAAATATGCTGTGGATAGGAGAGGCGAGATGGAGTTTCACAACCAGCAACTACTTTTGCAAATATGGTATGGAATTTTTAAAGGTAATTTAAGATGGATGAAGGCCAGAAATATGCGCACAACACAAACACCTGCTCAAGGGAGAAAGAAAAAATTCTTCCAGTGTTTGTTCTCACTGCACTCTGTATGAGGAACTTTAAAATGTCTAAATAATGAGGCACACAGGTTTTATACACATGGGAGTTGTTCTGGATTGCAAAATTACAGGACATAACTGCAGTGCTGGTATACTGTGCTACATTTGATCTCTTCAACTCCGTTCTGCCAAGTAATAACTTACACCAATTCCTAACACAGCAAAAGCCTACTTTTACTGCCACGAGTACTGAAGAGTATTACATTTGTCCTTGAAAACTAAAAAAGTGCTTGGAGGGTCTGACTACTGTAAGCTTGAGCCAGTCATAACTGAACTTCATATCCCTTTAAATTCCTAATTTTGCCATAAAATTCCCTTTTTGCAAAGAGGCTTTATTTCCCTCAACACTCTTGACGGCCAAACAACATTTTCTCAGAAATAAGATCGAACCAAGCAAGCTAGCTTGATTTCCTTCCAGGGTAATCATAAAGGCCAACACACAGTGAAGAGATGAGGGCTATCACTACCGTAATATTTAGCACAGTGTTATTGCTCGATTTTAGATCTGTTTTTACACCTAGCTCGGCAAGCACTGCTGAACTTGCTGGGTCATGATTGCGCACCTGTGTTTTAATGGTGTCTTCTCTTCTCTTAGGGGCTCAATAGCTTTTATAGGCTGAAGGTATACACTAATATGCTTTTTTGGTTGTTGTTTCCATGTCGATGAGTTGTAATATCGTGTTCATGTATGGCCAGGCTGCTCACGCCTGGCTCTCTGTCACTGTAATTGCAATGTAAGTGGCTATCAGGTAGACAATTTGTCATTTAGTGTTTGCAGACACAAGGGAAAGTGTGCTGACATTGAGCGATGGGCTTCATCAAGTGTAACAGACACACACACACACGCACACACCCCTGCATTATTTGGAGGCCAGCTGTTATTTAACTCACTGTTTATGATACGATGATAGTCACTTGACATGAAGTCCCCCTCCCCCACCCCACCGATCTTCTTGACTCGCCTGCTCCCCCTTCTCGGTCTCTTTCTCTTTGCGGGGGGGGGGGGGGGGGCAAGACACAGGGGTCAGGGTATGCAGAGGGGGATTTGCTCCACGCCTTTGTGCTTTGTTTTTCCCCCACTAAGCACACCTGCTCACCTGACACTGCTGCCTTTTCATTGTTTGTAGTCTGTCCATCTCTCCTTGCTGTGTCTGTTTACCTTTTTCCCAACACACACCCACACACAGTAAGCAGGAAAGCTCTCCACCAGTGGTGTGTTGTTTCCCTGTCCTCTCAGATGTTGTGCACCCTCTTTTTTTTTCCTTAATTGTTTCTTTTCTTCCTTGCTTCCTTCCTTGCTTGCTTCCTTGCTTGCTTGTAAGAGACACATGCAAACACAAGCAGTCTGCTAGTCAGGCAGGGGGGGAGGCAGAGGCTCTCGGGGTGCTGGCAGCCCCTGCAGGCAGTGGTAGCCGTGGCTGGATGCTGGCCATCTCGGGAGCCTCTCATCCTGTGCCAAGAGGCCCGCACTCTGCTGTGCAGCAGCACTCCAGCCCACCCTGCACTGCCCTCAGTGGCTCTGCCCACTGCAGCCTCAAACAGGGAGGCACTCCTGCTGTGCCACTTTCCTCCGCTGCCCATGTTTGTATGAATCCATGGCAAACATATGCACAAATTCTCGCACACACACACGCACACACACACGCACACAATGAGAGGGTTGTCATTCAGAGCTATGGCCACTGAAGGGGTTTTGTGGAGTGCAGTTTGCTTTGCTCAGCACTGTCAGTTAGTAATTTCACTCACTCCACTGATCAATCATAATTTTGTATGTGTTTCGTTTTTGTTGTGGTAGTCTGTTGTTTATTTGTCTTTGTTTTCCTTGGTTCCAGTCCCTGTCTCACACTCGCTCTCTTTTTCTTTTCTGTCTCTCTCAGTAAACTGTTTACGGAGTTCATCCTGAAGGTCCCAGCAGGACGCCTGGTGAAGCAGAAGCTGTACTGCATGATTGACATTGTCGACAGTGACCTCTTCACGCAGCATGGTATGTTGCACACACTCACACCTGCACACCCACCCCTGCTCTGCCCCCTCTCTCTCACACCTGTGTGGAAAGGTCATTGCTGAGGTATATAGGAATGACGGGAGTTCTCAGAGCTCTGCAGGAGAAGATGCAGTGCTAATCCCCAGTATCGGTGTGGAGCATGTGTCTGCTTATCGGTCCCCTATCTCTGTCTGCTCCTGCTGTCCTAAAGCTGTTAACAGCCAGCTCTGTGCAGCTCTCTCACCTGCTTCTTTGTCTGTCCAGTGTGTTATTCTTTTTCTTTCATTCTTTCTTGCGTTCTTTCTTTCTTTCGTTCTTTTGTTGGTTCTTTCTTTCGTTCTTTGTTCGTTCTTTCTTTCTTTCTTTCTTTCTTTCTTTCTTTCTTTCTTTCCTTCCTTCTTCCTTCTTTTTTTTCTTCCTTATTTTGGAAAATGCCACTGAGCTAAAGGCCTCTTCAGGCTGCTAGCTGCTTCGGACGACAGAAGTGCCCCTACAGTTGGCATGGCTAGAGAAGGCCAACATGGCATTCCTGGCCGAGGTCTGTGCCACACAGATTAGCAAGAGCCCCCTGAGAGGGGCGAGTGCTTTGCATGACTCAACCCACATGTGCCTTTTCTGGCAAATTTTGATGGCACAGTTGATTGGCTGTGCTGTCTTCCTCTTTGTTTGCCACATCCACATGCATACAGAGCCTTTCCTTTGGAAATTGTGTGTTCAATGTCTCTGCTTACATATGTGTATATGAGCAGTGTAATAGGGCTGAGCTCTGCAGCACAATTTGTCCAGTATTCATTTTCTATTTCTTGTTAAGCACTTTGATCTACTTCCTGTTTATGAAAAGTGCTATTATACCATGTTTTTTACCTGCTTTTTTACATGAATTGAGAGGAAATGGATTTTATGTAAAAGTGTAGTGTAGCTGTTGTTTACATAAGCACACCTTCTTTTAAAGCTGCTGGCTGCTGTCAGAATCTGCACTGCCTGGCCTCTTCTGAATATCGTTTTATTACACCCAACGAGCTGGTGTGCCCACAAAGATCATTACCATTGATCTTAAATGAGCAATTACACAGTGGGTTGGCTTGTGGGGCCGTGACAAGTGAGCGGTTGCTCAATAGGAGAGTACTCTCTCTCCGAGCCGGTTCGCCCTCTCTCGCTGTGCTCCTCAATGGCACGTCGCTAAGGCCTCATGCTCGTGCCCTCCATCCTGCCTCTGTGCCGCCCACACTCCCCTGTGCCCTGCCTATATGCCCAGTGGGAGCTCGCAACTCTTTTGTTCTGGACACACTATGTGCTGTGCAGTTTTTAAAAAGCACTTTGGAAGCCCGTTGGCCATGTTTAAAGATAAATGAGGTGTGTTTTAGTTGTTATGTAAAAAAACATAACCACTAAAACATGCTTATCCAAAGCTCTATTTTTTTGTAATTTTTTTTATCTCAAGTCTTTTTTATGTTATTTATTCACATCTGTGTTTTTAGTTACAAAAAGACAATAAATAAATAATAATTAAAAAAAAAAACAGGGAAAGAAAGGAGAGAAAAAAAAGGAGGACCACAATAGAATTCACATCAGTGCTACGTCATTAGAATCCATTTTTTCCACTAATGTGAGGACAGGTTGCCAAATATAGGCGAATTTAAGACTGTTACCCTGGATATGGAACTGGATTTGTTCAAGAGTCAGGTAGTGCATTACCTCATTAATCCAGTGTTTAAATGTAGGAGGGCATTTGTTTTTCCACTTTATAAGTATAATACGCCTGGCAATTAGTGTTGTAAATGCTATAACTGTTTACCATAGCTGCCTATGCCGAGTTCTTCAGATGCTACTCCAAAGATACCAACAAGTGGAGATGGTTCAATATCCACGTCCAAAGCTTTAGACAAGAAGACAACGATTGAATTCCAAAACGCAAATAGTTTAGGACAACTCCAAAACATGTGTACTAGTGTAACAGGTTCAACTTTGCACCTGTCACATGTTGGGTCAATATCAGGCATAATCCTAGCTAGCTTTGTCTTAGACCAATGTAATCGGTGGATGATTTTGAATTGAATAACAGTATGTCTGAGACAAATTGACGATGAATGAATATTTTTGAGAGTAGACTGCCATTGTGTGTCAGATATATCAGTACCCAGTATTTTTTTCGTAAATTTGAAAGGAAAAGAGAGCGCGTGGAGTCAGGTATACCACTTATCTTCTCTGTGAGACTGCCGAGTGCTGGTGTCGACAGCTTCGGATGCAGCCCAGGTACCAGAAGCCCTTGAGGTGGTGACAGTGTCAGCATTACAGCCTGTCAGGGCCCATGACAAACTCTCTTTGCCTACACCCCCCCCACCCCCAAGCCCTTCTACACTCCATCAGTGACCATTGCCCACAGCTGATGGTGCACATTAACGCTTGCTGCCATTGATGGAGCTGCTCTTTATTCTGTGGGCATTACTTATTCATTGTCTGATCCTGCAGAAACGGCAGCAAATTGTTCCCGCTGAACAGATCGTGTACATATGTAAAAAGTTGTCATTCTGAAGCAGTTGTGGGTGAAGTAACAACCCTCCCTCCTGAATCATCTTTATTATTGTGGTGAGCAGGCACACTGCTGCAGAGAGGGCACTGTGTCTCGGGCAGCTCCAGTCTCATTGTGTGTGAAAAGCCCCGGGAGTCTCATCGCACTGCCTTTACTACAACTTTAGGAGCGCTGAGGCATGACCATATAAAACACTGGCAGCAGGGAATTTCTGCACTCTCCTCCCTCCCTCCCTTCCCTCTCTCTCTCTCTCTCTCTCTCTGTCTGCCTCTCTCTTACTCTCACTTTCTCTCGCCTTCTCTTTCTTTCTCTCTTTCTCAACGATGTCAGTGTAGGCGTGTGGGAAGCGATGGGGTGTTAATTACCCTCTGACCCCCCTCCTCCTTAGCCCTCCTCGACCCCAACCCCCGGGTGCCGGATGAAGAGTGGGGTGGGGAGGAGTATGCTGTCCCAAGGTGAAATGTGCTTGAACAGAGAGAGCATATGGAGGCTCCACAGGTAGCGTCTAGATAGATGCACAATCTTTCATGTCTAATTATCCACTGCTCTGCATTGCTCACTCTCTGTCGCTCCCTCTTCCCCATCTCTCTGACTGTCTTCTCTGTCTTTCTCTGTCTCTCCCTCCCTCCCTTCCTCCCTCCCTCCCTCCCTCCCTCTCCCCACACGTGTTAATTAGATTACAAAGCTGCAGAGGGTGATCTGTGATTTCGTTCATTTATTCAATTAAGGCATTTTCCCTTGATAGAGATTTATTAAGGTAGGTAGGTTGTGTTTTGCCAGTGTCCTAGTCTTTAAGACATAGCTTTGAATGCCTACATAGTCCTCATAATTTATCCCAAGGTTGTCAGTGTCCAAAATGAAAAGGATTGTGAAAAAAGAGATTCCTTTCCTGACAATCTTTAAAACTGGTGTAGTTTAGATGTAACAGTCAGTCATCTGTATCCTGGGGCACTACTATTATGCACAGTAGTGGGGGAGCATGTTTTCAGAGACTGCTCCAGCAGGAGGGAACGAAGGTGTCAGCTATTCCTTTGGTCTGTGTTCGTGTTCGTGTCTGCGTCTTCGCCAGAGGGACACAGGCATTACCTACCTTGATGGTTCCAGTCTGCAACATGCACACACACACACACACACACACACCCCTCTACTGGGGAACTGAAGAGGTGGAATGCCTAAAGACTGAGAGTTTTAGCTCTTTGGCAAAACATGGCATTTAGTATCTCCTCACAATGTAGACAGCCTCTGCACAGCAGATTTTCTTTTATGCTCAAGCTTTGTAAGATGATTTAACCCCCCCGATCACCCCACCCACCCCCAGCTGCCACCACACTCTTTTTAGTCAATGTTTTCTTGTTCCCATGTTAAGCCCTGATTGTCAGGCAGCTTATCTTGCTAACCTGAACCAGGCAGGATTGACAGCTGAAACCCGATTGGTGCAGTTTGTGTCTCAGTGGTTCTATGTTGCTGTGAGCCGGCAGGTAGCTCGCAACATAGAAACTTCGTTTGCCAGCCAACATGAAGTACTCCCTTGTGGGTCACTTTCTCCAAGGTGCCACACTATCAGTAAAGCATTATTTTAATTCGTGGGAATTAATTTGATTTAGGAGATGTTAATTTGCAGGTGTAGGGTCGTAATCACATCTGCATTAGTGTTATAGTGTGAGCGTGGTTTTCCTTTAATGAGATTGCAGAGTGTTACAGTAAACCTTTGGCCAGAAATAGTCGGCAAACAAAGATTGCTTTCTTAATTGCAAGGCATACATAGATGGCAGGTCTGCTAATGTTGGGTAAAATCAAGCGGAATATTTTATATTCCTTGTGCTATGAGAAACAGTTTGTGACACTGGTTGTTAATAACAATTGCCGAGGTTATTGTTCTGTAGCGCAGAGGAAAGAAAACAGAGTATAGTATAATTACCTCTAGAAATTCAAATAGGTGCTGGCATACTTAGACACTCATTTAAAAAAAGCTGCTATGACCGAGAGCAACTTTACAAGCAGACTTTTTTCAGTAGTTTTTGTGTTCACTCTCTCCCCAAGAAGTGTACATTGACCACCCCTTGTACATAATTCAAAGAACATGACACATGACCACCTCATTCTAATGCTTTGGAAATGGTTCTGAAAATTCCAAGCGTCTCATCACTTTTTAAAATCATTAAGAAAAGAATTTAATAATTTTGGATTTAACTGCTTATGAAATCTTTTCCTTCCCCCTGGCCTAGTTGGATAGCCTCCCAGCATTCTGTGTTTTTGATGAACCTCAGATTTGTCTATTACATTTGTTATTATGATTTGAGAGGAAAATAATCCCTGTGGTGTTACTATATACCCATAGCTCATCTCTTCTAATCTTTTTTGTTTGTTTGTTTTATTATTTGTATAAAACAAATGCTTGTCAGTCATGTCCAGCATGGCTTCTTTGAGAAGCTGCATTCAAACGCTCAAGTGCAGTTTTGTAGCCTGTGGCTGAGTGATTAATCTGCTGATGAATCCCCCGCCATTGGCCTGCAGCACTACTACAGTGGTCCGCTGTGACATTTCTCTCATCGGTGTGCTCATGGCGAAGCCACAAAGCAGAGCGGAGCGTCTCATTTCTCACCTCTGCTCGTGGCATGAGAAATGATGTTTACAGGAAAGTGCTCATCCCATTCATCACACACAGGCCTGCTTCTCCTCATCCGCCACATAAGAGGATATCCGTCTGTGTCACATCACAGGCCCGTGCATCTCTCCCTCTTCATTTATTAATGCATGGAGGGATGACGGTCATTGCGTTAGGCTCTGCTTTGGACATATCACCTGCACCAGGACAGGTGTCTGCTTTGACTTTCAGATGCACTCACACTGTTGTGCTTATGGAATGGGGATTTGGAATTGAGGTTCTCATGCCCATAAACATCTGTCAGGACACACACCCCCTCATCTCTGCTGCTCTCTGATGCCTCTGCCTGGGGTAGTCTCTAGAGGAAAACTGTAGAGACCTGTGTGGAGGACAGACACCTTTTCATTCTTTATGTGTCCATATGGCACAGTGCAGAATGTAATGGGACAAATCTCCTCTGCCATCAAAGAGCCCTGCTTCTGATTAGGATTGATTTGCATGGGATACAATGAGCGCAATAATGGCCAACCTGCCATACTCCCTGTTTTTTTTTCTCAGCAGGTTGTTGTGGTCATCTGTGCACAGCGTAACCTCTATATGCCCCTCAGAGGCCGATTGAATAGTCCCTGTCGGTGCGCTCTGCCTGTAATTTAGGCTGAGGATGGTGTGCCTGTCCGCTGTTTGCCCCCCAGGCGCCAGCTTTCATTTAAACTTCTGAGAAGTAGCCCGCCACAATCTGAGCTTTAATAAAAAAATATTATCATTTGACATTGCCCTGTTCGTCCTGTAGGTATATTGCTATGTATTTGGCCCTGTGTGCATGCGCATGCGTGTGCAGCCGTGCGAGTGTGTGCATGCATGCACGCTCACAAGTGCTTTGCCAATTTTTTTGCTTCTGACATGTTTAGAGCACATAGAAATTTTGGTATAACTGTTCAATTGTTTTCACCTCTAATAAAATAATGTCACTGTATAATGAATTGCTCTTCCAGTGAAGCAGAAACCATATACGGTTTAAACCCTTTTGACAAATGGAGAGATGGGCTGGTTATTTATCATATAATACCATTTATCCACAAATTATCCCAGATAATCCCTTTTAGGCCAATGGTGGCTGTAACTGTAGCAGCGGCAGTAGGGATGCTGCGTAAGCACACCTGATTTGGCTCGAGGCACAGTTGAATGGAACAGAAGACATCAAAGTGAACAGTGGGTCTGATACGGCCCTGCCCTCTATACAAATGCCCAGCACGAACCTCCTCAGGGAGCCTTTCTCACTGGTGTCAGGTGATGCACGACTCCTCTGGTCCTTTGTAATCCATACAGCAGTGTGAAAGCTAGTGCTGCTCGTTTAAGGAGGGGGCTGTGGGGAAAGGGCATGAGTCACTGTTGCGTACAAAGGTGGACCTCAGAGCACTGAGTGAGCAAGGAAGTGATTTTGCAATTAGGAGTGTTTGCAATTAGGCTCTTTTTTCATTACTACTAGGGAATAAAACAACATACTGTGATAAAATATTGTACTATATGTGTGCGTGGTGTGCTTGTGTATCCTCCATAGACTGTAGGGAGATTCTTTTGCCCCTGATGACCGATCAGCTGAAGCTGCACCTGGAGCAGCACGAGGACCTGGAGGCCTGCTGCCAACTCCTCAGCAACATCCTGGAGGTGCTCTACCGCACTGATGTGGTGAGTACACACACACACACAGACACAGGCACAACAGTGTGATGGGCATTGTTTGTCTTTTTCATCATGTTATACTCCAGCAGAGAGACAGAGCGAGCGAGAGAGAATGTAACCTTGATTACTGAAGATCTTCCAATTTCTCTGTATCTCTTTCCCTGTCTTGCACATTTGATCAATGTTTCCAGTGCACATCAGAAAGCAATGATTATTTCATGGATGCTGTCTGAATAATACAGCATCTCATTGGCAAAGCCCCTCTTTTATTAAACAGGCCAAGGAAGGGCTTTTCACAAACAAAATGCGACACAACACACACACACTCTCACTGACATAACTCTACTGTGTTTGATTGTGCAGTCCTCTTGCAGCATCTGACTGCTGATGGTGGTGTCTTACAGCGTGGACTGGCAGGCAGATAGGTGGGGCGCCCTGTCAGTATTGTGCAGTTTCGCAGTGTTGGAAGATGAAGGCACCTTTGTAGTGGTAATGCAAGCTCAGTGGCGTCAAGCGCACGTCACTCATGACGCATGGACACCTGCTATAGCCCAACAAACCTGCACGAAAACACACAAACATAGATGCACACAGAAGACACGAAGAGAAAAACACACAAACACACAGCAGTATGCCAAACCCTCTGCAGAGCATGTTGGCACTTACTGAGATAACAGTGTGAATAATTTAAAATCTGGTAAAAAGGAGTCTTGTGATGGTTTCTCTATCTTTGGTTCTCCACCTCTCTCCCTCTCTCTCTCTCTCTCTCTCTCTCTCTCTCTCTCTCACTGTTGAACCATGGAGAAGCTCCTTGCTCATAGGAATATCTGTTAAGCCCTCAGTATAACAGAAAGTTCCCGACAGACAGCCTGAGCTAACATCACCTGAAAGCCTTTAGTGAAAATATTGAGAGGCCTGTCTGCATTCTCTGCTGTGGCACACTGTGGACAGGTCAGACCAAACCCTCTGACAATACTGCCCCTAGTACAGGGTTGACAATTTTAGTTTGCATTTAGCTTATTCTCATCACTTATGCGCATTCACAGGACCTTAATTTTACAATTATAAACACAGATTTATATATAGAATTTGCAAAAAAAAGCTTCTATTATAAGGTTAATACAGTACATTGGGGAGGTTTATACATGGGAATACATTTTTTAAGAGTCTGACACAAGCAGAATTAAACGCTACAGCAGCTCGACAGAATACAAGCCCATGACTGCAACTAGGGCTGGGTCCAAAATATCGATCCACGATCCGATATCGATTCACTATCAAAAAATACGATATCGATTCAAAAATTTGCGGATCGATCCAGTAGCGGCTCGTGGGTAGAAAAAAAGGTAGGGCAGATAGGCTGATGATGACCGAGTTTATTACAATTAATTCATAACATGCACTAAAGACCGCGTATGCCACTATTTTTAAAAAGCAACCTTGAGGGGGGAAATGCGCGCACCTACACGCCAGGGATGGAAATTAACCACCCGCCAAATGCGGGTAAATATGAGTGTTGGCGGGTGAATTTTGCCATTTTACCTGCCACTGTGGCGGATGTGCAAATGCATTCAGCCAAGTTCGATATAGTCTATGAATGCACTCCCTCACGCATGCTGTAGCGTAAGCTATCAGTTAGTAGACAGCGCAGGTGCGTATAAGTTTACCATTTATTGATAAGCAACACTCACGGAGCGTTTCTTGGCATACAGCACAGGCGCGCGTGATTATTTTAAATATGATTTACTGTAGGCAACTTTCTGTTCACCATTTTAAGGTAGGCTAATGAAAGCTCAGTCATGATGAGTATAGCCTAACTGTCCAAACAGGAATGCATCAGTATATTACCTTCTCACGTTGATGATAACGCCATATGCGCACAAGTTCATTCCAAAAACTAACCTGTGATTTTAACGTAACCTATTAATAGCGCCAACAAAACCGATTTCAGAAGAGGACGTCTGGATGGCTCCTGTTGGCAAACTTACGTACGTCACTGAACCCAAACAAAAAAATGCACCTTGCAAGACACATCTCTTGCATAGTCTAATAAAGAGTCTTCTCAATGTGTTTTGGAATATTTATTAATTCCATTGAAAATATAATCAAATGTATCCACATCTGCACTAGCCCTCTGATTCCCTAGCATCTTGAAGTTAGAACATAACTTTCTTTCACGTTAGGATCATAAGGGGAAATTTAAAGTGACAGGCGCCTAATTAGACCTTAGCCTACAAACATCACATACAACATAATTGCATTATTTTTAAGTGATATCCTAAATAACAGTTTATTTTTTAAATTTTTAAACATATGTGTCTATGTAAAGCATGGATTTTCTTTCTGCTGTCCTTTCACTTAGAAGGATAACATTAAGCTATGCACCAGAATGCAGGAAATTACCTTTAATTTAGACTTTGACTGCCCACCAAAACACTGTTACTATCACCACAGAAAAAAGTGCTGGAGCATGATGTGTACATGATGCCCCCTTCACATTTATGACTGCCCCCTTATATATGTCTGCCTAGAAGTGCCCCTGGGTGTTAAACTTGGCATTAAAATGTGCGGAACAGTTGAATATATAAAGTGGCTGGTAAAAATGTTGAGTGGCTGGTAGATTTTAGAATCTACCTGCCACAGTGGCAGGTGAACAAAAAAGTTAATTTCCATCCCTGCTACACGCACCTCACCCATGCCTACGCACAAAATAAAGGGACAAACCAGTAGATTGATATCGAATTGAATCGGATCGTGGATCGAATCGAATCGTGGCCTTGTGAATCGAAATTGAATCGATCCAGGAAATCTGGATCGATACCCAGGCCTAACTGCAACACAGTGTCATTACTAGCCCAACATTTATGAGTGCTTATATTTATTTGACTATTGGCATTAATGGTACAACTGCTGAAGTAAAGTTCAGTTTACATGTTTACAACAAAGTCAGCGCCTGACATTTTTACTACTTTCTGCTACTTGGTAACATGTTTTTAAAATTGAGCTTCGCTGCAGAGTAATGTGAAATTTTGTAATAGAATGTTATGAGGGTAACCTGTGGGATTAAGCTAGATTTACAATGACTTGGAATGCGATTCAGCCAATCAAGGAACCTAGCAAGCAGTTTTAGAAGTAGACCTAAGCTACACTGTCCAGGGGTGTGGATCGATAATGTGTGTAGGCTATGCGAAAGTAAGCAGTGTAGTTGTCATCATGGCAAATATGTAGCCTAGCTATGTTGTACACACAGCCAATATCAAACCTTGAGTGCAGTGAATGAATGTCCCAAGCCAGCAGCCAGCCACGCATTCTGGATGAGCTGACTGTGTTGGCTACATATGGTAATACAAAGAGTAGTGTTGAAAAAGGAATTGATGATTCGGCGCAGATTATCGATTGAAAGGTAGCATTTTGCAAAAGTTACTTTACATATACCGCGACTTATACACGGGTGCGGCCAACACACTATTTTGTTTTTTATAATTGCATTATGTCACGTCCTGCGGTTTATTTATGATCTGTCTAATATGCGGAAATTGCGGTAATTCAGCTTAATGAGATGCCCATCAGCGGCTGTTTTAGACAGCAAATATTAATGGCATTACAAGTGTTTCCGAATGAGGATTTCTTATTGAGATAATTTAAATGTGCATTAGCAATTTGGATGGACTGGTTATAGATACGTACATGGATTCAAGTGGGATTTAGACCCATATAAGTAGCTGTGAGACCTTGCTGGGATCACTGTGGATGTGGCAGAGGCTGAAAACGACCCTGGCCTTGACCCCCTCTCCCCACACACACACACATACAAACTACATGTCTTAGAAGAAGTCTTCTGGATAAAAGGTGAAATGTCTTCAAGCGCCAGAAAGAAGGCCACTTGCTACAACCTAGCTGTTAAGACTACCATGGCCTAGATAAATGAGCATCTTCAGAGACACACTAGATGTCTTGATTTATACGTTAGAATAAAACGTCTTGAATTGTCCAAGCCCCTAACATGCACTGGTTACATGCTGACAAACAAAGCTAGCATGGCATAATGTTTTTGCATGTGGAGGGTATGTGGACACATGTCTGTTCCTGGCAAAACATCTTAACTGTAGAGTTTCAGTTGTCTCTGAGCATACTGGTCGTCAGTTGTTCATTTGCATTCCAAAATGAAGAACCATCAAACAAAAGATGATACAGATCCTCTGTATCATCTTTTGTTTGATGGTTCTTCATTTTGGAATGCAAGAGTTACTACAGCATGCAGTTTTTTGCACAGCATACAGTTTTTCCACACCAAAATCTTTTTTTTTCTGTCAGTCTGTGGCAACCAATTTTGTTGAATGAAACCTCCATAATCTTAACTAGCTGAATATATCACCTGGGGTTAGGGTAAAAAGCAAAAAAAAAAACAGATCTGCAGAAGAAAGAATTGATTCATTACAGAAATAGTACCAGACTGGAAAGCCGAGGCCTCTGCTGATGATCCGTACTGTCCCCACCACTCTTTATTGTATCAGAATGGAGAAACTGGTCCCCTGCTGACTTGTTGTGAAACTTTGAGCCAAGTGATGCCTCGGGGGGGAAGACAATTGGTAATTAGCCACGGATATCCCGCTCGCATGAATCAGCCACTGCCGGCCAACGCTCAATTTGTGGCTTGGTGTCAGTCTAAGGGAGTGATCAATAGCACCACCACTTATGTAACATCAGGGTGTTCAATGCTATGTTGGCGTATGTGTCACACAAATCCTTTGCCATCATGTACTGTTGTGTGTGTGTGTATGTGTGTGTTTATGCCTGTATTTGTGCATTTCTGATCCATTTTGATTCATCCCTTTATTAATTATCTTCAGTGTAATCGTTTGCATTTGCACATCCTTATTGTTCTGTGTTTCTGTCTGTTAGGGTCCAACTCAGTGGCACATTGAGGTCATTATGGAGAAGCTTCTGCGGACAGTCAACCGAACGGTCATCTGCCTGGGTCGAGACTCGCGCTCATAGTAAGCACCTCTTTATTTACTCCTCATTTTGTCTCTACCTCTCCCTTGCCCCCGTCCTCCCATCACCAACCCAACTCAGCCATGAAATCCTGCATTGACACAGTTTTCATCATCCTCACAGGGGAGCATAGCACCACTGGTCACATCTGACCAACCCTGACACTGTCAGATTCTCATCTCTTTCTTTTTGTTTGAGTTCTCCCTATGTATTTACACATTGACAGCAATGCCCAGAAACCAGTGAAGTTGGCAAACAGCATTGGTATATTGTAATCAGCTGTATTCAGATCTTTTTATGCTGCTGTCACTCAGTGTGACACTTGGGTATTAAAACATTTGCATCCTTACCGTTTGAGGGAAAAAAAATGCTGCTGAAAAGCTTTTTAGGATGAGAAGAAGAGGTAAAGGAGAGTCATTGAGTTTTTATGGTATCATTTGATTATGCTGTCTGTCTTTTGCCCTTATCTGTGTTATGGGTATGGATGCAATATAAATGCATTCTAATACACTGCAGGGACTCAATACATTTCTGTCATTTTGTTCATTAGCACTTTTTTTCTATTTAGGATAAACATGCTTTGCAGTTTGGAAGTGCCTTTGTGCAGATGGAATCTAGTCAAGTGTGACAAAGTAACAAAGTTAATCCTCATATTCAGAGGTTTGATATGTCCTAAAAAGTGTAATGCATGTTCAGTGCCGTGTGCTTCTTGTGTGTCTAATGGCCCAGTGTCACCTCTGTTTGTGGCTGTATTGTGTCCCTCCCTGTGTATGTCCTCTCTCGCCTCCCTCTGTCGTGGTGGCTGGTGGCGCAAAGGCTTTTGTGAACATCTTCTTTAAAGCTCAAGGAGAATGGCAGCTGCCTCACAGCTCCTCTCACCTGCCATCAGCATGAGGGCAGCCCACTGGCTGTAAGCAGTCTGTGGCTCTGTTGTCAGCCTGATGTGCCGTTGCATGGTCCAATAACTTTCCTGCTTTCTGTTCACTGGCCGACACCCGCTTCATTTACAAATTACTGGGTCAGTGATCAGCTTGGTGGGTGTGTGTATGTGTCAGTGTCAGTATGGCCCTTAGAAGTCTTACCATGAGCTACAGTCAGTCAGAGCAGCTAATTAAATGATCGCGGTGGTTGTGTGAAGGAGATAATGTGTACATTCATTTGTGTGGGGGTCAGTCCCCTTTTATGCACAGCTGGCTGAATCAACTTCTCTCTCTATCTCTTTCTCTCTCTCTTTTTCTCTCTTACTCTCTCTCTCGCTGTCTCTCCCCATTCCACTGTCCTCTCTCTGTTTGCCTCGCTCTCTTTTTTCCAGTACCCCTCTCCCTCCTTCCTGCTTGTTCAGTGACAGCACCATGTACTGACACTTGACTGCGTGTTTTTCCCAGTGAAGCCTTCAGTGTTTAGAGTGGTCAGTGTCCTGACAGCTTACCACCTGTATGTACAATGTGTGTTCTGTGGTCAACATAATTGCACTGTTACCTTCTGCCTTGTCTGTATGTGTTTGCACTGGCCTTACGTTCACCTGTGTGTTTATGTGTGTGATGGAACATTGTACCACAGTTCAGCTCCCCACCTTGCATCCAGCTTTGAGGCAGAAGTGTGTCAACTGCTGCAGTGTAAGAACAGGCTCTCCACCCAGCCTGCACCTTCAGTGCTGTGTCCAGGACTGCACTCCTCCCAGGGCAGCTGTAGTAGTACAGTTTGCAGTGTTTGCATCTGTGGACTCTCAGTGCTGCTTTTAAGCTAAGCATTAAAAGCCCCCCATGACTATTTAATGATCAATAAAAATTGGCTTGAATTTTTTAAAAAGGCAAGAAGCTCAAACAAGGATTGAGTGGCAAGGATGGACAGTTCATCTGCTCTTTTGCACACAGACTGTCAACCCACTCTCTCAGTCTTGCTCCTTAGTCATTTAGGATTTTACGTATATGTGTGTAGTATGTATGTTTGGATCTGAGTGAGCTTGTGTGTGTGTGTGTGTGTGTGTGTGTGTGTGTGTGTGTGTGTGTGTGTGTGTGTGTGTGTGTGTGTGTGTGTGTGTGTGTGTGTTGTGTGTTTGTGTGTTTGTGTGTTTGTGTGTTTGTGTGTGTGTGTGTGTGTGTGTGTGTGCGTGTGCGTGTGCGTGCGTGTGCTCTGTCATATGGCAGGAGTATACTGCAGGAAGACCAAGAGCTCCTGACCTTGCTCCTGTGTGCATCAGCCGTACGTTCAGATTCATGCATTAATTTTTTTCTCTTCTCTCTCTCCCTCTCTCCCTCTCTCTTGTGCCATCAGCTGAATTCAGATGAGAGCAATCGCTGGAGTTCGTTGCAGCTTTGCAGCTGTTTTATTTCTGTCTCTTTCCTTTGCTGTCATGAGTGCTGTGTCATTCCTCTACATGCCCTAGACTTTTTTCTTTCTGCAATCCTCCCTGCATTCGCTCTCCAATCTTTTACAGATGCGCAACGCAAGTATCTCTATTTGTGCATAAATATTGCAGGTTTCCGCCAGACTTTTTCCGGCTTGTTTGTCCACTGCAGTGGGTGGTGATATTGCCGTGTGAAGAGCAAAAAGCTTCGTCGTGCTGGTGCTTGCATGTAAAGCACCGGCAAGCGGGTGGGCTGGATATTAGGGCAGTCGTCTCATGCCTGCAATCAGTCTTTGTTTCTGCGTAGTTCTCTGCAATGCGCTTCATCCCCTTAGCAACCTCCTACCTCTATATTCCCAGAACCCCTTTGTGTTGTCAATAATGATTTTTCACCCCGAGTATACTGTGTACATGTTTGAGTCTGTGTGTGTGTGTGTGTGTGTGTGTGTGTGTGTGTGTGTGAGAGAGAGAGAGAGAGAGAGAGAGAGAGAGAGAGAGAGAGAGAGCACACTCATCTCTGTCTGCAGTGTATTGAGGGAGAGAGAGCAAGATGCAGGGGTGAGCCCACTGTATTGATTGACACTGGAGGGCTGGTGGACCATGCTCTCCTTCTCTCTTCCTCTCTCTCTTTCTTTCTCTTTCTCTCTCTCTCTATATATATATCTATCTATCCCCTCCAACCCCCTCCCTTCTGCAGCACAGCCCTGTGTAGCCTCAGGTGCTGCAGGATGGCTGTAGTGTAGTAATGTTTGCTGTATGTCCCCATCTGCATGTACTGCTCTAAGCCAGCCAGGCCAGTGGGCTGAGTGCTCAGGTTCTTCTTTTGGACTCTGACTGATGAGCAGGATTCAGCTGTCAGTGTGGAGGTGGTTTTCCACCCTGAGCAGTCAAAGCCTGGCCACAGAACAGCCCTGCTAGACTGTCCTACACTTGTCTTTGTCTAGAAACTATAGAGGCATGGCCAGTCTGGCAACCGTGATGCATTGGCATACTGTAAGGGAGTCTCCCATCAAACACACAGATATAGATAGCATGTGCAATACTACATGTCACCACCAGACCTCTCCGTTTTCCATGGACAGTTCCTGTTTTTAGTGGGGTGTCCTTTGGAAAACATGCAAAAACTCATTCACCCCTGATCTTTAGCTAAAACATTTTCATTGTATTTTTTTCATTGTATTGACTGCAGAGTGAGGGAAAATGTCCCAGAAAAAGGTTTTCATCTTTCATCTCTGGTCAAAATAATGTACAATATTGGTATGGTCAGAGAGTACATGTAAATTGTGTTTTAATCTGCTTTGAGACAACAAGAGAAAAAAGGCCTTAAGACTGCTCCGTAGTCTTGAAATTTGATGCAGAGTATTGTACATCTCTTAATGTGCTTTTTTCAACTGTACTGTTGCAACACATCGTTACATGCTTGCATCTGTGATTTAGGCTTAAGGCCTGATGTTAGTTTGGATTCCATTGTTTTCAATACAATCCCAAACACCAGCATTAAACTCTATTGCTGACATCATGTCGATTGCAGTTTAAGTCTGTTTTTGTCTGTGCTGTTTAATACATTCTGGCACATATTATAACAACCATAGAGTGAATCTTTGGAAATTACTTTGATGCTTGCTGCACCAGTGTGTGGGGGTAAATTAAATTGTCGAATTTGAAGGTCTGTCCCAATACAGTTGAAGCCGGTGTGTGGAGGCCTTTACTCCTCTGTAGTGTCCCCACGTGTCTGCTGCACAGCATCCTTTTGTAAAAAGCACAGCTTGAATACAGGTGCCCCAAAGCTTTTACAAACACAGAGTACCATCATGATCCTGAAAACATCTTTTGTGTGTTTCCCATGGGGAACGTCTGGCCTGAAGAGGCCAAGGACACTTACAAGATTAAACCTGGAGTGAGCGAACAAAGGAGAGACATGCATACACAGAGCCTTGTGTTGTACCCACCATTTTGTAGTGTTTTCAGATACAAAGTATAATGGGATTCAATTAACTTGTGGAGGAATAATTGTTTTGTTTAAAAAAAAAAATGGTAACTGTTTTTATTTACATACCAATTATGCTATTTCAAACATTAGAAAATAATTCCCTGGAGCAGTCAGTCACTATTTTCAACTTTTTATTTTGTATATTAAATGCCTTTTTGTTTGATTTCTTTTAAAAACAGTATAAAATACACAATATTGCACATAATAAATCAATTGCACTTCTTTAAGGTACAGAGAAACATCTATGTTTGTCTTTTTTATGCTACAGTAGAACTATTCCAGAATTCAAATCCTTGATTTACAAGATAAGAAGTGATGAGTAGGATGGAGCCAACAGAAAGCAGAGGGTGGATGGCCTGCAGATCAGCTTCCAAATAGGCTAGGCCAAGCTGCATTGTATCTCTGTGTTTGTCTTGTGTTTTTCATCTAGAGATTGGGTTAATATGCCCTTTTTAAACAACACTTTGGCATGTTTTTTCCTGTATCGGGCAGTGCTTTTTGGCTTTGTAAGTGACTAGAACAGTATTCTCTGCTAGCTGTTGAGTTCTGTTGACCCCTGTGATATGTAGGAGTTCAAAGCCCCCCCCCCCCTTCTCTCTGAAATGTCATTAGCCCTGTTATGCTGTACAACATAGAAATCACACAAGCACATTCCTTTCAAGAGTTTTCTAGCCATCGCTTTAACAAATCAACATGGGATACTAAGCTCTAAAAAAACAAATATAATATTGATAATATTAATAATAATAATAATTATAATAATAGATTTCATATTTTATAAATTGCTACCTTTTATGTAATTGCTGAAAAAGCTAAAGAAATGAGTAGGTTTAAACTTGTTTGTAAAAAGCATGCAAGGCAGCAGCTTGCACACGGCACCAAGATGAGCTGAACGGGACACACTCATTTTTTTATTCACCTGGTATTCTGTGGTGTGTGTGTGTGTGTGTGTGTGTGCGCGTGTGCGCGTGTGCGTGCGTGCGTGTGTGTGTGTGTGTGTGTGTGTGCGTGCGTGTGTGTGTGTGTGTGTGCGTGTGTGTGTGTGTGCGCGCGCGGTTTTACCATGTGACAATCATGACTGGTCACGTCTGCTGGAGTGTGATGGTGGACAGTTGTCCATTACACACTCTGTCCTGATGGTTGAAGAGTGTGTTTTTTTTTTCAGTGCACATTTTTGTGTGAATGTAATGGACATTGTGTAATGACTGACTAGTGTAGCATGTGCGTGAGAGGTCGTTTGCTGTGGGTTTAAATATTTAACAAGGGTAAACCCCTTAGTTTAAATAATGTGTACATATAAAGTCCTCATCTCATCGCCGATTGGCTTCATTGTCAGATGAGATTATGAAAGTTAAGTGATGTGAAATTAGGAATTGTATCAAAATCATTTGCTGTTACCAAATATGTAATCAATCTGACAACAGCCTCACAGTCCAATAAATCTGATAAGTGAGATATAGTTTGTTTTTTTTATATAGAAAATCATGTTTTGCAGATGCTTTAATAGACGAGTCTAGAAAAATAAAGAAAAATTGTTTTGTATTTTGTATATTTTCTTTTTCTTTTTCTTTTTTTTTTTTAAGTCAGTGGATGTCAGGAAATGTTCTTGTCATCCAGATCTACAAGCTCCCGTCAGTCAAAATTTGTTGTCCACTACTTTCTTGTGTTATCAAAATATAATCCACATCTGTCCTGATGCATGTTATATAGCTCCTCTGTTTGTCCACTTCACTTTTTGACAAATGATAACCCCTCTTCCCTCAGTCTTAGGGAGCAACATCCCTCATCCAGTCTGGAATTTTGTGCTTTGTCATTATGCTGATATGCCATCAGTGCAGATTATTCAAAAAAAAAGCAGCTTGCCCCTTTAGGTCAGTGATCTCCTGTTGCTTACCTCTTAGAATAGAGTAATGAATTTTTCCTTTCAAATCAAGCCCAAACATTAATGAAAAGAGGTATTTGTAGCCTTTAAACACAGGAATTGTAAGTCCATAGGCATGAACTGCACGGAAAAAAAATCAAATTAATCCAATTTTGCTTCTTACCTTGCTGATCTGCAAGTAAAGTTGCTGTAGTGTAATTTCACGCTCAACTTCAGAAAATTAGTTCAAAAATTAATTTGAATCCTTTTTGGAAACCATGAAAGAAAAAAAACAATTCTCAGCAAAGTTAGAGAGTCACCACCACCCTCACACCCAGTACTGGCCTCGTCATTTCAGAACCACAAGGACAATCCCAAGCGTGTACCAAGCAGTGTTGTGGGTCATTGGCTGTCTATACGGCTGGTTACATTTTTTTTTCCAATATTGATTTACTCTGAATCAAAGTGAAGAGTTGAATTGATGAGTGATTGAATCGCTGGAGGAGAAGAGCCTCGTCCTCACAGAGGAAGGAGGAGCAGGTGCTGAAGTGCTGAGTGGAGTCAGAGGAACCAGAGTTTCCAGCGCCCATGCTTCTTGGCCTCGGCCTTGGCCTTGCGCTTGGGGGTGGAGGTGAAAGCCTCGTGGCTATAAGGCAGGGAGGGGAATGGCGAGTCGTCGGTGGGGCACAGACGCTTCATCAGAGGCTGCAGCTTGTCCTCCTGCTGCTTGAAGTCCAGCTCCACGCTGCCAGACACACAGGAAACATAATGTCAAACACACCTTAGTATAGCTATTACATTATTTACATTATTTTATCCCACTAGAAAACATAGATGGACGGACAGATGGATAGAATGATTGTAATTTCCTTCTGAGGATCGAACAATTGATCAATGTCCCAGCAGCCATGCATGTACAGATATTTACAAAGACAGTATCAAAAGTATAATCAATGCAGATTTAGTCCACAAGCAGATCATGTACGTACAGATACAGCAACTGAAAATCTAGCACATTCCCCTGAACCAGAAGAAACTGTTTTGATTGCATTATAGATGCAACATTCATTGTAATCTTTGCCTGCAAGAGAACTTCTTGAACTTTGATTTATTATTCAGGGTGAGATGATGGATTCAGGTGGTGAACGCAGAGTTTTGCAGTGTGCTGCACTGCAGGAAAGCACAAGTACAAGAAGCCAGACTTGCCCACTCAAGCCCACTGATGTAAGATCTGGCCAGCTGAATATCAGAGCTTAATACGATTTGCTCGTAATTCATAGTCTATCAGCACATTAGGGTTTGAGCATCCCAGAGGAGAAATTTGTGCAGTGCTGTGAGAACATTGGGTGTGTGTGTGTGCGTGCGTGCGTGCGTGCGTGCGTGTGTGTCGTACGTACGTACGTACCCATGTTCTGTGTGAGTATTTTTTTTAATCTGGTGTGGCGAGTCAGGGCTCATGAGGTGGGGTATATTCCTGCAGGACCTGTGGTGCCTCTGTGTGACCCTTCAAAACGCACCACTCTGGCCCTAGTGGGCAGTCTCCCTTGCCTCTTCTGCCCTGACCCACATCTTTCCCTTCGTTGAAGCGTACCACTCATTTCCCTTTATTACTTTCGAAAGCTGTGTCCAGGCCTCATGTCTGCTTGCCTGCTACATTCCATCAGGATCTCTTAATTTTTAATCATGGCTCATATTCTGTTTGGTTAACGTGATTATTTTAAGTATAGCGAAAGGTCACCGTAGGTGGTGGCAATGACATTCAATTTACAGAGGTCCAGTATTTAAAGTATTTAAAGCTGGTATTTAAAGGTAGGAGATACACAGTCACAGTAGGAGGTTGGTAGGAGGGCACTCTGTGGGCATTGCTTTGTCTCCCATTCCATCCTTCAGGGCAGGACACCATCCAACCTGATTGTAAGCTCAGCCTCTGTGTCTTCCCTTGAGGTCAACAACAGATCAGCTCTTGGATGGTTACTTACAGCAAATGGATGCTGCAGTTTGCCCTTGTTTTAAGGACTTATTTTTCATTCTAGGCCCTGAGATGTAATCCTTAGCATAGTTCATTCTTAATTGAAGTCCTCCTGAAATGGGCTTCTGCCATAAAATTGTCTCTGGCTTCAGTCTTAATGCAGCACACCAACAGCTGTGATGTTTACTGTTGGGAGTTTAAGGTTATAAAGAAAGGAAGCAGCAGTTCCTCCTATCACTCGGTCTTGTCATGCTCAGCTGAACTTTTCAGTGCTGTTGGTTGGGCCAGCTTGATGAGCACTTGGGGAGCTGGGAAGGATTTGGAGCTGTGCGGGAAAGGAGATCTCAGCAAGCCTGCATCCAAGTTTATGGTAATCTTTTGCCCACCACGCCTTTGATGACTTCTTCCACGCTGAGCTAAATGCAGAGGTTAAAGCGCTTGGACTGGCAAGTAATCCATTAAAGCACACTTCTGCCCACCCACTCTCCTTGAAATGAGGAGGCTGTTGTTGAAAGGGATACAGAAGTAAAAGACTCTCTCCCTCCCTCCCTCTCACTGTGTGCATGGATGTGTCTGAGGTCCCATAAGCCAGTGTAAAGTCAAGGTGGTGTTAATCAAATCATGGTCACTCTGTTTGCTGGTCCTGGCTATGGAGCTAACTGAATGACTGTCAGCAGACAGTGCAAACATCTTATCAGCTTTTATTCAGAATATTCACTTAAAATAATAAAGCTTGCTCAGGGTTTGACCTTGGGAGGGAAGAGAGAAACTTGAATCTAGCCACAGACTTTTGCAGAGATTTTTTTTTCCTTTTTCTTTCAAAGTTAGTTCCAGGTGAAAGGATTGTGGAGGCATTTTTAGGGCTTTATTCCTGAAATCCCCAGTAGTGATGGGCTTTGTGTGTCGGCACCGACAAAAGTTTTTCAGAGCTGTGGCCCAAAGGACTGATATTTGACTGCATTATACAAATTGTGTTCACTCATAACTTCCTAAGCATGCAGGGATATTACAGGAATATTATTTATCTGCTGAAGAGTTGTGACATAAATCTTGCCAATACAGACTTAAAAGAAATGCCACACAGGTAATGGTTTTGAAGTGAAAAAAGGAAATTAGTTATTTAAAATGTTTTTACATATACCAAATCCTGATGTCTTTAAACAGCATGGTCACATTTTAGGTGTGTCTGTGTCTATTTGTTTTTTTTTTTTTGTTTGTTTGTTTATGCCTATGTGCGTTTGCCAGAGATGTGAATGTTTCTGGGGCCCTGTATTGAACAGTCAGCACTTTTAAGCTCTGTGAGTCAGGACTTTACAAGAAGGCAGAGTGCAGTGCTGCTATTAGCAAATTAATCATTCGGCGGAGCCTTGTAATTACAGCCTTATCAATCCAGGCCTGTTTGCGTGGAGCCCAGGGCATCATGTCGACAGCACAGAGGACAGACAGATGGCCCAATCTCTGATAAGCTGGATAAGAAAGCGAGATGGCTGATAAAAAAAGCTTTATACTCAACTACAGGCCATGGCTCGCTTCTCCTGTTCAGAGTAGACACTAGACAGCCATTATGGAGATTGATTCAGTAGTGACATGGCTGTAGATTTAGGTTTTGAATATCAGCTCACATGTGGGCATGCACTAGTCTCAAGGGAGACGTATGGGTTCATTGCACACCTAATTCTATTCCTGCAGAACTGAAAATTGAAATGTCTCATTCTGTTTGGGAATCTTAAAAACAACAAAAACAAAATTGTGTTGTCTTGTGATATTTTGGTGTATTCTAGAGTAGATTTAGTGCCAATACGGTGGTAATTAAGTCATCGGATGTCAAACTGACATTACTGATTTAGTTTTCACACACACTACACATGCAGAAAAATGTTGTAATATAAATAATGTAGGAGGCACCACACAAACATCAGTGTTGTCAGTAAAGACTAACCAGCCGCTCTGGTAAACACTGTGGTCATTTTCGCAACCTATGTTGTGAACGCAACAATAGTCAAACACATACAGCATTCAAACACACTTCTGTGGGTTTCCTCTGGTTTTTGCTCTTGAAGAAATCGCTCAACTGGCAAAACTAAACATAATACCGAAAAGAGCATTAGGTGGTTTTGACAAAGTGAAAATTCCAGTGAAATAAAAGAGAGCCTAGAGCAATTATGCATATATTCTCTCTTTTGAATTATGAATGAAGCTAGTATTTCTTTCTCTTCAAAAACTGCAAAGATCTGCTGTGGTGTATGGTGCATCAAAAATTGGCATTCATTTTCCTTTGTGCTAGTCTCATCGTACAGGTGTATGTCTGTGGTCTTCTCAACACAAACCAACTTAAAACTGCAGTGGGAAGGCTGGCTAGTCACCCATAAACTGAAGGAGAGACAATCAGGTGAAACGGGAGCGCTTAGCTGTGCAGAACACCTCAATGCTAGCTTGGCTGGCACTTACTCCCTGCCCGGAGACGTCTCTTTATTCAGTAATATACAGAAGGCTACTTGCAAAACATGGCAAGCTATGGTGTTCAGAAGAAGAGCTAGGTAGAGAGAGAAAAAGAGTGAGGCCTGCTATTTTTTCCTGTTTTAAAGTTGTGTAATTAGCCAGCGCAAGGCATTGAAAACCATACATACCCACTGCTATTGTAGCACTCCGTCTCAGCACCCAGCTTAGAGCAGCCTTTCCTCTTCACTTGGCTCTCCATTCAGAGAGACTGAGAGATGATTCCACCCTTCTGTGCCCTTTGAAATAAGCTTATTACTGCAGATATGCTTCCGTCCCATCCTCTTGGCAACAATTTAATATCAGGGATGAGCATGTGCTTGTAAGCCTTGTACAAAGCTTATGTTCACTGCATTCCATCATAGGTGTCTCCTTGCACTTAATGTTAATTATATTAGAGCACCCCCAACATACACATTCATACAATACACACAACCTCAGCACAGGCAATGGTATGTGTGTGGCTCTTAAGACTCTCTGGCCTCTCTTCTCTCACTCAATGCTGTTATCGTGCAACACTTCACCAGTGTAGACAGACAGTGAGGAGGGGGGGTGGGGTGGTGGTGTTGGAGTGAAGACCAGTGAATGTCTCATGAAATCCCATTATAAATCATTCATCTCACAAGTGTCTCAGTAGTGGATGTGTTTACAGCGCTCATGGCTAATGTCAGCAAGCACGGCCCAACACTGTGCTTGTACTGGGAATGATGCAGCATTTTCCTGTGGAATGGACTTATAATTTAATAATTTAAAGGTGCTATATGTACAGAATGATTGTGGTCAAAACTGTTACTGCAATCAAATCCAAACTACTGCAAATTAATTTTTAATTTAATTTTTAATTTTAATTTTTAACATGTTCCCTTAATCTGTAGTGACATATCAGGAACATTTTATGGATTGTTGCTGTGCATTGTTTTTACATATAGCACCTTTAACATTATTCTCCACGAGGCAAAAACACACATCTTGTTCCCATAATGCCACTAATGCTGCCAGCCCCTCTGTTAAGAGACCAGTGTTATTTTCATGCACACTGACGCATCTGTGCTGCATCTTTGTTACAAATTAGATCCTCCAAACCCTCTTAACTTTACAGTTTTATGAACTTGGAGTGGGGAATTAGAATTTAGTGGAGGTGTGCAGCCAAGAAAACTTTGTCTCTGTTCTGACAGAGTCAGCTGTGTGAGCACACACTCATTAGTAAAGGTAGAGAGTGAGCAGATAATCATCTGCTCTCTGTACGAAAGATTCAAAAGGCTCTTAATGAAAGATTCATTATTCGCAGACTGGCTACCGGATTATCATTCCTTAGCTCTTCACAGTCACTGCACTGCACACTGACATGCCCAGCCCTCACGTCTTTCATCAAGGTGGGGAACGCACGCACGCACGCACGCACGCACGCACGCACGCACGCACGCACGCACACACACACACACAGAGTAGGGGAGAGTGGAGTAAAATGAGACATTTTTATTTCATGAAGTTGACCTATAGCCAAGAGAATATGAAGAGAAAGAATCCTAAAACATTCTATATGAGTTCAAGATGTAAACAATCAGTTAACAGAACTGTAACCTAAATGGACAGCAATGTACCAGGTTCCAAAAAATTGGTCATGTGGCTCCCAACTCAGCTGAAAGATTAAAATGAGCCATCTGTACTTATCTATATTTTAAAGTATAATTTTAATTGTAAACATTAATATTTTAATAGCCAGTTCTGCTTATTTCATTGATGTTCATAAAATAAGTACCTCAATGAAGTTGTGCACAGTTTTGAAACTTAATAGTTTCCTCTATCTCTGGGATTAACAAATAGACAAAGTTTTAAATGAAATAAAATTATTACTGTTATAAGAAAAAACAACTGATGATTTAGTACTGCATATGTATAATAAGAAACTCTATAGCCAATGCTACAAACTCAAAATATCACACGATCCACAAACAGGGAAAAAACCTAGGTCTACAAGCTTGACTGAGAAGCCCCATAATCCTTTTATCTCTTTCTTTTTTGGAACGGCCACTGTTATGCTGTATAAAACATGTAATGTGATGTGTTGTGAGTTGCTTTATTCAGATCAGTTGCTAAGATGCATATTTGGCCTCGTGCAAATCAGTGGTTCATCTTACACCCAATGCTCAGGCCATTATTTGGGGAAAGCTGGCTTAGTCTGACACCTCAGTCAGTTACATGCACACTCATGTTTTTTTAACCTGTCAGGTTATCAACATATCTGATGTGGTACCATTTTTTATTGAGATGAATTACTTTTGATGCAAGTCTGAATATAGTTGATGTGAGCTAAGGTGTACCCAATATACCAAATAAACAGGCATAAACATTTTTTATGAGGTGTTCTTTTCCATTACACCGTGAAAATAGAGAATTTGGACTTTGGTTTAAGATGCCGATGACATTGTGTTTCCCAGATACAGATTCTGTGTCAACTCACTCACTGTCCTGACACCATTGTCCTCAACATAATATCAGACGACATGCACTCGCCTACAGCTGAGGATTCGTTCTGCAATCATAAGCCTGTACACTTCTTGTCAGAGATCCCTTAGCTTTCCGTACAGTGATTGGGCTCAGAAACAACCACAGTGGTCATTAAGAGCAAACATAGTAGTTTGTACCCAGCTGTAAACAATGCCAGCTAGCTAACATGGTGCTCAAGAGTCACAGAAGGGAGGGGTGTAATTTGATTGGCTACTGTAATGAAATATCAGCATTCACTAAACAGAAATCCATTTGTGAACTGCATTTTTGAGTTGCTACTTGGTGGTGCCAACTTAAAAATGGTATTGATCTACTGTGGTTTCACTGGGAAACAGTTTCACTGATTTTCCTTAAAGTTGTCTTGACATCAGCCGAATAATGAAAGCACTGATCTGTTAATTTCTCCAACCATTATTTTGTCTTTAAACTTCATCTGATAAGAACATACTTCTATAGCCTTGATTGGCATGGTGTATGAAAACAGGCAGGCATGCACACATACACACGTCACTGTGTTCTTTTGAATCAGCCCCTCCCTTCAGCCATCATACATTCCACCAGCCTCAGTGTCTCAAGTGTCTCTGTATCTATGGCAACCAGCTGCCATAGTCCAAAGCCAGGCTATCGTGTTCAGTGTGGCAAACATTACAGTAGGACAAAGCGAGAGATCGGCTGTGTGGCAGTTGCAGCAGCCAGGCAGAGGGTAGATGTAATTCATGAGCAGTAAAGTAATCAGCTCTGCTGCCTTTAGTTCTGCTTCATGGTAACTCAGTACTGCAGAGGAAAGCAAACAAACAAGCCATCGTACAAATAAACAGCTTCCCTTTCCTTGCTTTCATGCCGATAAAACTATAGTCGTGCACTCAGAGTTGAGAGCAGTGTTGGAGACATTTTTGTTTGTTTACACAAGCTAGCTACACTAGCTCGAGACCGATGGTTATCATTGGCTATGGCTGGTATTTAATTATTCCCAGAAATGTTATCGGCTGGAAATGATCTTCAATTAATAAGTCATTAGGCATGAGCCGCAGAGCTGCAGATTGGGCCAATAGACAGGAAATGACTGCTGTTTGTTTATCAATGATTAGGGGAGCAGGCCGAGTCACAGACCAAATTAAATACAAATGATATTTGATGGAATTTTACTGTGGAAATCTTCAAGCCTTTTGACAGCCTAGTACTGGAGTTTTTCATATTTTTTCACCCTTTTATGAATTTGAAGTCTATATCATTTTGTGCAGAGTACCAATTAACAGCAAAGGAAGTCTGTATGTTTACATTATTGTTAGCTTCCTAATCAAGCTTTACTGTGTACAGAAGTCAAGGGGGTCTAGCGTTGAGTAAAACTCATCCTTCTCTGACTAGCAGTTTTTCTGTATCTGCTGGTGTGATCACCAGCCTCAGTCCACATGAACTGTGTTGTGACTAAATTACATTACAGCCTTTCCAGATGAACAAAGGGCCAAGAAGGCACTGCGGTTGAAAGCGGTCCTCTTAAAATAAAGACATGGAGCCCTTTTAAATCCGCTTTCATGCCACCAGTCTCTTTATGTGCCATTTGGTGTTCCTTTGGCCCAGATTATGGATCACCCCGGGAAATTGAAGTGAAAATGCAATCATAATTTCTGCCTCCCCATTTTCCTTTCATCTGAATGTCATGGACATTACATTAAGCACTCCCGCCATGACAAGCTCACCTAAACTATTACCATCTTTTGGATATACAGAGATGGAGTCACTGAGAGAAAAAGAGAGAGATTGAGAGAGAGGAGTGAAAGTAAGATGGATGAACCGACTTTGTGTTGGAGTGAGGGAAAAAGAAAGGAGAGGTGAGGTAGCTGGAACAGCTTACGCAGTGTAGGAAAATCGGTCCCCATATTTACCAGAGAGGTGTTGGCAAGCCCATTGATCTGAGTAGCGGCACCTCTGGGCCAAGCTGGGCATACGGGTGTACTGTAGCCCACCTCTGTTAGTGTGTGCTCAGCTCTCTCTCTCTGCTGAAGTGCATTAAGATGATTAATGAGCACACACAGCCCAGGACTTTGTTTGATCAGTAAACGAGTTTGATAATAAACAGAGGGATGAGTGATTTACCACCGGACTGTCTACATACACACACACACACACAGACTCACACATGCACACACACTTATTCACTCATACCTACATTCCCTCACGCACGCACGCACGCACGCACGCACACACACACACACACACACACACACATGTACACATGCACACTGACAGAGGGGGTAAGGTGACATTCTATATATCTACACTCATGCAGATGTATGTCCCCTTATACACGGTAGTGCTGCAGGTACACCTGCACTTATTCATTTAAATGCAGCCACACTTGCCTATGACAGGGAGAGCCATACATACATTTGTATACCATATGCAGCCTCTTCAACATTCAAAGTCTATACACATACACTTAGACATGTCCTGGTGGAGAGCATGCTTGAAGATAAATGAGATGTAGGGATACACATGCTGTGAAAATGCCTATTTTCATATTTCCCAGTGTCGGTACATCTGACAAAGGGCTGGAAGAATTGATATATTTCATTGTATGCTGTTCTTTCCTTTCATATATCTCCCTGTCAAATTCCCTCTCTGTCTCTCGTTCTCTCTCTCTGCCTCTTCCCCTTTCTTTCTCTCTTTCCCGGTCCATATGCTTAGCCCCTCCACATGCATACACACACAGGTTGCATAGACAAGGTTTTTTTTTCTTTCGGTGCTGCGTGTAATTAGATTGCCTTTTTAATCCTCACCTTCTGAATGAGGCTGCTAAATTTGATTCCATGTCCTTAGATAGAAATGCAGGATGCCATCTTGATTCCCTTCATGTCTATTGCTGCTGCTGTTTGTTTAAAACACATATGAGATGTCACATCTGCAGCTCATCTTTAGACCTGAACCCCCCCCAAATGGGCGAGCTTAGGGAGGCTACAGCAGAGCACTGCGTTAGCTGTATCCAAGCCTCCGAGCCATGTTGGTTTTCCCACATCAGACAGCTAATGCGTCATGATAACCACACACAGATTTTCCCCACCCCCCGCGATACCCTCTGTGTGTTTATCAATCCCGCTGTGCAGGTTATGTGAGATGGGTGCATGGATTGCTTTCTTTTTCTTTATCTGTCTTTTTTCCCCCTTTTCTTGTTTTATGTGGTGATTTGAACATGCTGAAGACACTTGAAGAGTACGATTGACACTGTGATGGCCAGGCATGCTGGTGAGGATTTAGTGCTCCTAACATGTTTCTCACCACCACCTCTAGCGGAGATGGGCTATTGACGGCCCAGAGGCTTGGGGAGGGGAGAGGGGAGAGCAGAGATGCCAGTGTCTCACCCCTGGCCTGGTGATGCCGAGCAGCCGGGAGAATACTGCCTCTAAATAGACCCGCACCTCTGATTGGGTGATGAGCAGTGAAGACACAAAAAGAACTGTCAGGAGCATGTCAAGCCACCTGCGAAATGGTCTGAGGAATTATTTCTTTCTTTTTCTTTTCCTCCCTTTCCCCTTGTCTCAGTGTGCGTGTGTGTGTGTGTGGATATATAAATGTATATTTTTTATAGAGGCAGAAACCTACAAAAATAGTGAGAGGAGAGGATTGGTATTGGAATTGGTATGTCATTATTAGTATTATATTATTATAGTATATAGTATATGCAGTATATTATTCCTCTCTCAGCAACATTTTGGACACTATCAGGACTGAGGGCAATGCGATGTGAAATGCAGTCAGTCGTGTTGTACACCTTGAGCTGGGAACATCAAAGTGAGCCTTGTCTGTTCATCTCTGAAACACTTAACTGTGCTTTCTGGCCTGCAGTGGTGTGTGGGTGTGTATGGATAGGGACACACACACACGGCTCTTTGATATGTACCTGTGTGAACTAGTAAACCGTTGTGTGATTTAAATGCTGCTTCAGAGAAAGGATTCACGAGGGACAGGAGGTCTGTAAAGCACTGCACTAGAGCCCTTCATGTCGCTGACACACCTGGCAGAGTGGACACAGCCCTAGGGATGCTTTCTTACACTATCGCCCCAGGCTGAACACACCACAGAGACCCATCATGTGCTTACGATAGAGAATTGTGTCCCTCTTTGCCCTGGGGGGGTGTGTTTGTGTTTGTTTGTTTGTGTGTGTGTGTTGGGCACAATGTGTCGAAAACTCAAAAAGGGCAAAGATGTGTATTTTTCCGCAACGGGGGAGTTTGTGGCTGCAGTACACTTGAACGTCTGAGCCAGCAGTGTTTAGGTCAGATGGCAAATCTGAAGCTGACGAAGTTATATACTTTCCCATCTCCCTGTGCCATGTGTGACAAGGCTTGACTCCTAAGTCTCTCTCTCTCTCTCTCTCTCTCTCTCTCTCTCTCTCTCTTCTCTCTCTCCTTCTCTCTCTCTTTTCTCTCTCTCCTTCTCTCTCTCTCTCTCTCTATCTCTATCCATCTCTCGATCTATGTTTTTCAATTTAATTCAGTAAACTATATTGGCATGAACATTTCAGTGACATTATAGCCAAATCTTAATTAAACATTCAAACAAAGGAAAAAGACAATTACATATAGTCTGGTATCAATCTGAACAGCATTTTTAAAAAGTGCCAAGTCTAGGTCTTTGTTTCTTTCTGTCTTTGTTTCTGTCTCACCCACTCACTTTACAAACACACACAGACACACACACACAGGCAAACACAGTCACACTTTCTGTGCCCCCTTCTATGACTCTTTCTTGTACTTATTCTTTCTTAGAACTTGCATCTTAGCAAACCTCAACAGCAACTCTGTGTTGTAGTCCATGTTTTATTAAAGTGTTTGTGAGACATGGAGGCTGAATGTGCCCTCAGTAGTAACTGACTGAGAGTGGAGGAAAAAAGGTCTGCACAGACAGCCTAGCACCATGACAAAGCACTTTTTCTCTACTGCAGCACTTAAACCGAGGCAAAAGAGCTTCAGTCATTTCATTGACTCATCATCTGCTCATCACTCACATGCCTGACTTGCTGCTATACAGATCAGTTATTACCCTGATTTTATGTTCACTTACATCATCAGAATTGTGCAGTCCAGATAATGTGTGTGTGTTTCTGTCTGTTTATCTGTCTTTCTGCCTGTCTGTCTATCCGTCTGGTGTATTTGTGTGTGTGCGTGCGTGTGTGCGTGTCTGTGCGTGTCTGTGTTATCTACGCTTGTGTATGTTAGAGAAAGTGAGAGCGAGTAAGGCTGTGCGTCCTTATCACGGCTCACAGGCTACTGAGATCTTTCTTGTCCTGGCGTTGCACTCACCTTATCCCCTGACCTACCTTTTAGTGCTAGAGGACAACGTGAGTTTGGCTGTTTTGGACAAGGAAAAGGTTCAAGAAGAAGAAGAAGAAAAAAGCAGCAACCAACCTGTAAATAATGCATGCGCTGTTCCGACACGTGTCGCAGTTGGCCGTATCCTGTCCCGTTCGATAGGAGAGCCTGCAGGCAGATAAGAGGGGGAATGAGTAATTACGAGGCCTTGTTTGGGCGCTCCCTCCCCATTTGCTGCCTGTCTCGTCCGCTTTGTCATTCCTCATTATCCCGGCTGCCGTTAATGCCGCCCTTGTGCCCAAACTCGCTTATATGCCCTCCATCATGCCGGTGACACCGGAGGACGGACATGACACTGGAGGAGAGGGCACTCAGCAGGTGGAGGAGGACAAAGAGATTGTGGGGGGAAGAGATGGGATGGATGGAGACAGGAGATGAAATGATCTAGTTTCTTGGTGTCAGACTGGGGAAAGTGTCAGGGACAAGCAATCGCCGGGGGAGGAATTAGAGGGAGCTGTGGTGCAATTATATCTGCGATCGGGATCTCTGATTAGAATGGCTTTTGATTAAGATTCATGGTTATTGTTTTTTTTTATGGGAGCCTCACTGGGGTTTCATAGTCCCACCACAGGATTTTGTAGAGAAACAACAATTTGTTTAGACACAATGCCAAACATTACTTGCTTTTTCTGTCTTGTTTTGGTGGCTTTCACATTAAGGTCAGCAGTATTTTGTTTGTAGCCTGTACCGCTCCGAGAGAAAAGGAGACAGTTGTCCATAGGGGTCATACTCCTCTCACCTACAAAGCCCACGGCTGATCTCTCTTGATTCTGTTACAAAATAGTCTGTCTATAAAAGGTGCCTTTGTGTCCTTCATGGGATTGTTACCAACTCCATTCCTGCAGTAGCCACTCCAATCACTCCTCTAGTCATGTTTTTTTTTTTTTTTTTTTTTGTGGTCTGGGCACTTTAAAATCATGCCACCATTTCTCTGCATCACTTAAGTATTAATCACTGACACAGATACAAATATAGAATACCGTCACATGTGTGTGGTATTATCATACAAGGCACTCAGTGTTCTTCTTTAAAAAGGGGGGGGGGTGTATACTGTAGTTCTCGGCTGTTAAAATGTGTTTGGTGTGTTTAGCATCTCATGAAACGTGGCTAATGATCAAACAGAGGTCTTTGAAACTCAGTTTTAGTGTGACGGTTGAACAGAATAGCAATTGTATTCACAAATGTCTTTTTTTTCCTGAACATCATCATTGTTTGACATAACAGCAGCTTCGACTCCCTCAGGGCATTCCATAAATGAGCAAGAGATCCCTCCGTCGGAGGTAGTCTGCAGCTGTGAGATTGTTGTCATGATGGAAGAGGACCTGAGGTGCTCTTTTCACACTTTGAAGTCAGCCCTTGCCTTCATGTTGGCATCCTAATGTATTTAAGCTCATTTAACACACCGTCATTGCACAGGAGAAGTGAAGTAGTGTGGCAATCATCCTGTACAGAGCACTCAGTTATATGAAAGGGCTTTGCACATTTGTGTAATGAAAAGGCACTGTAATTGCAATTCATTACCAGGAGTGATTTATCATGAATAAAATTCACCATAAAAATGCAGATAAATGATGCCTGAAAAGCTGGTGATTAGCTTTTTGTATTCCATTTATGTGCCCTGCAAAATGCCATTGTAGGACTAGCCAGCGTGTGTGTGCATGGGTCTGTGTGGGTGTTCGTGTGTGCTATTGAGAGTGCAGTCTTTGTTGACTGTTGTGTCTGTTCTTATGGTTCCGGCATGTGTGTTAGCCGTGTGCTGCAGAGCATCTGCCAGAGAGAGAATCTTGAGCAGAGGCAGTGGTAACTCAAAACAGGTCAGTGTCAATGTGCAAATAAAAATGAAAAGGCTGGCGTAAATCTCTCTTTACCCGTCCACCACCTAGCCTCCCCTTTGGCAGCTATACTTTGTGTGTTCATGTCAATATCACTCTTACTGTATGAGCATTGCTCTGGGACAGTGGTCAGATGCCTGTAAATATAAAATGGTACGCTTCGGCCACACTTTTGCCATGAGTAATTACTGCCTATGCCTGCTTGCTTCTGTTGAAGGAGGAGAGAAAGAGGATGAGGAAAGAGCAAGTTAAAGAGGGGGGAGAGATGAGTGGAGGGGGGGTGGTGCTGACCCTCAGACATCCTGTATTCTGAGCACTGATTCGGCTCGATGGACAGATCGATAGTGCTGATGGGACATCCAGGCACGTCTCGCTCTCTTTTCACTCCACAACACCCCCACCTCCGACCACATTTTCTTTCTATTCTTTTTGGCATCTCTCTATCGGCCTCTGTCTGTATGACCCTCGCTCTTATCTCTCCTGCACATCTTTGCCTGTCAGTCCCTTCTCGGTACCCTTCCTCTTCCAGAGTTCCTTCACCACAACACATCTGTCTGATGAGGTAAAATAAAGGCATGGATTTCAATTTTACTGTGGAGTGGGCGGCCATCTCTAACATTGCCCATCTGACCAATGTATCCCGAGCGCAGGCACGATGGTGTGCTTCTCTGAAGGGCACAATACCATCTGTGTGCTCAAATGCGCAGAAACACATGCATGCACACACACACAGACACTGTCTGTCCTAGAATAGGTAGGTGACAAGTGGTATGGATACAGGACAGTTTAATTAATTGGCACGGCATCGCAATGCTGAGGTGGGGAGTTTATTTATGGCGAGCACATTTTGGTAATAGGGGCAGCTATTTGTACCTAGGTCTCTGTGTTTGTGCGTGTTTAGGTGTAGGACTGTGCCCTGAGCATTGCTGCACTCTTGGTGGGTGTTCTCCCTGAGGAGCCAAGGCCGGGTGGGTCGACTCTTGCCACAGTGCCCTCTGGGGCCACTTCTCTGTTGTTCTTTTCCAAAGTGCCCTATCATAATAGCAAATATATGATTCATCTGCTGAAAAGAAGTACACAGATGTTCTTGGCCTTCAAACGACAAAAGGACGACAGGTGAACAATGTAGTCCGATGCAGAGTAAGTATTTGCCAGCGAGCTTTACTCATGTGGGAAATGGACCTTTTTTTGGATCCTGTATGGATCGTACACGACTCTGCACATCTCAGCTCTTTGCTTGACCTTATGTGACTGCCTTGGTTTTAGCTGTGTGGGATGGTACATTTTCCAGGATATGGTCAGCATGTCATGAAATCACTAAAGTAACAGGCATCATTTTGAATACATTTCACCTTAGGCCCTGTGGGCATTGCTCATTTGTTGGGGAAGTGACATATCTGATGGGGGTCATCGTTCACTGCAGCACACAAATATATTTCTGCAGAGTGTACAGAAAATACACAAATAGAAAGTTACAGTTTCTAGTCTTAAAGTGCATCAAATACCAAGTTCACAAAAAATGTTTTTAAGACGTAACAAAAAAATACGTATTCAACTAGTGGTCAGTGGTCACACAGGTAGTGCTAAGCTTAATGATCACAAAACCAAAAACAATTTTCACATTAAAGTTTATGCTGGAGAGATCTTGAGGAGGAGACCATAAAGGTATTTAGTAGTTCCATTCGTAGGAAGCGAATGCTTCTTCTTTATTTTGGGCAAGTGATCTCCCAGGTACATAAAGGGGCTTTGTAGTTTTGCAAGGTAATTTGTTTCCATTTTAATTACAGTCTTGGATGATCACCAGTGGCTTTGGTTTGCTCTGCTCACATACTGCTAAAGTGGCACCCTTTCTGTCTGTGTGTGTGTGAGAGAGAGGGTGGTGCTGGTGGAGAATACTGAAATGTATCTGTGTAAATGTCTCCTCATTTTCTCTGCCTGTCTTTATGTGTGTGTGTGTGTGTGTGTGTGTGGCTTATGCAGTTAGTCAGATTAACTAGAGGGTCAGGTTCGGAAATAGATTGACATCACACTCATGACGCATGCCATGAACAGAAAATGCATTAGTAAGACCTCCAAGTGCTGTCTTCACTGCCTTTTCCTCTTTTCTCAACTTTTTAACATTTCTCTTTAGAAACTTTTATGACTCTGGCGATAAGAAGATTAAGGTATTGAACATGGAAATTAATTTCATTTTGTTTTTTATGATGTGAAGATTGAGAGGAAAGCTTAATTTCCTCTTAAAGTATCCACAACCTGAATAGAGAAACAGGAAGGTGGTTGGAGGTGCTGGTCACATTAAAAAAATGTTACTGCTAAAGATATTGTGAAAAAGACTTCTAGCCTTGAACTTAGACAGCAATATCTGGCGAAGCAGAGTCCTGTCTTTTCAGGGTGGCACCTTGCAGTTTTAAAAAAGACGTTGGGAGTTTTGACATTTCTGTGGCACTCTCCCTTTCTTCCCCCTCTGATCAATGTCAGAGTCCCATCTCCAGCCACCAGGCCTGTTCCCTGACTAGACAGCACCACGCTTTCTCTCACCCTTCCCTCTTATCTCCTTTCTGCAATCTAATTGGACAGGGCTTGTGGGGAAAAGTGGAGAGTCAAGCATGTGATTCTATGTGGTTTGCCATTTCTGCTGAAGCAGGTTTTGACCTTTTTGGGCCATTACTGAATTACCATTGATGCACACAACTAGTTTAGAATTTAGGAGGCTTAAAGAGGAGTGTCTTAAGTCAAGTGCACAGATGACTCGTGAGTGACTACTGATGCTCTGCATGTTTTAGACTATTTGTTAGTGGAATATTGTTGTGAAAATTGTCTTTCAATGATAAACAGTCAAATTAAACAACTTAATAGAGCAGTCAGTCTTTTGTCCTTCGAAGACTTTCAGCCTGATGTGCGTTTCAACCTGGACCTTGACCTAAAGCTTTTTTTATAGCTTTTATTTATTTTAACACTCTATAATGCCTCATGCTGGGCATGACCATTATAAATATAATTGGCAGGAATATAAATTATGTATGTTAGTAAACTTTTCAAACTTTTAAACATTAAAAAATATGCCACCTCTGGAAAAGGTAACCCTGGTGGGAGAATGGAGGATAGGTCCTGTGTGGGGTACTGCTTTATTCCACGGGTTGCTGCAACATTAGGACCAAAATTAGCATTACTAATAATTTTGGTATGCACATTGGCCGACTCTCGTCAAACAGACGTCAGTGTACAAGGATTCACACTCCACTCCTCAATGTCAATTGGACCAGGATTGTGATGAGAAGGGAAAAATGTTTTTCTCATCCTGACAATTTTTCATCTCATGTACAAGATCAGCTTTCACTTCAAATAATATGAGTAGTAAATGATCAGCAAAAAATGCATAGATCTTCACATTAGAACACATTTCAGTGTAATTATAGCCATTAACCTTGAGCAAAAACTGCCTAGTGTAACAACAGAGAAGTTGCAGATGTTCTTACCCTTCTCTGTGGGCCTCGCCCTTTTCCAGCTCCTGAATGACTCCCAGCAGCACTTTAATGGTTTCCTGACTGGAGCTAATCATGTTCTCCATGGCCTGGAGCTGTGCTTTTATGTCTCCGTCCTGACGGACAGGCACGATCTGTTTGCATGCCTCCCCATCCGCAGCAGCCGCCCCACCGCCTCTCCCCTCGGCCACACCAGAGGGCGCCGTGGTGTCCGCCACCTCCTCCATGGCACGCAGGGGCCGCGCCGACAGGGTGCCTGCATGGCACTGCGCCTGCGTGGTGCAGCTGGTGCGGGGAAGTGTCTGCGACTGTAACCCGTTCAGCTGCAAGTCCTTCCTGCGTTTGCTGTGCGCAGTTGGGCTCTCCAGGCACTCGACCTGGGTGAGTGAGTTCCAAGCAATCGGGCCTGTGACCTTTGACCCTGTGTCTGACTGACCCATCCCGGAGCCCTGCTCCTCTAAATTGAGCCTCTTAGAGGCCGTGTCATCATGCTCATGCTGGTGCAGGCCCCTTTGGGGTTTGCTCTTAGCGCCGCTGAGCTGGTAGTCTGTGGCCTCATCCGCACTGACGCTGGCCACCGTGTCGCCCTCGTCTGCTGAGCAGCTGAGCAGGATGGAGTCGGAAGAGAGCGGACCGTCGGCGCAATCGTCCCGCCGTGGGTGGTGCTCCACTGTTGCCACGCAGGTGTGTAGCTGGGCGTGTGTCTTTTCTGTCCGCCCCACACTGCTGCTGCGAGACGACCCTGCCCTGGTCTCCACAGGGTACTCTGCTGCCTTGGCTCGTTTTGTGTCGATCACAAAGCCATTGTCCTGACCCCGTAAGGGCTCCACTGCTGCAGCGTGCTTGATGGTGTGGCTCTTCTTGCGTTCAAATGGGAAAGTCTGGTAGCGCTTACGCAGGTTGGGGGACGTCTGGACACCCGTGCTTTTAGTGACGTTGGGTATAGAGCGCCTGGCAGGGACCGTCATGTATTTTCGATAGGGTACCTTGTACGGCCCAGGCTTGCCCCCCTTAGCTGCTGCAGCTGCAGCAGCTGCTGCCGCCTGCTCGTTCTGTGCCTCACAGATGTCCTTGAAGCGCACCTGCAAGGCCTTGTTCCGCTTGCGCACCTGAACCTGCTGGCTCCCATCCTGAGAAGACTTCACCTCTAGGGCCAGAGAGGGCGCTGTCTCTGAGTCTGACTCTGAGTTGGTGAGCATGCACTTCCCAGCCTCCTTGCTCACCATAGTTCCTGTGTGCAAAGACCAGAGGACAGAGACAACCAGTCAGTGATGTGCTTAGCTAGATTCATGCAAGAGTACAGACATACTTCATTTGCATCGACAGGTTTAATTGTTGTAACCCTTCTGCCTGTGGTACACCACTGTGGTGTCCAGGCAATACTAGAAAGTTTTGTAAGATTTGTTGTCAATTGTACTCCATACTATGCATAATAGCATCTCAACAGAGTATGTAAAAAACAGCCTTGTTTAGTAGCAAACATAAAATAACATCTAGTATGTCTGATAATCTACTCTAGTAGTCTAACATGCAAACTGATCATGGAATGGGAGTGCATTGAGCATTTCATATTGCAATCATGTAAGCTTATAAGTACAATTACTAAAATCTAAACATTCTGTAATATGTTTTTTAAAGTCCAGTTGTTGGGGTTTAGATAACATGGACAACAGCACTAAAGTTGAGTTAATGACAAACGGCTGTAAAACAGCTATTCCATGTAGTCCAATGGAGTCTGTGTCCAGTCATCTACTTGCTTTTATTACTGACATGCTAATAATGCTATTTTAAGTGTGTGACAACATGGAATATCCTTGCAGTGAAACACCTGTGTCCATTTACATCAATTCCTGTAAATAAACTGTAGAAAATAACCATTTCTGCAGTTTCTGTGGAAAGTAGCAGTATTTTTACTATTGGAAAATTTAGTAAACTGAAGTCTGAAACACTAAAAGTTGATTATATGCATCATATGTAATGTAGGTCTAATGAAAGTAGCATACACTTGCATGCATAGTAACCATTTTAGTAGTATGGTGGTGTTAACTTGAAATGACAAAAGAAAAAAAATTTTATTAATGAAAATGGGTAGACCCTGTCATGTGCTTCAGTAATCTCTGCAGGGCAGTTAAAACCTGTCACGATTTTAGTCATCTGGTGCATTGCCATGCACCACATAAAGAGCTGCTCAGATCAACATTAATCTCACTGGAAGTGGAGCACTGAGACAATAGCACAATAGGAGATGAGAGTGGGTAGGTTAACTCAGGTTAATGCCAAACCGTTCAATCAGTTGTTCCCTTGCATGCAATGGTTTGTGCTACTTAAGTAATGTTTTTGTGCTTTTTTTTTCTTTTCCTGCAAGCCATAGTCATCAACACTTCTGCAAGCCATAGTCACTAACACGCTAACTCCCCAAACATTAGTGACACTTCACTATGGTCAACAACCAGCAATGTGCTGATTGAAGAAAGGGCTGGTCTTAGATGACTGATTTTTAATTTTGCTTCTGTTCACCTTAATTTGTCAGAAAGCATCCATTATGTTTAGTAATATAGTAATTCTCTTTATAGCAGGAGCAGCCTAAGGGGGTGATATCTGTAAGCGTAGCTCCACAATGCCTCTCACTCCACAGTGATCTTGAATATGTTCTGCAGCCAGTGCTGCACAAGGCCTTTGTTTGATGGAACACATTTGGTTCTGAAAAGTAAACATCATCTCTTCTGTGATGATGGTAATTAGCTCTCTTACTGCCGTCCAGATTTTTTCCCCTACCTTTCCGCTCTAAGTAGCAGCATGACTCCCCCACATCCCACGTGGGTGAAAAATCTGCCCTAAATTCATCTCCATGCTGTGACGTCCCCCATTTGAATCATTGTCTGTCTGAATCGTTAATCTCTGTGTTTGCTAAAATGGATGGGGTAATTTCAGAAGTGTTTTCTTATCACATGGCTTGTTTGTCATTGGTAGTTAATTGCATCTTTTAATCTCCCCGTCTCACTTTACATTGACCTCGCCCACTGTGATGAGTGGCTCTGACAGAACCGCTATCTGTGCTATTGGCAATCCTCATTTGTCACTCCATTCCTCTGTGCACTGCTCCTGCCCAGCCTTTCTACCAACACCGAGAGAGACAGACAAAAAGAGGGAGAGACCAAGAGAGAGAGATAGCAGGATGAGGGTGACTCGTATGATTCAGCAACTTCATCCTGACATGCTTTCCTAAGCCTCTTGTTTCCAGGGTCAAATGTCCTCCTAAGACATTTTAAAGGATGGGGGAAATAAATGCCTTTCGAGCAGCACAGTGCCACCTACTTTTTATGATTGCTTTACTTCAAGTGCCAGTCTGTTAAAGCAACACTTAGTAGTTTTTTCAACCTGAAAATCGTGTTTCCAAAATTGTTTTCGTGGTTTACCAACTCGTAACAGAGTGAACGGCACTTCTGAATTCGCTTTGCGCAAAAGCGGATTGCTCCTAACTGTTGTTTGAATGAGACTTAAGAAAGACAACTCCTATTCCAAACTGTAGGGTAACTGAAGATGAAAAGTGCTTTTGTGTTACTTTAAGCCCTTTACTTTAGAAGTTGACTGAGATGGCTTTACCCTAACAGACTATAAAACAAGAAATTGTATAAAGGTTGATTTAGAAGCCTTACCAACAGGCAGTTTGCAAATCTCATTGTGCATGTGCATGTGACGATAAAATACATTCTGTTCTAAATAGATTTGTTAAATATTTTCAAGATTGGAGATCTTTTGACATCTCATTTTATAAAAACAAATGCTAGCTTGCTGAGATGAAGTCATTTTTATGACCTTCACACAGCAGTGATTTGTCTTGTTGGCTTGTTGTTATACATTTCACCTGTCATTAAATGTGCTTGTCAAGTACATTCACCTTAAAAACGTAACCCACTGATGTCTGCCCCAAGCACTCAAAACATCAGAACTAAAGTTTGTTTTTGTGCATGCAATTAAATGTAGAGACAGTGGCGTTTTGGTGATGAGGGGGATTCCCTGAACTTCCTGCTAAGTAATAGCATTTTTTGATGTTGGCAAGTTAGAATGCAGTGCAATTCATTTCACGATTTTGGTAATTTACATAATTGGCTATGAGACTTTGGGAGATTAATATTTTAATAGAGATTAATAACGCACAAGCCTGTATCTGTATGTGACCTGACTCACTTCATCATATCTAGTCATATATCTATATTTACCTTATATTTATATTATATATATATATATATATATATATATATATATATATATATATATATATATATATATATATATATATATATATATATACATTGCATATAAACAGTGTAGTTATCACTGACAATGTAGAGCATGGGCCAAGAGCATTAGTGCTGTGGTGTAATGAAGGCGAACACATTCACAGCTTAATGTGCCTGTGGACGGACCCTCACACTCAGGAGCAGTATGCCACTTAGTTCCTACTGAGCCGACATCAGCTGCCATGATTGCAAACAACCTCCCCATTTCACAACAGATGTTCCATCCACTATGTCATGTAGGTGGCCACGAGGGGTCAAGCACAGAAGCATGATGGGATTGCTGGCCAAGCCACACCTGCCAAACTGCATTTGTCCATTCTCATGAATGCTGTGAACAATCAGTACCCCCTTATGAAATATGGCATTCACTCTGGCCTAAAACATTGCACACACACACACACACACACACGCAGCTAGTTAAACATGCACATGTACACGCACATGCCCAAACTGAGACACTTGCTTACAGTGTAGTGAGGTTGCACTGTGCTGCTTTTCCAGATTGCTGCAGGAATGATTAATCTGGAGTATTGATTTACACTTCCAGGAATGCCTGCAGAGGCTTGCATCCAGAGATGCACGTTTACTCACACCGCTGTTGCTCGAATAACGTAAGACATGGATGATCAGTCTGTCTTACTTAAGCACTCGAAATTTTTAATCCCATTGTTAAATTTATATATTTGAGGTACATGTTTGACAGCTGGAAAATCTGCTTGCAAGGTAAGTGTGAGTGGTATGTGTGCTAGACACAAATCTTTAGGTTTTTGCATGAATAATTCAATAGGTGTAGTTCAATATTCTCCGCCACCAACCATATTAGCAGCGTTGTGATTATGCAAGCAAAAAGCAGCATGTTGGCACACATAAGGTTCAATTTAATTTCTCAAGTTACATTTGAGGAATAAAATGGCTGCAGAGAAAAATGGATCTTGTAGCAAATCAGGCAAGCACAGTCAGGCAAATCTGTGCCGAATGTCCTGCTTCAGATAGGATTCATTTTTAATTTGCATTATTTATGTATCGGCAGACATAAGTGACTATCCTGGGAGGGTACTCGCCATTGTTTCTTGTCTTTATGTTAGACTCAGACTTCCTCCACTCCCCCTCAACCACCCCCCCACACACACATACACACACACACACACTCCCATTTTATTCCATTAAAAAGTGAGTTTACTGTTGAACTGTTTAACATGGCTTATATGGCTCTGTTCCCACTTCCCCCAGCAAAAAATCAGGAGAAGGGGCCCAGCCAGTGTTGCTCTGGAGTGGAGAGAGAGAGACCATTTGTTTACTGGCCAAGCCCACAAGCAAGGCTTGTTGGAGGTGCTGCCTGGCCCCCATATCAGTGCAGCGCGCCGGAGCTCGTTTGTTCTCCTGCATGGGGCCGGCTGTTTGATTGGCTTTAAAGGGCTGCATTGCTGCAGTCTTTGATAACTGCATTTGGCACTTGTGACTGTGGGGAGACAGAGCCACAGATCAGTGTAGGGGCCTATTGCGTGAGGCAGTGGCTCTTTGACCATGTTTGGCCACTACACTGGAATACTGCTCTTTCTGGAGATATTGCTACTCAAGGCTATTTCGCTTAAACCTGGTTACATTGTGTTGTGCGACTGACTGCATTGGACCCTAGCTGTGCTTTTGAGTCATTGTGTTGAGGTTTTCGTTATGTTATTTTATTGTGCCACATTTGGGCCCCGGTTACATAACTGGGGGTATTATTTTAGGCATTAGTTGCATAACGGTGTCAGGCCATTGTATGAGGTTGGGGATGTAATACAAGGTAAGACTGCTGTGAGGTTGCTCCGCTTAACCCTGGCTACGTAACTGCACTGGGATCACTGCACTTTCCTAGACTCGCATTGTACTCTTGCTGGCAATTCCTGCCAACTAAGGCTTTGGAGGTGAGGCATGGTACATGGTAAGGGTGGGCAATGCATCAAATTATTTTAGTAAATTTACTCACTTTTCCAAAACATACCTGAATTATTAGTCATTGTTTTCAGTTTTGAGTCACATTTAGAATCCACATTGTCAGTAAGTCATAGGGTAAAATAAATTACACTAGTGGCTGAATGGTATTTTTGTATTTAATCACAGGTGCTACTGTAGGCAACCACACAAGTACAAAGAGTACACATTACACATTATGTGTTAACAGAGACGGGCTACAGGCACAGTGTGTCTTTTCACTACTAAGAAACTAAACTCTGCTTCTGTCATTTTGAAATACTCATTGTGATCTGTCATTGTGTATTTTAGCAAAGACTTCAATAATTAGCAGTAGGATTATTTCAATGTGGTTTCAAAATGGAGATGTTACATGTGATGCTGCTGAATTTATTGTATTCAGATAAAGTACCATTGTCACACTCCTTCCTTGTTGTTGATTAATAAATAGGAAATGCTGTATGTGGATTCATGTTCATGGTGGCATCGCCCTTATAGCGTTTAAAAAAAAAAAAAAATTTAAAATACACAATATGATAACAAAAATTGGAATGGAATTTTACGGCTTTAAAAGCTCAACCCCAGTGAAGAGTATGTATTTGTATGTTTTTGTGTAGGCAGCAATACAGGAAGTGTGTGTGTCTATGTGAGTGAATGTGTCTGCATGCCTTTTTTAATATTAGTTTATTTTTATGACACTCTCTCCTCAGCTGTGTAAAACTGGAGAGGAAACAGCAGATGTAGGTGAAGGTCTGTTTTTAATGTTCCCCTTGGCTGCTGATGTTAAGCAGTGCTGCATGTTTCAGAGGCTGTGTGCTACATTATGGAGGCCTTGAATCCCTCCTCGTGAAGAGCCCTGTCAAATTAGGAGGGTGTCAACCAAACTGTGTGCCAACACCTGCTAAAATGTTGAGATTGAAAGGCACCTTACCACTCACCCCTATTACTTTTTTCAGATTATTGTCTGATTATTGTGTGGGAAAAAGAAGAAACATTGTGGTCAAGATAAAAAAAAATGATAGAGATGTTGGCAAGTTACACGCACACACACGCACGCACGCACACACACGCACACACGCGCACACACACACACACACACACACACACACACACACACACACACACACACACACACACACACACACAATACATGCCTAAAGCTTCAGCTCCTCTCTTTGACCCACAATAAGTGGAACACTTTGTAGCTCTTAAACAGTGTCCTTCGAAATGACGTGTAGTTGTATTTTGTCAGAGTGTTTCGGTCTGACAATAAACATTTGTATTTGTATGGTTTTGACAGTTCAATTGCCTTCCAGACACAACATGAGCAATGGCAGTCCCAGTGGTAGTGCTTGCTGGCTCATAGGGCTTTCATTCCATTTTAAGCACACATTTGTCTTTCACTTTGTTTTTCAGTAGTTCATGTAAATGCGCCCCATGCCTGCACATGTCTGCCCATCTCTCTCTCTCATCCACTTACATGATATTGAAGTGTTTTAAGCAAGCTTTTTAAAGAAAGATGTCATCAATTTTCACAGTTGTGTATGTGAAAGCTAGAAATGTAAATATTTACGGTTATAGGTTTATTTTTGTCATTGTACGGCATATTCTTTTATTCTGTCGAACCATATCCACCTCTTTACAACACAGTTTGCATTTGTACCCATCGCGTTATTGTGAGGACAGAGCTTGTCGTACTAAGTGTACTGGGATATATTCAGTGGAGAGCCAATATGTCCTTTCCCTATCACCCCTGTGAGCTGCTTATTCAAGAGTCAGCCATTAGGTAAATGGTCATTAGTGCTTAAGTCAGCATGCTACGTAGTATGCCTTTTCAGGCAGTAATAGCGTGCTGAGAGGTACTCATCTCCCAGATTGTCAGGTTTACAGAGGCACTGGAAGTGTCCATAATGACCGGGTCAGTTAGAGAAATGTGCTGTTTGGCTTGAGGTGGGCCAGAAATGTTAAGTATCCTTGCGAGCATGTGAGGACCACATCTTCGCTAAACTGGAGCTAATGTGCTGAGTCCCGGTGCTGCCGTAGTGACGAACATTGTCCTTGTGTTCAGACAGCAGCAGGAAATCCCAAGGTCTGATTGTGGAAAGGCTGCTGCTTCTGTGTAGCAGGGGGCATCCTCAGATAGCGCTTTAAATAAATGAAAGTCTCACTCGCTTAAAGCTCTCTCTCACTCTTGCATGGAGAGTCTGTGGATGCTGCTGGGGACTGTCTGTAATCCGGCTTTACTTTTGCCCTAGCTCTTAATTTATTTATTTAGTCTGGTTTGTTCCATTTCTAACCATAATTACACACAGAGGATATTAGACCAGTTTTTTTCAGGATGACTGCAACCTCTTTAGGCAAGAAAATACATTTTATTTGTGGGACAAAAAGGAGTTAACATACATTTGTGTGAGTGTGTGTGTGCATGTGTGTGTGTGTGTGTGGGAGTGTGTGTGTGTGTGTGCAGTAGGGGTGGGGTGGGAGGCGCTTATGACAGCGAGCAGTAACAAAGTGCAGGGTGATGGCGATGATGATGGCACCCTGGTCTGGGATGCTGGTGCATTAATGCGCGAGTAAGTGCAGCAAATCCTTTGTCAGTTAATCGGACACTAATGCCCTAAGATGGAGACGCAGACACTACAAGGGGGTTTTAAGGGATTGTGTTTCTAGTAATTGTCTCTCGAAGCTGGGTCAAGCTCACCATGGCCTTTTCATTTCAAAGAAATCGTGCTCAGCTGCTGCCACATTTTCCTGGCTGTTCCACTGTATTTAGTGATGTGTTGCACCTTACACACTTGTGATGAGGAAAGTTTACTGTACTGACCAAACACTGCAGTGGTAATTGACCATGTCCCATGTGCCATGTTTTTAAATCAAATTTATATCATTGTTTTCATTTTAAATGGTGGTTGTTTTTGATGGTGGAAGAGGGGATGATTGGTGTTTAATATTGAGTTTTAAGAATAAGCTACAGATTTATCCTTTTGGTATTGCTATAGTTCCTATTTTAATGGCGGCTCTACTCCTGTGGTGCTCTTAAAAACATATCCACACAATAGAAAGGCTTGCCATTGAAATCTAACAATCAGTTTTCCTTTTTTGTGCTATTTGGGGAAAATAATGGCAAAATGTTTGGATGACCTAAGCATGCAGGGAAATCTCCCGAGCCTGTCTCTAGCTTCTTTGCCAGCTGCAGAAGGGTTTTTGACTGGCTATTTTCATGGTTGGAAAAACGGACAGTTGATTTCCCTTGTAATCCTTCTTCATCTTTTCTTACCCTCTTTGCCTAATACTTATTTTTGTATTCTTGTCACTGTCGCAGACTGTGTTTCTTTGACGTCTTCTTGACGTTAACGACACCACATCCCCATTTGGACACACACCAGCAAGGCCTTAAAGATCTCATATGGAAATGACTGTCAGAATGACAAAGCAGAGCCAGGCCATACATACAAGGTGTGGAGAATGTCATGACTCAAATCTCAAGCTAGAACTAGCTCAGCCAGTTGCAAAAATAGATGTGATGTTGACCATGTCGCGACCTCTGTGACATTAGCCTGAATTAGTCTCATTCCAACAGATGGTGCATTGAGAGACAGCACAGCCTCCTTTCGTTCCATGGGGAACAAGGACAGGCACAGATGTGTGTGTGTGTCTGTGTGTTTGTGTCTCGGTGTGTGTATCCTGAGACGACAGCATAAAAGAAATCGATTGGTCAGGGTTTAGACTCCTGATCTGGTTTACTGAGAGCCAGTGTCATGCTGATGGGCTATCTCTTGCAAATGGGTACACTCTGTCTGTTTGCTTTCTTCTCTTGCTCTGTTTCAACCCCCACCACCCCACCCACATCCCTCTCTCTCTCTCTCTCTCTCGCTCTCTCTCTGTCTATCTCTCTCTCTCTGTATCGCTCTCTCTCTCTCTGTCTATCTCTCTCTCTCTGTATCGCTCTCTCTCTCTGTCTATCTCTCTCTCTCTTTCTCTGTCTATCTCTCTCTCTCTGTATCGCTCTCTCTCTCTCTCTCTCTGTATCTCTCTGTTGGTTGCTCCGAGAGCATGGGTAATAGGAGGATCCCCTGCTGGCTTTGTGATTTGTGCCGCCTGACTCCTTTTTCTTAACTACAGAGAGGGCCAAATGCAGAGAGAGGGGGATGGTGGATGAGTAGAGATAGAAGCAAGAGAGCCCTGATATATCACGTTGTCATCCTTGTGCGAGCTGTGAGCTGAGCAGACTGCTGGGCAGTCATGGAGGCTGTCCTGAGGGAGAGTTTTACAGACGCATGGATGTGACCTGTCAAGGTCCTCAGGAAATGGGTCCTCGTCCTTCACTTTCGGCCACCTTGGATCAGCCTTCTGTCCTCCTCATCAGTGGATCATTCTCTCTCCCTCTCGCATTCTTTCTTTCTTTCCTTCTAAATCTGTCTTGTCTCTCTCTATCTATCTATCTATCCATCTAGCTCTGTCTGTGACTGTCTATCTTGGTCATCAATCCACATCCATCTGATCTGTCTGCATCTCTCACGTAGTTTTGCATTATAGTTGACGTTGAGGTGTCTATAAAATGTGCAGCTGTGCAAATCACCTCCACTTGAAAGGAAGAGCTCTCAATATTTGTGTGTGTGTTTCTGTGTGTGTGTGTGTGTGTGTGTGTGTGTGTGTGTGTGTGTGTGTGTGTTTATGTGTTTGTTTGTTTTTGTGTGTGTGTGTGTGTGTGTGTGTGTGTGTGTGTGCGTTTCTGTTCGTGCGTGCGTGTGTGTGTGCATGTTTGTGTCTGCCTGTCTGTCTGTATGTCCATGCTGTGTGCCCCCCCCCCCCTGCATTCCCAATGCCGATAATTGGATGCTGTTTCAGGATCACTGCTGGCATGCCGGGGAACTCTGCACGTCTTCTCCCCCAATTGCCCTGTATCTGCAGGATGCTATGCTAATGCAGCCAGCGGCCCCTGTTAGCCTCTCGGTCCTGAGGTAGCTTCAGCTGTGCAAAAACCATTCCGATGCCCATCCGCTGCCAAGTGGGATCAGGTGTCTAATTTGTCTACTGTTTAAGCCCTCTTCTGTCTCTCCGTTCTACCCCCACACAAGCCCTGGTGTATTCTTTCTCTCTTTTTCTGTCCCTCTTTCTCTCTTGTCCTCTTTTCCTCTTTCTCTCACTCTCCTTTCTTTTCTCTCTCTCTCTCTCTCTCTCTCCCTCTTTGCCTCTCTCACTTTCTCTCTCTTGCTCATACCTCCCTCTGTGTTGTTTATCTTATTTTGCTGATCATTTCAGAGCCTTAGTGCTCCTGGGATTGTCCTGCTAGTTCTCTGTTACTTTTGGTTTACTGTGTGTGCAAAAAATACATTAAAGTAGAGCGGTATTGTGTGTTCCAGGTTACATTTTGTCCCAGGATATTTGAAGGTGTAATTGTTTTGTACACGGGTGTAGTTTTGTACACATGTATGGATTGCTTAAAACAAGTTTTTTTTTATTGATGAGAAAAAAACAGCATCTCCATATTCTTGTCTTCCAATTCTCTCCGACACAGTCATGGTCTCTCTGTTTCTGTCTCTGTCTCTCTCTCTCTCTCGCTCTCTTGCTCTTATTATCCCCCTCTCTTTCTCTTAGGAACAGGGGCAAGATGAAAGGATGATGCTCTCTCTATGATGAGATGAGATGCGAGTCTTAGGACAGAGAAAGATGGCATAGTCTGTCAGGCGATTGAATGGCAGTGGAGATCTCAGGTTGACATAGAGCTCTTCTTACACACCTCCATTAGTCTTCCTCTTGCTTTGTTCATCTGGCTAACTGAACATCAGCACAGTGTTAATGTGTTGGTGTTTGTGTGTGTGATACTGTAGACAGCTTGTTGAAGCGTGACTAAATTGATATATATGTGTGTGTGTGTGTGTGTGTGTGTGTGTGTGTGTGTGTGTGTTTGTGAGAGACCGTTACCCATGCCCCAGAGAGAGCATCAGCAGGCAATAGCTGTATCATGGCATCCATTAATCTACATTACATTTCAGTTAAGGTCCCTCTTCAGATGCAGTCATCTGTGTGACGCATGATGCTTTCTCATTCCATATTCATCTTTCTCTGTCTCCCTCTCTTTACCCAACCCTCTGTACCTCCATCTCTCTTCCTCTTGGTCCCCCTCTCTCAGTCTTTCTGTCTGTCCTTCCTGTGGTATCCTGGTGCCGTAATCGTGGCCAACTCTCACACTCCAGCAGCAGCAGCCAATGTTAATGTTTCCAAACTTAAAGAAAAGCATCTCATCAGCCAATCTGGTGCCATTGCAACCCAACCCCTCCACTGTGTTTGTGTTGCCCAGCAAAAGAGAATAAGAGCACAAGATGCTGAGAAAAATACCAGTGCAGTGCTACCAACACACACACACACACACACACACACACACACACACACACACACACACACACACACACACACACACACACACACACACACACACACACACACACACACACACACACACACGCACACACCTCACCATGACAGCTCAGACATACAGTGACACGCAGTCACTGCAGGGCACCAAGCACCCTTCCACTGACACCTTCAATTTATTCTGTCAACTTTCCCCCCCATTCGCTCCCTCAGTGTTTCCATCTCCAAACTATCCCAAATGCCATTGCACTGCACAGCACAACACCGTCACGACGCACATTCCTAAATATGACTCGGGGGAGGACAAGGCGAAGGGGGTGGGGGGTGACAAAGCACCCCCCTCTCGAGTTGAGGGAAGGAAAGAGGGACAGATCTGATTAATACCATCACCCTTCCCATCAGAGGCAAGGAGAGCAGAGCCACAATGATTCCTAACCCCCCCCCCCCCCCATACACATACAAACACACAACCCCCATCATGCTTTATCCAGAGGTGCACAGATCTAAGCCAGAAGGATAGAGAGATGAAACAAGGCAGAGGGCGAGAGGTGAAAGAGAGGAGAGAGGGATTTAAAACAGAGAGAGGAAAGAGGGCAGCGGCGGTGCCGCACTCCCACTCGCACTCACCTCCGATACGCTTGTCAGTGACGAAAAAGCAGGGTTAAGCTGAGCTTTCAGCGTGCACCAGTGCATGTCTGAGTCCCCGATCCCACGGCACGTCAGGTGCAGGCGGCCGGCAGAGCTTCTGCGGCCATGCTGGGAGTCAGCAGGGTTAGCAGGGTGGCATAAGGGATCGGCGGCGGCGGCACTGGCATGCGTGACGGGCAGCTGGATTGGCAAAACCGTGCCTGAGTCTCATTAGTTTTTCCCCCTTCTCTTGTCCGCTAAAAGCCAGCCCGGGAGAGTGTCAGCCACAGGGAGACAGAGGGAGAGCAGGGCCAGAGAGAGAGAGAGTGGTATCCCTCCCCTCTCAAGCTCTCCAGCAGCCGCGCTCACCACTCCTCCGTCCGTTTGTTTTTGCCTCTTCCTGCCTTTTCACCCCCTCTCTCCCCAGCAGCTCCGTTTGCCTGTTTTTCTCCCCACTCTCTCTTTTTCTCTCTCCTCTCCCTCAGTTTCCCCTCTGCTCCTCTTCCTTGTACTCCTTGCGATTCTCGTTGTTGCACACTCACCCACTCATGCTCTCTCACTCTCTCTCTCTACCTCGCTCACACACACACACACACACACACACTAGAGCCGGCGTCCGGGCGTCTGAACCGCTGAGGCTGTGCTGGGCGCTCAGGGACAGCAGGCGTGCGTGCTCACATCCTCCATCCTGCTGCTGCTGCTGCTGCCGCCACTGCTGCTACTGCAGTCCTGCTCCTGCACTCCGATCCACGCTCGTGAATGTGTGCGTGCGTGTATGTGTGTGTGTGTGAGAGAGAGAGAGATAGGGGAGGGAGGAAGGGAGGGAGAGGGAGAGAGAGGGACCGGGAGAGGGAGGAAGGGAAGGAGGAAGGGAGGGAGGATGGATGGGGGGGTGTTTGTCAGGAAAGTCCAGCGCTCGTATTGACTTCAGCTAGCGTGCCACTACACTAGACGGTCTCCTTATCTCATCTCACATGGCTTTAACACACACACGCACACACAAACACACACACACACACACCAGCCCACTGTCCAACTACCCACTGAGAAATCCACATAGGAACAACTTTGATTTTAATGAGATGCCTTCTCATCATTCACTGTGTATTTTTTTTTCCTTTCTCTATTTCCTTTTCACTTTTTCAATCTCTATTTCCTTTCACACTCTGGCACTCATCTTTCTGTTCCTCTTTCTCTTTCTTTCTCTTTCTCTCTCTCCATCTTGCCCTCTCTTTCACTATCTATATGTCCTCCTCCCCTTTGCTTCTTTAACTGATTGTGTCTCCTCTATTATTCTCAAAAACCAGTTGTGTGACAGAAGTGTGTTCTGTACTGTTGGCTGATGAGAATGGAACAGATATCTCTGTGCTCTTGTTGCTGTAAAGGAGGTCTGTGTGTGTGTGTGTTATTGTGTGTGATAAGCTCTTAAGCAGTGTTTAGTTAGCCGTGGAGCTGTGTTCTATCTGCCCTCTTTTGTGATGGTGGCACACGTGACAAATGCTTCATTTTGAGATCAGCCCAGTGGGAGGTCACTGTTCGACTTGATTGCACATAAAGACACATTTAATAAGGGTATCTTGTAATCATTACACACATTTGTAATGAAGTTCGCAAGGCGCAGGCCTCAGTCTGGCATGCCAGATGGAATGACCAAGGTTTTTTTTAGCTACCTGCTTTGTGATGATACCATGGTTGCTTTTATTTAGCCAGAGTGTCTTTCAGATTGTTTTTTTATGGCAGCTGGAATGCAGTTAAAAGTAGTTTGTTTGGTATATTTTTGGGTGCCTTGGGTATTTGTGTTTATGTTTATGTATTTGTATCTAAACACATGGGTGGGGCTTGGTGTCAAAATTAGAGCCCAGATACTAGCGATGTTCCCACAATCACGCTAAAGACAGGCTAACAATCACACCACAACGAGGCTAACGGGGTCCTGCCAGGAATGTACATATGCCAGAGTCGCACCAGGGCGCTAAGTGATAATGAAGGCAGGTGAAAAGGGTACAATTTATGGCCTCACAAAAACCTTTAGCCAACAGGGGCTTAACTTACGACTAGAGGAAGCGTCAAGATGAAGGGCAGGGTATGTGACTGCATGTTTGGAGATAGCTGGCAATTTAAGCAGAACTATCCAGGCATACATTATTTGTGATATTGGCTGGTTTTTATTCCTGTTTTTTTTTCTGGAAATTCGACTTAAATATGGTATGACATTTTCTGGACCGCAGACCAAATTAAGGCTCTGTTCACTGTCTTGTTCGTCGAGAGTATGCAGGTCAATTTGTGTGTTTGGGAAAATTTGAAAAAGCTGTGCGTAGCATGCCCAATACAAAGCCATCAATATACGCAACAGCCAGAGTGAGATAAAATATTGATTTATTACACAATATTAAACACTACCTATTTCCAACTACCAATACATGCCTTGGTGAGTGTTTACAAAGTTATCAAGTAAGGTTGTTCGGAAGTTATTTCTGATATATCTAAGTTTCACTGTGAGTCTGCTACATACATGTAAGCTGTATGTTAACTAAATTGTGTACTGGAGCAGTGTGACAACTAAAATAGAAATGAAGGGTTCACTTATGCCCATTATTGTCATTGTCAATTTTCGTAGGAAAGAGCCAAAACACCTCGTTATGTTGTGGAGTTTTGTATACTTATATATATATATATAGTGGTCTGCGGAAGAAAACAAAACTTCCGAAGCAAGGCTATTGTTGCGCTTGTAAAAGTCTAACCAAACAAAGCCATAGCTTTTGTCTTGGCTATGTAACATTCTGCTACCCTGCTTTGCTTATCATAATGTGAACTTTGCTAGTTAACCTTATTATTATTGCCTGATATAAAAATGGGAATGATGTGATAACTGACATGAGGGTGATGAGCAAATTAAACAACGTGTCCCCTCAACCAATGGATAAGTTCTGGCTTGCAACAAGCAAAACAATCACCTGTTTTATTAGCTATGGATAGGATATTTTAAAGCGATCTTATGCGACTTTTTGTGCTTTTTCTTAATGGAGCTCCCCCTAGTGTCTCGAAGTATATGGACACTTTTGTAAAAATGGACTTTCCCTTCCCCTCACCCTGTCTGTGTGTTTTCAACTCATCTAATCAGAGTAACCAGCGAATACGATAGTAGTCATGTAGACTGAGGTAAGTAAAGTTAGAATTTCTTCAGAATTTAACGTGATACTATTTCTCACAATATTCAAAATCTAGTCTGGGGGTGCTGGGCCGGACACCCAGATATTGCAAGCGTGGTATTCTGTCCACAGACAGCAAGGGTGGTTGAGAAAGTCTTCATTCGCCTGATAATGTCTCATTTAAGCATCTACCGACTTCTAAAAGATGATTAATTAACTCAAAAATAGTGCATAGTGCTGATTTAAGTAGGCTAAATATTTGACCAAGTGCTTTTTGGTTTGCTGCGATGGGTACTTCATGTTGCAGCTCAATATCTGTAGTTTGATTTGATGGTTCATACAGGTGTAACAGCTATGTGTCCATCTATAGACAGATATATACCAGTTTAATTTACGGTATAAAGTCCAGTAGACCTACCATTTGCAGCTTAATCTAAATTGTCTTGTGTAGTTACTACAGTCACCAGTCCATTAACAAAGAAACTCTTTTCATTTTATTTAATTTTCATTTTATATCTCTGAAATTGTAGCCTATTATTTACATCTACATTTACATCTACAACTTTATCTAATGGCTGCCTGAACATCAGAATGTATCACATGCACTTTCTGAAAGGTAAGACAGTTTGATGAATTCAATAGCCAATCATCACAGTCTTACCTTTTGTATAGTATAGCTTTGTTGTACAAAAAGCCTTGAATTGGATTTAAATCTAAAACTTTGTTAAATCCAGTTACCCAGATGCATATCCTGAAATGCACAGACTCTTCAAATGTCTTTTGCAGCCAAAAGCATAGGCATTTAGCAGATGTACTTTACAGTGCTTGATGGTGTCCTCACACTTTCTAAAAGCCATTTTTCCACTGGAGTCTCTGCCTCTCTGGAGTAAGCTGGGGGAAGCCTATAGTGCCAGATCTCTCCCTCGCTCTCTCCGTCTCTTGCCTGCGCACTGGTGCATTTACAGAGCCATCCGGTTAATCTCTGTCTCTCTCCCCCTCTTTTTCTATCTCTGTCTGTCTGTCCCTCTCTCTTTCTCTGTATTTAGAGCTGGTGTGAATTACCTTGTCTGGTTATGGTGGCTTGTCAGTGTGTTGTTTTTACCTTTTTTCAATGGTAACTCGCTGAGACCCACTCCACCCCCACCTCCTTACACAAATGCGCACACCACACAAGCACACACAGACACACACAGACACACACAAATAGCTGGCGTTAGAGGAGGTGTTGATTCCAGGCCTCTCCATGCTGTCATGTATGGGATGTTTTTATAGCCTGGTTCACAGAAGGTGTCAACATGTCTGTTGGACCCCCTCAGGGCTTCCAATTGTGTCGGCACTCCTCCAGCACCCACTGAGCTTACCCCGCATCTATCATACACTGTATTCTTCTCTTTCTCTCTCTCTCTCTCTCTCTCTCTCTCTCTCTCTCTCTCTCTCTCTCTCTCTCTCTCTCTCTCTCTCTCTCTGTTTTAGGAATTTAACAAGAGCATAAATATAACAATTTTAAATAGCATTAAAGACAAACCCATGTGTGTTTTATGCACCCACACTCAGGCTGTGATTATTTGCAGTCTAAAGTACTTGACGGTACAGTGCCAGACTGCAAATTTGTAATGGGGAAGAAAGACAAACACTCTTCAGGAACTCTTCCCTGAAAAGGGCCAGCCCCACCCCTGCATCGAGAGCGGCCTGCTGCTGACTCTGCTGCCATTGATTTCATTATCTCAGATCCATGGCTCCCCCTCAGGGCCGTGCGCGCACTCCACCTCATGTCCTTGATTAGAGCCTGCTCCTCTCTCTCTCTCTTTCTCTCTCTCTTCTCTCTCTCTCTCTCTTGAGTTTGCTTTTATACGTGGGTGCGTAGGGAGTGTCCCTTATTCCTCCTTAAACGTTTTAACAAAGTTTTTCTGTTTGCACATTCTGTGTGTGTGTGTATGTGTAAATTACCTGCTTTGCAAAGGAACATGGTGTCAACAAAAGCTATCAGCCTGTGTTGTTTCTATTGCTATGGTTTTATCTTTAGCGAGTTTGAGTGTGTGGAGCACAGCGGTGACTCATTATGCTGTTTTGCACCAGTGTGGTGGTTGCAGGGGCCATGCTGTGGTTTCAGAGGGTGGCTGGCTAAGGTGACCAGTCGGGGGGGAACTGCCTTTTATACCTCCCAGTCCAAAACAAATGGAGAGCCACATTATCCACTCATGTCAAACAATGTCAGACAGGCCCAGAGGCTCATAGATGCTGGTTTCTTTTGTTACTATTTGTTTGTGTAAAGCCAAAGAAATGGATGCTCACCAGGTGACACCTTCCCACTCGGGCTGTTTTTATACTTAACCCAACAGAGTCTCTGTGGATGCTCTCCCTCTTGCCTGAGAATGTTAGCAGTCCAACCCAGTCCCCAATGGCCACACATAAACAATATTGACACATGTGACAGTCAAGTTGCATTAGAGAACATGTTATTGACCTGGCCATTGTTTAACCAGCATTATTAAAGAAATTCTCGTGTTTACTGCAGGCAGTGGATGGGCTGCTCAGCCCAGTAGTGGTTTGTATGTCGATAGTATTGATGATAGCCCTGGGGGAGCTTAGTTTATGTGCTTGGCCTTTCTTCCTTTAGGAGCAGCTCTTCCTTTAGCTTTTAAATCAAAGTTCAAGGTCCCAGGCACTGCTGGGGACGACATGATAAAATGCCCCACAACATCCTGTGTCTGGATTGGCAGCTGCATGCCCAGGAATCAGGGCATTTGTCAGGGTGTTTCTCACCAAAATTCCCCCAAAGAAGGTGAACAAATTGGTGGCTGGGGAAGAAAAGCCAGACCCTTCATCAGCTGACTAGTTTTTAATCTGACAGTCTTTCTTTGCCACTGTCTACAGTGGCTGTCAGGCAACTATGGCTGTTATCTGTGGAGCTGTTGTGTTCACCTGTATGTTTGCATGTGAATCTTTGTGTTTACACATGCTCTGCAAGTAAAGCTCCACATTGACTGCGTTCACATGGTGGGATTGGTTTGGTTTGGGATTGGTTTGGGTGTTGCTTACCAACGGGTGGTCTGTCCCCAAATCCTTGTTCACATGCAGTTCGTCTAAGCGGATTCGGTCAGAGACCTGGCCCTTTCCGCTACGCTAGGTGGGGGGGCGCTGTTGTCAACTTCTATCTTTCTATTATTATCTTTTAATGCAAGGAACGTCTGTTTCACGCATAACTCTTGAACCACTCATCCGCTTGATCTCAAATTTGGAGGGCGTCATCATAATGTTACCAGTGCAGTGCAGAGTTTCGTGTTGTTTGGGCAAAAAATGCCAAAGATATCGGTCAAACCGTGCCGACCCAGGCTGATAAGATTTACAACGCTAGCTGCTACAATGTTGGACATAACGCGACTAACGACATAACTACAATAATGGACATAACACAAGTACACATTTGCCCACAACAAAGCTGCTACATAAGTAAGATACGCAACAGCAAACTACAGCACTGCACACCTATGCCTACAGTGCATACAGACGACACGTAGAGGAGACTGAACTTTTCACCTCTCATTCCGGTTATTCCACATCGCAAAACAGTGGCTAAAGAAAATCTTACAAGTCAATCAGTGCAAATGTATTTACATAGCCTCCTCCTTTCACCTGATATTATTACGATTATTAAGATGGTGTTCCAGCATTCATGTACGTGTCATGTGACGCATTCATGTACGTGTTGTGCATTCTGCTGTGTTAGAAAGTCCGTATGAAGGAACAAACTGCGTTTTTTATTTCGTTGATACATGCGCAATACCCGAAACCAATCCAATCCCCGTACACATGGCAGTCCAAGTGGTTTGGAAACAGCCCAGGCCTGGCGTCGCAATTGGTTTCCGAAAAACCAATTCCAAACCAGTCGTATCCCCGTTCACATGAAGCCGGTACGATCCCAAACCAGTTCCAATCGGTTTCGACTTGTCCATGTGAACGCACTCACTGTTCCAGAGCCATTCAGAGACACTTCCCTGCTGATCCTATGGCTGTGCGTTGGCGCCGCTTAAAAACTGTGAGCAAGTGAGGTGTGAAAGACCCGTCCTTGAGCGTACGTCTGTGGGGAGCATAGAGAATCTCTCTCATCTCCCAGAGTACTGCTATATTTACCTTTGCTGTTGAAACACACATGCACACACGCACACACACAGGTAAAAACCTACCGATTTGGTTTCTGTTTATCCCTGTGTTTGCAGCACATAATGAGTTTGCTCTAGGCATGTGCTATCAGGGAAATGGAGTTGCAGGCTGAAATGACTGGTTTGGAGGGCTTGCTGCAGGAGTGGTTATTGTGCGGGGTGCCAGCCATGAGGAGGTGGTGGTGAGGGGGGTGGATGTGGGTGTACAGGCCGTAAAAGTGGGCTGGCCACAGGGATCTGGCAGCCCGCTGTGGCTCGTGCCTGTAGCAGTTGGGGAGCCTGTCACTTCTCTTGCCTTTACCTGTGTGGAAGCAACTTTATATCTCTATTTCTCTTTGTGCCTGAGTGAAAATGTGTTAGTGTTTTTTTTGTTGTTTTTGTTTTGTTTTGTTTTTTGTCAAGTGGTGAAAGAGAATGTGCTGTGCAGTAACCAAGACTTTCAGGCAGTATAAGCTGTGAATATTTACTCAAATAAATACCAATGTGGTGAATGGATCACAGGGAGTAGCAGGGTCAAGAACACATTTCTTGTGAACATATGGAGTGATCCTGTGATGTCTCTGTCAGAGATTTAGCATGGGACCATGTTAGTAATAGTGTCACCACAGCTGAGAGCGGTAGAGAGCCAAGAAGAGACTGAGGCACATTGACTGTAAGACCCACGGGCTCAGACGTGGTTTTGGTTTGTGTGTGTGCGCGCGTGTGTGTGTGTGTGTGTGTGTGTGTGTGTGTGTGCGCGTGTGTGTGTGTGCATGTGTGTGCTCTTAAAGTCATGTTATATTTGGATGATTTTTTTTTCCATTCCTTTCTCTTTGTTTCTGTATGGACAAATGTCTTGCAAGTGCACTCTGAAGTATGACTGTGTGCGTTTCTGGTCAGGGGCCTATCCTCTGACCATCGCAGAGCCCATAGCCTTTTCCCCCTAACCCGATCCAAACCGGCTCATTCCCAAACACCACACTCTCCTTCATTGAATGCCTTATTGTACACATCATACTATCATCACACCAAGTGCCATAGTGATGCCATGTGTTTTCTCAAACTTAAAGTTTAAGAAATTGATTTATGTTAAGTATTAATGGAAGTATTGTGCTTTGTAGATGTATCTTTTTAAAATAGCCTTGCCCATCCCCCACTTCAAAGGTACTCTTACAGTTTGTTGTGGGCTGTATCATAAACCATACTCTCCTGACAACCTTGGTCTTGAAATGTCTGTAAGAATCCATAGAATGAAATGAAATGGAAAATCCATGCTGTTTTGTCGACAATATATTTATTAGATGCATAATCCAGCTCAAACCAAACAAATGGTGTTGCATTCAATTAAACTCACTTTTCAGAACTTGCTACTTCTGTGTGTCACCGGACAATTTTTTTTCACAAAACCTCTGTTGAAACGAATACAACGCCCCGCCATGAATAAATAGAGCCCACCCACTTGCTTGTGTGACCTATGGTTTTCGAGATATGAGCCCTGATATGATTAAAGCACAGCAGCTTTTGTATGTGTGTGGGCCGTGAAATGCAAGGTGATTAGACTTTAGAGGGTATAGATGTCTCTCTAGCTGATTGTGTCCTCCCTAGTGACTGTCCTCTCTGCTGTAATTCTCCCTGCTGTGCCATCCCATAATGTCTCTTATGCAGTGACTCTCCTCTGTCTCCTGTGTTGCCTTGTCCCCTGACTCAGCATCAGAAGCAGGATGTCTGTTCTGAACCAACTGGTCACAGACATGCTGGCTTTGAATGCTTCCCTACTGAATCACACCTTTGACAACTCATTGAACAGTACATTTGTGTCTGGCCATGCAAATTTGTGTTTGTGAGGTGGCACATTATCAAAGCTGCACAAAGAGTTGCTGTGCAAAAGCTGGCGCTCCGGCTCTCAGCCTCTCTCTCACCGCATGGCTTGTCAGCCCAGCCAGCCCAACTGGGCCCTCCTATAAGCTTCTGCCTCACAGCAGAGTGGGGAGCTGCAGCAGTGTTTGGGACATGGCAGCTGGGTTTGAGCCTCTAAAGCCTAGGATTCTCCATTCACACACCTGCCAGTATGCAGGGAATCTGGGATTGGTAAAGTTTCAGAGGAAGAACACAGCACAGTTGTTCACACCTGTTCAGCTTGTGTCTGTATTCCCACAGAGCCTTGTCAAAGCGATCGACTACATCCGCTCAAGATACACTGTCACTGTATGTCTTTGGCGGTCAGGCGTGGTTTAAGAAAGCTGTGTTGGCTGCTTCTTTGTTTTTCTGTTTTCTGTTTTTTTTTTTCTCCCATTCAGTCTATTTTACAAATCTCCTCCAGCCACTTTCTCCTGAGGCGTGAGAATTGTCCCTCTTGGCCCAATTAAAGGCTTAAAGGCAGGCCTTCTTTTAAAGGACTATGGTTGCCTCACTTCCACATGGTGTCATAGCAAAAAGTGAGACGGATGGTCTCGCCTGTGGGGAGATGGGTCTATAAGGACTCCCCTCTCCCAAGACCAATGTCCTCACATTTTACCAACCACCAGTCCTTTGCTCACTATTCTCATATCAGCAGCTCACATTTTTTGGTGGATGGATGCACAGGTGCATCGTTTCTTAAATATCTTTCCCCATAATTTATTTGAATTAATAAATGCAGGCTGACTGAATTGTTCATGCTAACTATGAGCCTTTCTCAGCTAGGCTGTTTTTAATCCAGTGTAATTTGTCTAGTGTGCCATGCTCTTGCTCTGTATTTAAAGGGCAACATTGTTATCAGTATTGTATAGAGAGGGCAAGACTCCTAAAATACACCAAAGGCCCTTGTGCTCACTCTGACTTAATGTCTTGTACTTTTCACTTGATGACGTTTGTTTGAACCAGACAGTCAGCATTTTTTTTCTTTCCATTTTCAGTTTTCTATTCCCCTCTCCATGTCTACGTGCTTGTCTAGCCACCATCATCTGCTACACAGTCAGCATCAGTGGGAAAGTATTGTCTGGCATTTTGCTGTCAGCTTTTTTGGGGGTCAGAAGTTTTGTGCATAGTGTTGACACGCTCAACTATTGACTCGTTTGCTTCGGTCAGATGAGACTGCAACACCCTTTTTTAATTATGTAAACAAATAGAAAAGAACCTGCTTTGAACATCCCTTTTGAGAATGTTATTCTCCTTCGTGTACTGTCAACAGTGCCTAATGCAAATCCATTTGAGACGGGTAGAGCCATTATTCAATTTGTCTTGTTCAGCAGTAAATGAACAGTTTTTTTTTTTCAAAGCAGTAACAAAAAAATGGGCCTGAAGCAAAAACATTAAACCATAAAAAAACATAGCTGGCATCTTTTTCTTCTGTAAGACACTGTTTTTCTTTGTATACTGCTCAATTTCACCCAGTCTTGTACCAGGAGCAAAAAAGAGGCGATGATACGTGCCATCTGAAAGCCACATAAAACTGATAGAAACCTCCCAACTAGAGTGGTTGTGGTATAATGTAGCACAGAGCAGGGTCACATGAAATGTAACTCTCCAGCTATTAGCCTTAACTTTGACTTTGTTTAGGTCGAAGATGACATGATATATATTTAATGGGAGTTAATGGCTTGAGTCTGTTAGTCATATCGCTCTTCTAAATCTCTAAAGTGGCCGAGGTCACCCTTTCTTACCAGTCTGATTGTGGAAAAATAGAAAGAAAGTAAGCTATTGAAGCTGTTGCATATTCATTGTAATTTTTTTTACTGCTGGTCACAATTCAATCAAGCATGCTTGCTTTAAGTGAGGATTCATAGTCTCACTGGAGTCATAAAGATGACTGCAAAAAAAGACCTTGGGAATGAGTCTGATCGCCCCCACTCCCCTCCCCCGTCCACCCCTTTATTTGATTCACCTCTTAAGAAAACAGTTACCATGGCAACAGGCCCCAAGTACTTCATGAAGAGATGAAGTGTAGAGATCAGGCCTGAGAGGACACCCCGGCGACGTTTTGCTCTCACTTGAGACTTTTTGTGCGAAAGATGGAGCCGATCAGGATGAGGGGCCGTGGGGGGAATCTGTAACGGAGTCGTGCCGTCAGTGTGCTCCAGACTGGATTGCCATCTGTTTGGAAAGAGACCAACAGAGGCAGTTTAAAAGAATCACAAAGGGGAAGTTATGGGTTGGGGGGGGTGTATGTGAACCTCCGTGTCGATTGTCTACATAGCACTACCACTCGGTTTGCACTGTACATGAAAAGGTAATCTTTTTCTGGGTAGTGAAGTTTAGTGTTTGATTTCCCTTTAGTAATGTAAGAGAATGGAGGCGGAAGCCAAGTCGCCACCTGTATTCAATTTACTCTATAGATTTTTTTCTTCCCAGTGGGAGCTCGATGGCTGAAGCGGCATTATTGCTCAGAGACTTAAGAATTATTCAAGCCTAACCCGTACTGTATCAGAGAAATCAATGCAACATTTTTGGTTCTACTTCACAGCCCTTGAATTTGATGTGATTCGGTGGGGCTACAAAAACATGATTTAACTTTTACGCTTTGCCACTCTGCTAACAACTGCACATTCCCCCATCTACAGACAGATGTTTGAATGTTGCATAGGAATGTCAATGTGCTTTAATTGAATTGAACAATTTTGGAAGGAAACCAATTTAAGATTGATCACAGGCTCCTAAGCTAGACAACATAAACAAAGATTTGTCATTATTGTCTAAAAATATGAAGGGCAAAACGAACAAGGACTCCAACGTGCAATTGCATTTGCGGTTTCTAATAATGTCATTTTAAAAATGTTTCTCGACCTGCTTTTCCTAAAGCAGGCAGTGTGCTCAAGTCAACACTGATATCTTTCTAAATGTGTCTTTGTAGCCAGGAATATTTCTGTCAGGCTGTGCAGTGGTTTGGAGTTCTTCAGGACTTTGTAGGATATTATATTATTCAGCTTTAATGAAGGCCTAGAGAGAGGCAGGGTTTCTCACTGCCAGGTAAGGCCCAGATTGGATCTCTCCCAGGGGTAAGTCTCGTCTCCAGCTCCTTACTCCCGCTGCAGTTAGAGTCTGCCCCTGCCCAAGGCATGTCACTTGAATCTGAGCAGCACAGTATTTGCCAACCACCAACCAGGACGTCCATTCTCGCTCTCGGATCTGTCAAATTAGCAGTGAGATGAAGAAAGATGAGCTCATCATCCTCAGACACATCCTTTAGCTAACACTCATGGGAGGTGCATCTGTGATTAGGCTCCCTACCCCTGCTGTTCTGCACCCCCCCTCCCCAAGGAACAGCCTGATATGTGTCACAGATTCAATGTCAAACCAACTCTTCTGACCACTTTATTTTTTCCTCTCTGTCATACCTTCATGTCTCTCTCTTTCTCTATCTCTACACTTCTCTCTGACTACTCTCTCTCTCTCTCTCTCAGTGCCTCTTGGTTTTCATCCTGTCTGTTCCTCTTTCCTTCTTCACTGGTTTTTATGTCCCTTTCTTTACCTCCACCCCCATCAGTTAATTGGCCCTTTTGTTCGTCATTTAGAGCAAGTGGGGAGGGGATTCTTGAGCTAAGCAGCTGTGCAGGTTATCCCAGCCTTTCTAATCAAGCCCAGCCTAATTGGTGTAAATTGGGTTTGCTTCACAAGCGTGGGCTAGAGCTAACACATCATCCCAGTGAATCCCCACTGATGCTGCTGTATGCTTCTGTGTGTGTGTTTGTGTGTGTGTCTGTGTGTGTCAGAGAACGAGAGAGAGGGTGAGAGAGTGCCTGTCTCTCAGCCCATTTGATGTCTGAGTAGTAGAGAAATTCTAAGATAAACTGAGGTTTCATGAATCATAGATTGTGACCAGCAGTGTGTAAGGCACTCCCGCCTCTGGACACTGCTTAATAGACTTTGTGGATTATTTGTGTTTGTGCATTTCATCTCCAGAATTGAGCACACCATCTCTCATCACTAAAGCCTCTGCAGGTCACGTTTGCATGCCACCTTAGAGTGCACCTCTGCCTCATCGCTCTTTTTTTGTTTTCCCAGGAGATTCCAATTTCCAGTTTATTATTCTATGTTTGTGTGCAACTTGGTAGCAAATTTGAATGTCTGGTTTTCTTTTGAGATTGGTGGCTTCCTATCAGTTGTTTCATTATGAATGACAGGCTGAAACAGCATTGCTCTGAAGTCATCAAATATTTGACAACTGCGGGAATTTTGCTCTCCCCTCACCTGCCTTTGGTGGATTAAATATTGAGAAATGCAGCCATGTTCAGAAGAAAAAGTACACACAAACACACGCGCACACTAACACACTCTTTCTCTCACACACACACGCTCAAAACCAAAAGCATGCAACACCATTGTGCTTAGTGTAGCACAGCTCGGCTCTGCTATGTAGGTCAGGTCTAATTACCGCCGCATAGATTTTTTTTTAAATGAAACAAAGTCAGATATGAGATCAACCATAAAAGGCTAATAGCTGAGTCATAGTTTCATTATGTAACCAGGACAGTTCAAGCTGTTACCTCACTGTGTGACCGCCTTCTTCCTTGCTGATTAATACTCAGTAAAGATGACTGGTGTCTCATCATTATGTTGTTATCCATGAACTCTGATGAAATATAAGTAGTAGCAGAGACTTTCAATCAGAGGGGCAAACCAAGTGTACATTTATCTGGCCCAAACAGGTCGCTTTGGTTTTGTCAGTGCACCTGTGGTGTTATTGATGACACTCTCAGGTGGAGACCAGGGTGGTGCAACTTTAAAGGGCTCATCCAAGGCTGCTGAGTCATGGTAGAAACACTGGGCTCGTTCTTGGCCTGCTGGGTTAATGTGGAGTCAAATGTAATTGAAAGAGATGGCAGATAGGTGGAAAGCAGCTGACTTAAGTTTTTGTGCTCATGACAGGTTTTAGTTTTATTATGTTTGGACAAGATTATGCTGCTGTCCAACTTGACCGGCGGTCTGCCGGTAGATCTCGTCCAACGTAGTTTGACGTCATGGTAAGGCAGCTTGTTGTAAGACAGGGAACGTGGAATGAGCCCATTGTTTGCATATGCAGTACAGCAGTAATAACAGCAGCAACAACAGCAGCAGATACTGTGCCAGAAATTGTTCATTTCAACTTGTGAAGACACACATGCAGCATCAGAGAAAAGTTTCCTTAACTCTCAACTCTCTTTGGCTCAGAAATATTGTGCTTATGTAGAAAAGCCTCCCAAACACCTCACCCCACTAAACCAGAGGCAAGTTAATGGGCACATATTTTGGCACAATTTTTTGCTATGGTTTCAGATTGCAAAATACTTTTAGCTGCACTGATTTAAAAGGTTTGTGCACAATTTTGTATTCTGACATTTCCTCTGCGAGGACAGCAGAAAGAATTGCCTTCTTAGCTACCATAATCACAAGGCTTGCATCATGCAACAGCGCATTCTGCGCACTGTTTTATTCTGTTTCATTGCCTTGGTGAGGTGAGCTGTGCTGCAGCATTTTGCATTTCTTTGATTTCAAGAAAGTGTTTTCATAAAATGTGCCTGATTAACTTTACTGTGTTTGCAGCTTGTGGATGTCTATTTCCACACATGGCATTAAGTCTGAATTCAGGTTTTTTCTCTAATTATCACTTTTATCAATTTTATCCTTGTTTGATGTCCCAACCAGTGGTTTATCATCCCATCAATTCTCAGCATTCCCAGGCTAATTCTTTCATCGATTGGTCCCCAGCTAATTACATGTACTATCAACAGCCTCCAATTTTAATGACAGAGAGAACACAAATTCCATTACATTCCCGCAGAGAGTTATCCTTCCTGTTAATTGCAGGGAGACTTTGTGTGTAAGGCAGAGTCTCATACTTGTGGAACTTTGAGTTGTGCTTATTTAGAGTCTTGTGTTCTCTGTCCACTTTATTTTGTTTTAAACCAAGGATTAGGATATAAGGGGTACAGTCAAGCACTGCATCAATGGTGTTACTACATTAATTTCATGTTTCTAATTAAGGCTGAGATGGGAAGATGGGTATACATTTTTAATGCCACAGTAGTTGAGACCTGTAAAGATATAGTACAATGATGTGACATCATGTGTCATTAACAAGGGCTGTTTGTAGGTTCACTTGAGCCTGTAGCAAAACAGCATTCATACATTAATTCCAGTCTGTACTTACCTAGTCATTTCCACCTATCCATCGTGCTGCCTATCGTCTGCCTATTCATCATTCCATCTTAATGTCTATCCATCAGTTCATTTATCCATTCATGCACTCATTTCTCTATTACAGATTTATGCCATGGCTTGGTTCACTTTCACATTGTGATGCGTTCTAAGCAATATGATATATGCCTCTAAGATCGATTTTTATTGCTGTCACACTGCATTTGGACCCTCTACCAACATGATTTTGCTAGGCTTAACAGAACTTTGGAATAGCTAACTTGACAACCAAAGGCATGGAACTAATGATTGGGTCTTAGCCAACAGTCACCTCCAGTTTGGAATTAGTAAAGGCAGTCTGTTCAGTAAGTTATTAAAAGACACATCTTGTGGTGGAGAAAACGTGAAAATTATAACCCCCAATTAACATAAGGCAAGTGTGGACTTGCAGGCGCTTTTACATCAGAAAGTTAATGCATGTTCAAGGTGGTAATGTTTGAACACCACCTTGAACGTGCATTAACTAACTGATATTTGAATGCCGTGTCGTCTATTGCCCCCTACATATACGAATGCTGTGTCATCTATTATCCCTTATATATGTGTTGAATGTTGGTCATCCCCACCCACTCATTTTTCACTTTTTATGTTTGCCTCTCAGGACCAAGAACTAAATAGTGTGGAACTAAATACAATCCCTGTCTAGAAAGCTAAGCCTTCTGTGTCTGTGTGTCCACAGGGCAGCTTCGTTGCCAGCATGACAGCCACTCTGCGTCAGATGGAAGACTACCACTATGCTCATCTTATTGGCACCTTTGGCAAAATGAGGACAGATGTAGTGGTGAGTTTTACACTTCAGTGCTTTCTAACCATTGCTTTGACAGTAAAAGAAATACTGTACACCAAAGTTTTACTGAGAATGTCTGTGTGGTCCCATGCAGGAGTAATAAGCTACTTAAATAGAGGAAAGTGTCTACTATAATTTGACACAAAAAATCAAAGGTGCTTAATGTAAGACACTAAAAGCAAGTAATCATAAGATGGTCCTGTTTTGTCACCATAGCTTAGGTCAAACATGTGAATGCTTATGAATACTAATTTTACTGACAACAGCAGTACAACCAGAATATTCACATTTCAAATTCTGTTCATGTTTTAATTTTGTGTTTGCCCTCTTGTCTCCAGAGGGACATACTGTATACTGTATATATACAGTATTTTGAATTTTACTGCAGTACCAGTTGTCACCATAGACCTATACATGGCTCATTTAAATATGAGGCTAGCCTGTATTTCATTTTTACACCTACCATGCAATGCGAACAGCAGTCCGGCCTCTCAATATATACATATGCTGTAGCATTATATAGATATCAAAAAGTCTTTACTCCCTAGGTGCAATTTGGTATTGTGTGCTGGGGCATTTTTAATGACATTTTAAGCAATTTGGTTGGTGTCTCAAAGGCATCAAAGTTTAGTCTCTTGCCTTGGTCATCTAACATTTACACTGATGTCAGAGGACTCATCATTAAGACAATGTTTGGCTCAGAGAACAGACAAAGCTTACCTCTGTGTCCAGACGTCTAGCAAACACCAGCAGTCTGATAGATATGCCAGCCGGACAGCTTTAAAAAATATTTTGCTCTAAACCCATTTCTTTTCCACTATTTACTTTTTTGTATTCCGCAGATGGTTTGCATAGGCTGTGCTCTCCATCTTAGGGTGTTTCTGCCCATTCCTTTGCTCTCAGTGGGGAGGCCCAGCCCAGCCCAGGCCTGCTGCAGATGGTTTACTCTGACCTGATCTGCCGACTTGTCCAAATATGACATATTTTAGCATGTACAAGTTTAACCTCAGATGCCTGTGAGGAAAACAGCAATGTAGCATGAATATAGGTTTCAAGATTTGTTAACTATGGTTAATGACAGACATGCACACACATACATATGTGCATCCACGCAAGTGCCTGTACCTCAGATAGGAAAGCTCTATGTAGATCACCTAATCATGCTTTTGTAGTTGCTCCTCTGCTGAGCATTCTCAAAATAATAGACAGCCTGTTACTTCCTTTTAGGAGCTATTCTAATTTAGGGCCAGGCCATTGCAGCCTTGCCACAACAATAAATAAATAAAGGTCCCAGCGTCCATGCATGCACCATTGGACTCTATCCTCCACTGAAGACTGACCCCTCTCTGATTTATGCTTCTCTGGGCTGGCACGACTTGAGGCGGCCTTCCAGCCTTTGGCAGGGGTACAAGCGAATCGTGGCTTGTTTGCCATCGCCTCCTTCCGACACTCTGTCTGGCACTGCCCTGCATCAGGCTTAAGTAGGAGGTGATATGCGCAACCTGAGGTTTTGAGCTCTTATGGCATGTACAAGAGATGGCATATAGCTAAATTTGCTGCAGTTCACTTTGGCCTGTAGCAGATTTTTGAGTGTCATAGTACAGGTGCTACATGTTACAAAATTATGGCAAGTAATCATAAATTGGTCCTGGGATGCCACCAGAGACACAAGGGCCCATGTTTAGTTGAACTACTGACTTCATTGACAATAATAGTGCAGTTAGAATATTCGGTTTTTAAAAAAGCTCGCAAAAACTGTTTGTTTTGATTTTGTGTTTTGCCCCTTGCCTGTAGAGGGGAAACAATGTTTTGCAGTATTTTAAGTTTGATTGCAGTACCAACTGTTTTGGCCATGATCCTACATTCTATATCACCTATAATTTTTCTTCTAAGTATTTTCAGCACAAGGAATTCAAGCAAATTGTAATGAGGGGGCCATTGGCGGAAACTCTCAGTGGACACCCTCACAATAACCTTTCCCTCTAGCCTCACTTCTCATTTAAGATCCTAATCGAGGATGTATAAAATGTGGAAATCCATTTGGAATTTTCCCTTCAGTCGACAGATAGGATGCAGACAGGCTCTCAGAGGAGCCGGTGTGGGCATCCTTACAAGACCTTGCACTCGCATCACTTGTCGGGCTTCCCACAATACAGTGTAAAAAAAAAGGTATGAGTCTGTCACCTTGACCCAGGAGAAAACTAATCTAAAAGCTACTTCCTCCCGTGCCAGTGGGCAGCAGCTTCCTCAGAGTTCATTCCGGATTGTTCCTATCTCCCTCACGCACAGAATAACAGTCTTTATTCCAAACCCTCTTTCTCTTTCTCCCTTCTCTTGTAGGATTTCCTAATGGAAACATTTATCATGTTCAAGGATCTCATTGGCAAGAATGTCTACCCAGCCGACTGGGTTATAATGAACATGATGCAGAATAAGTAAGTACAGCCCTCACTGCTGCTCTTCTCTCAGGTCTTTTCTGGTCCCCACTATCTGCCCCCCTCTCCCCCCAATGTATGTCTCATTGCCTCCATTTCCCTTATACTCTGTCTCTCTACTCCTCTTTGCCAGTGTTTTCCCTGCCTTTCTTGCTCTATTTCCCTCTGTCTCTCTTCCCCCCTTGTCTGTCTGTCTCTGTTTCTGTCTCTGTCTCTGTCTCTCTGTCTCTCTCTCTCTCTCTCTCTCTCTCTCTCTCTCTCTCTCTCTCTCTCTCTCTCTCTCAGCTTCTATATTTCCAAGCTGCTTTTCATCTCCTCTCCACTGTTGTTGCTTAGAAACGGCAGTGAGAAGTGGGCAAGGACGTTTTTGTAATGTTTTTCTCTCAAATGCAAATAGCACTCAGCGGCCTCTGCCACAGCATAGCGAGATGAGACGGATACTGCCACAAACATTGGCATGAATTATAAATACCTCACTCGCTAATCTCCCACATTTTTTGCTGATGCCCCCTCCCTTTTCCCTTCACTGCTTGTGTTGAGCTTTACTTTGTTGTTTATGTTTTGTTTTATTAATGTGCCTCTTGTCAATTTGGGTTTTATATATGTGTGCTACTACATCAGTGGCAGCCAGAAAAAGTACATGTGGTTGCACTTGCAAAAAACAAAGTTAGTGTTTCCGCTTTGTGTGCTGCTCTGTGTTGTGCTGATCCCTCAGTCATTAAAGGTGCGAGCCGAGCAACGCTTTCTTTGCAACTTCTCACCTCTCGCTATTGTCACAACTCGGCAACCAAAATTGGCTGAACTTGTAATCAGGAGCCAAATATACACCAAGTCTCTGACGTCTACAGTTCTTATTCTGAGCTTGCTAAATGACAAAAATAAGGCAGGCCAAAAAAGCTGCCATGACATTTTATCATGTCCATTAGGAAAGACCTGTAAATCTCACACATTTGTGGGTTCACAAGGTCTCAATCTGTAAACAGTTTTGTCCATTTACAGTTTAGCAGCGCTGTAGCTATTATTGATAGTTTGTGGCGAGCATTTATGGAAATATGTCTGCTGTATTTCTGTGATGAATCTGACTTTGGTCAGTTACCATCAAAGCCTCCCTCTCCTCCTTCTTTTCCTTTCCTCTCCCCCCTTCCATTACCCTGCCATCATCATCTTAGAGAGACTGCGTTGTGCTGATAGAAATTGCTTTGCAGCTTGTTACTGTTTGCCCCTGTGCTGGGCTGCTGGCGTCATCTGATGGTGAGATTATTACCAGTGAGGCTGGGGCCTCGCAGCCGCCTATTGGAATTCATGCTGCCGACCAGCAAGTGCTGTCAGACACCTGTGTCCTCATGCAAACAAGGCATCAGTGCAGCTTGGCCATGAAAGCCTTGCCTGCCCTACAGGTGTGGGAAAGCCACCTGCTCTGCTGCAGTTGCCGCTGTGTGTTGTGTGTGTGTGTTTGTGTGTGTGGTCAGTTTTATTTGTGAATATTCATGCCCATGTGAGCATGAAGTTAATGCACAGCAAGGGAAAGATGACAAAACACAAACACATTAAAGTCACATTTGTGTAAGTACAGAGACAAAGAGTGAAATCCAGCATGCATTAAAAAATTCTGTCCCATGAGTCACACACTTTCACTCTGTTGGGCCATTTGGTCAAATAATAATATGGTGTGTTATTCTCAAGCAGCGTTTAGACTGATTTCAGTGTTTTGAAATGGAGCCCAGTTGCACTGATATCATTTTTTCAGTCCATTTGCTCTCCTTGGCAGATGGACATCTCACTGTATGGTTGTCAGGTGTAGTAGGGATGTGAGGGAGATCCTGACTGCTCAATCAGCTGACATGCCAGGTAACTGAATACCAATCTGGCATATTATGCGCAATTGTAATTATGAGCTCCACACTGAAAGAGCTTTTTAATTTGGTGCATTTTTTTGTTGTTGTTGTTTTTAATACCTGTGTTGTCTGTGGAGGGGCACTGTGACAGTGTGTGTGTGTGTGTGTGTGTGTGTGTGTGTGGACACCTACACGTGTAACCTTCCTGACATGTCCGTTCGTCCTGGCTGTGTTTTGGTAGACGGGAAGTTCATGGATAATGGCAGAACAGAGGCTGCTGGAGATCGGACAGCTGGTAGTGTGTCTGGGCTTACTGATAGTGCATGTAGTAGAGTGCTGAGAAAACTGATTGACTTGGCTGTCTGCTCAGTGGACAAGCCCCTCACCATCTCGCTCTCTCCTTCTCTTTCTCTTTCTCTCTTTCTCTCTCTCCCTCACCCCCTTTTCACATCCCCCCTTCTCTCACATCTTTGTTTATTTTACACCATTTCAAAACTGCTGTGGGCTACTTCCTCAGAACTTTTTTGCCTTTGATGTCAAAATTGGTGGGGTGTTGTAGACAACCCGTGACAGATAGATCTGATTTCAGTTGTGTCATTGACATCATTTTTAGTTCACACAAACCCACAGACTTACACCAGCCCTGCCCAGTGGCGGTTTCTTTAGTGTTTTACGCCCCGGGCGAGACCACCTCTCAGCACCCCCTGCCTAAACTGCTACTGGCCCTGCCCCTGCCCCTAATCTGCCTGAGTGCATAATGTCTCACGGCAGCTCTCATAGAAATATGGAAATAAGGGAGAAAATGAAAGAGCACAGACCAGGCCTCCTATGAAAAATTACTTCCTACTAGTCCAGGCCAAGGCAGGCCTTGTCTCGTGCTCTATTTGGTGCTTAGCGACTGGTATTTTAGCCACATGTCATCATGGCAGAAGTGTAGGTGGCCGGCACCACCCACGGGCACCTCACAGGGCACTCTTTCATTCCGCCACATCGCAGCCTTGGCCACTTGGCTAATGAGGCTAGCCTTTGTAGCCCTCCCTCTCTCTTTCTCTTTCTCTTTCTCTGTCTCTGTCTCTCTCTCTCTCTCTCTCTCTCTCTCTCTCTCTCTCTCTGCATCTCACTTTCTCTCCCTCTCTCCCCATCTCTTACTCCCTCCTTCCCTTCTCCCATTCTTGCATTCTGTAATTGCCCAAGGGAGACGTGGATGGTCGTGCCACTGTGCCCGGGGGAAGGTGCCTGGATTGAGCAGCCACTAAAAGCTGGGTTGGAGAACGTAGCTGAGGCAACAGCAGGGCTAATGAAGGACCCCTTCATCTCACCTCCCACTTATGCCTCAGCTGCCCACCCACTCACACAACAGCCATGGGTTTACAGCACCACAAACACTAGAAGCTGTCAGCGTGCTGCTGTGTTCAGGCCATTTAGCATGTTTGCAGTTTGAACGTAACTCTGCACTTCTCACATGGGCTCTCTGCCCCTGTTCGATAATACAGCGACAAATACTTTTAGCAGGGAGGGTTAAGAAGAGTGTAGTGATCCACTATTGTTTGTATCCATCCTACTGCTTTATAGGGCAATCTTCTTTTAAAAGTTAGTCTTTAATATTTGAACAAAGGCACCTTGCTAGTGAAGGCAGCCTGGCTAACATTGCCTCCAATTCTCATAAAAGCTCATAAACCAGTGAGGGTGGCTCACCTGGGAGTTCAGTATTTTACTCTCAGCATTTCACCCCCCCTTCCCCCCCTGTACCTTATGAAACTTTAATGTTTCGCCATCCCCAAGTTTTTTTAAAGGCACCCAGAAGAGCTAAGCTTGCGTGTTTGCAGGTGTGCCCTTTGGCCCTGTCCGCCTTCCCTCTGTTATTGAGGTTAAAATGACCTTTATAGAAGTAGGTCTCTGGTTTGGGGATGTAGCGTTGACTTCATTTGCACAGCGTGACATTTGTTTCGTACGGGCTCATATTGTTTCTCACCCCCTGTGGCTCCAGTGCAAGTCCACAAACAACGGAGGGGAAATGTGTTTGTGCTGCACCAGGCTCTTGCCCCAGCTTTTTGTCCGGACTGCATACACCTGTGTGCTTCAACTTGTGACTGTTTAGCGTTTCAAAAATAGGAACTGTCAAAGGGGTTTTGACTGCAGCATTTACAGGGAATTGGCCATAAATATCTGTGTGTGTGGTGGGGGGGGGCATGTACAGTTTGTGTTAAAATTACTGCACCTGCAGTTTATGTTCCCAAGGTAGTTGTAAGCCAACATCTCTCTTTCAAGGGAAAACTATATAGAGCTGCTTGGGGAATCTAATCCTTTCCCCCCTTCACTTCACTTGATGCCCACAGATATGAATTTCACCAGAAAGCCAGTTGTCTTTTTTTTTATCTTGATACAACCCCACTACTGCCACCCTCCACCACCACCAAAATATGTTGCCTTTGGTTATCGCCCTGCTTTGATAAGGAATTCAATTATTGGCCAGTGCTTGAGATGTGCTTAGGTATTCTGGTTCCAGACCCAGCAGGTGAGCACAACAACAGCTCCATCAGCTTCATTACAGAGCCTATCACTGGCCCAGTACCCAGCATTGAAGCATCGTGAGGCCACCCTATGAGGAATAAGTGGTGTGTAATGAACAGACAGAGTGCACCAGTTGACTGCTAATTACCACAGTAATGGCAGCAAGAAGATGAATAGAATGGCAACTAAAAAAAGGCAGCTCTTTAACTTTGTGACCGGAGCGAGACGTCTCCTCCCAATGCTCCTGACACGCACCTCCCACAAACACACACACACACACACACAAATTTATGCATGACCTAAAGAATATATACTGTACTCAAGCAGTGACAAGCATAAGACAACCAGTGAAAAGTGAACCGTTTCTTTTACTCCATGCATGGTAAATAATAGTTATTGGTTGGTTAAGTTATTGGTAATTTCTCACTGGTGGTAAAATCAAATGGGTAACAACTGTAATGTTCAACTCCACAGTATTACAAAGAATGACAGCAGATGCAGGTTAAAGAGAAATAATGGCTTTACTATTATTTGCTATTGCATGGTACTCAGTGAAGTTGACTGATAACAGTGGAAACAGTCGGAATTGATTACCCACCCTCACCAAGTCGATATCGTAATCCTTTCATAACTACATGGTAGTCGATTTGGTAATGCTGGACAACAAAAAACACCTGTGTAGATGTAAGCATGGTAGTACCATTAGTCATTTCTTTGCATTTATCTACTGGTATCCCGTGGCACTGACCAGTCATTTACTGCAATTCACCACACATTTTACAGGTTAATATGTGGAAATTTAAGGACCATTACCAAACAGCCCTTTTACTTCACATAAATAGAGATAGAAGATAAAAGCAGAAGGTGCCACTGCTTGGTAGTTGGCTTTGTTTCTGCAAGTGCATCTTGATAAACAAGGTGCTTGAAATAAAACCCCAGTGCTGTTTGATGTAGACAAAGCCATACTGCGATTCTTAACCTTAGCCTGTTTTTTATCAGTTAAATAATTATTTCTTTAATTTGTCAAAGTGATTAAATTAGAATTACTGTGTTTATCACCACAGTATCCTCAGTTCTGTCTGCAGGATCATTTTGCATAAATTGTGTTTCCTCTAACAATGCCAAGGATATGTTAATTATTTCACCCTAGTTATAAGTAGTGTCTTAAATGTACTAAATAGCTCATTTCCTTTTTAGCTGTTTCGTTTTAGTCACACGCTTACAGACTAAATGGCAAACTGTTCTCACAAATCCTGAAGTTATTAGGGTCCTGTGACGGCACACTGAGCCTGCTGGATAGAAACAATGTGCTTCCCTGTTTTGCAGAGTGGGAAGAACCCATCCAAGGCCTTTGCCTACTGTCAGTCCATGGTGGTTGGTTTTACAGATGCGTGAAAGCACCATGAGGCTCCTGACCTTTATGCTCAGTTTTACATCTAATCCATGCCCCTGTGTCGGACTCGCTAATGTTCCTGTCAAGGCCTGTTGCTTCGGTGGCGGTTTGATATGTGACCACACACTACAGCCTTGACTGTTAATCTGCCCGTAACAGTGAAGAGGATGCTGGAGAGAGGAGTATGGTGGCTGTAGTAGCATAAGGGCCATTTTGATGCCATTTAATAGCATAAATGTAGATAATAGATGAGCAATCTAGCTTTCGAAGCTACTTAAGCAATTTTACCTACAAATCACTTGTACATAGGTAGGACCAGGTGATTTGGAATATGTGGTGCTACTAAGTAGAACAAGTTCTGAATTCAGGCTGCCCATCATGCACGCACGCGCACACACACACACACACACACACACACACACACACACACACACACACACACACACAAATAAGGAGGGGCATTTTTCTTTCAGGTTGTAATGTGAGTGTAAAAGGCTAAGAAGCTCTTATAATTGAACTGTGTTGGATGATCCTTTCAAATACACAGCACCCATCATCCAACTAATCTGAGCATATACTCATTGACAGCTTTGTGAATCATTTCTGTCTGCAGACATGCTTCTAGAAGAACAATATTTCCAATGATCTTGTCATATATATATATATATATATATAAAATTATAATTATATATATATAATTAGTATATGAAAATGTCAGGTGTTTTTCAATGTAGGGCTTGTAAGTATCTTTTTTATTGGCTAAAAAGTTGTTTTACGTTCTATTGATGATGAAGATGTAAATTGCTATTGCTGTGTTGTCATGAACCAAGTGATGGTTTGTTTTCCTGCTCAGGAAATTACCACAGGAAGAAAAGAAAGAAATATGTCCTAGGCTTCACTGCTGCCGAGCTGTGCTAGGATTCACAATTTTACTGTAGGAGGAAAGGGAAGAGAACCAAGTTTAGCAACAGCAATTGCAAATGGCTTTTCTAAGATTGGATGATGTGCCCTTTTACCCCAGAGTGAGTTATATTTTCTATTTTGTCTTTCTACAATAAACTACCACTGCTGACTCTTAACTATCCAGTGCCCAAGACTGTCTTGTTACCATCTTTAGATGCACAATTAAGATGTGGGCTTTACATTCTGCTGGTCTATATAGAGCTAGTAATGTCAGTTTTTCACTCAAATGCTACCGCAGCAGACTGAAGCTGTAAAGGAGATTCACTGGCTTTCCCAGTCAAGGCAGCCATTTTAGATATGACATGCTGAACAGCAAATAGGTCTTAACAGCAGTCTGCCTACCACCAGCTCATTAGGATGCATCTCCTTCGCACATTCCTCTTACCCCTCATTCCTGGTCCCCCCCCCCCCCCCCCTCTCTCTTCCCCTTTCGCTTTCTGTCTCTCTAGTTCTGTCTCTTTGTCCATGATTGTTTGTCTGTTTATGTATCTTCTTTGTGTTTATGCATTTTTTTTGCTTCCCGACTTGTACTGCAGGCTTTTAAATAGTGTAGCACCTGAGTGGAATTGGTGTGTTTATGAGATGCTATTGCTAATGGTTTGGGGTTTGTTGCCATCATGTAGAGAGGGGGCAGGTTAAACACTAGCCCCTCTCCTGCTCTCCTGCTGCATCATCAATTCAGCTGACATCATTGCACACAGCACCCACCATGTTCAGCGTCTCTTACCTACCTTCTTTTCTCTCTCTCTCGCTTTCTTTCTTTCTCTCTGTCTCGTTCTCCCCTCCTCCCTCCCCCTCTCTCCCTCCTCCTCCCTCCCCCTCTCACCCCCTCTCTCCCTCCTCCTCCCTCCCTCCGTTTCATAGCCATTTCTTTCTGTCTCTCTGTTTTCTCTCTCTTTTTCTGTTTCTCCCACTCTCTGATTTCTATGTTACTTTGTAAAGTACCTTCCAATAAAAGAACTGCTGCTGCACAGCAGATGGCAAACTTCTTCCAAAAGCCTTTGCTCATGTAGTGCTAGCAAGGAGCTTCCACTTTTCTCTACCTCAACAGCTAATGCTTTGTAATGGTACTATTTTTTGCTTGTAATACTCTCTACTTTCTTGGACTCCTGCCAATGAAAGTCTCACATGTATTTGCTCTTGCATGTAAAGTGCCTTCCACTTTCATTCAGCATCTATCACATTGACAGAATATAGCATCGTCTCCAGCATTATTTACCACCTCACCAGCCATCTCGTTGAAAAAAAAAAACAAGGACCAGACCAAAGAGGCTGTTTTCTTGCCCTCTAATCTGACTCAGGAGCATCGGGGTCCCTGTTAGGTTCAAAGAAACAGCAAGCGCCAGACAAGCACTGCTGGGATCCACCCTAAAAAATACAAATCTGTGCCAAGTCTGACGCTGCAACAACAGAATTGCCTTTGCTACTGCCCCCTGAGCTATCCAGAGACCAAAAGGTGCATAAATAAATAATGAGCTGACGACCCGTGTGGTGGAGCATGACATCACAGGCATCCCCACGTGTGTAGATGGGTCGCACAGGATGGGGACAAAAAAGCTGCTGGGCATTAATGTTTTTTTCTTCCTGCTGAGGAATGCGAGTGGCTGCAGAGCTTTAATTATGAGCTCATCCCTGATGATGGGAGTAATTACGGCTGTGGGATGCACGGATGTGTAATGGAGTCCCGGCCTCTCCGTCCGCCGAGGCCAATTAGACAGACTTCACTTCAGAGAGGCAGAGGAAGAGAGGGGGAGAAGAGCCCACAGAGAATGACTGAATGAGAACAGCTCCTCCCCTCATTGTAACTTCACTGTACAGAGAGCTGCATAATGAGAGCCTTAGAATGTGAGCATACTTCAAGAGAGAGTGAGTGGGTGAGTGAGCCTGTCTCAGGTAATGGTGGTGATAATAGTGTCATTAATGCAGTGCGGTGTAAGGGTTTGCATGTAAATATTTTAAGTGTTTTGTGGTCTGGCTTGTGTTAGTTGTAAAAAGTGATTTGTTCTTATAACAAATTGGGGATTTTGGAGAATCAAGACGCAAAGAGGCTATCCAGGAATGTGTTGCTAATGTAAATTGGGCCCTAGCGTAAAACTGGTTGGGTTAAGATGTCTCAATTGATATCTGAGGCCTGTTAGGTGAGAGGTGATGACTGGAAGGGTCCAGAGGTTGGAATAAAAGTCATTACATAGGTTGCATACACCAAGTGGTCCCTGACGCCTTGCCTCTGAATAAAACCTAAGCAGTTGCATTGCATGGCAAGAAGAAAAAACAATAAAAAGTACAATTCTACAAGGTGCAAAATATTCTAAACATTCAAAGGTCAGTCGGAAGATGGGCAGAGGGAGACAAAAGTTTAAGGTGCACCGGTACAGAGGTTGGTCACTACTTTACAAGAGAAAAATGAAATGTGAGATATAAAACAAATAAAAATCCTTTGGCAAAGATTGTCAGAGTTGAATGAGCTTTCCTAAGCATTCTTGGCAGCAGGCAATGCCTTCTTGCCACTGCAATTGCCGGGGAGCTAATGTAATATTATTGAATGTCTGTCTGGGGGTGGTGAGTCATGGAACTGTTTTGGCAAGTGAAAAGATCAGTTTACGCTTGTGTGAGTGGGTTTTTTCTCAAGTGCTGTTTGTTAATGTTTTGTTGTTTAATAGCTTCTTATATGGAGAAGCATTGGTTCAGCACAGTATGTTATTCTAATTTATTTTGTGTATCCTTCCAAAATTGTATTTTACCTTACTTCAAATTGACAATGCATCAGGTAGTTGGTGAGAAAGTATGGTAGTCTACAAACTTTTTTCCCTTTTTCACAGTATATTGCCACAACATCTTATGTTACAAGCTTTCATGCCTTTGTGATATTTTTTTTCTGAACTAAATTCACCAGCATCGACAGGGCACAGGCTAAATGATACAAGTAAGCAGCCACGATAGGGTGTGATTCCGTGTAAGCCCTTTGTCACCACATAAGTATTCTCCTCAAAGTTGTCTTTTTATTTTAAAATATTTCCTCACAACTGAACAAGTGATTGAACTGACCCCTTGGTTCAGATTTGTTAAGGATCTGTAAGAGTCGGAAAAAAAATAATCAGACATTTGGTATGCTTTATGCTTTAGATTTCGTTAATGTTGCAGTAACACACCTATAAGCCAGAACAACTTACGAGCAGAGTGTTACCTTACAGTATGTACATTTGATGTGTTTTCCAGGAGGTTTCAGATATGATGATGGATACCATATATGTTTAACAGTACCTTATAATAAAGTATTGTGTCCCTGTATCCTGTGCTTTTAGTTCCACATACTGAAATGGGTCATTGGGTGCTAAATAACGCCTGCTTATTGATCCAACCAGTTTTCCAGATAATAGTAGCACTTAGCATATTCCCCCTGGCCTGATGTATAATTTATAAAGTACTTAACACATTCTTTCTTTTTTGCTAGTTAAATGACATGTTGTGGGTAAATGTATTGCATTCATATTTTTCTGTGCTCTCAGATACTGAAGAAAAATTAATTTCGTTGGAGGGTTGGTATTGGTAAAACATCCACCATCACCATAAAAGGGTTGCATTTAGTAGCATTCAGTTATTAATCTTACAAAAAGAGAATTTCTTATTCATGTGTTAGCTCATTTATTTGTAAATTGGATATTTGTTGCATTGATTGCGGCAGTATTTTCAGAGCTTAAGCTGCATGTTTAGGATTTATGTAGAAATCAGTAAATCAGTCTGATCTTTTTCATCGGTGATGCTTTATTGATTTTAAGAGCTTGTCTTGTCATGCCTCAGGCTTGGTGGTGCTCTTTGCCTAATTGATCAGACGACAAATTAATTGACTTTGACCCCAGCCTTACTGTAGGATAAGAAAACATGACTTTAATGTGCTCTAGCTCAAGCTAGCAGAACATCAAGTGGGAGCAAACACAGTTAAAACGTGAGGTTAAAAATAAATCATTTATCAGATCAAACGCAGCATAGTAAGCAGAGTGCAATTTAATAAATTGGTGTGGTGATGAAGGGCTATGACCTTGCCTTATCTTTAAGTACAGCAGAGCAGGAGACTATTCATACTAGCATGCAAATGGATCCTGATCCCTATCAGGTATGCTCCATGAACTCAATTAGCAAAGACGATTAGCCGATAAACCATCATTAGCATTGGAACTGAGGCAAACATAGATGAGCAAAGCAGAACTTGCAGTGTGGGGTTGGAAGAGTTCAGGCAGAGAGTTTAAAGGTGGAATGATGCATACTCCCACTATGTGTCAGATATAGTGAATGAACCATTTGTGTATCTTAATCCTAAGTAATGCAGATCATCTGTTTTTTCACTGCCTAGCAGATTAAACCTTATCCTTTACATAGTTTTTAGTTTTTTGTCAGTTTATTTTTGTGTTTGCTTGCTTTCTTGCCATTTTTTTTCTTTGTTGACCTTAAATGGGTCAAACCCATATTCCACTCTTCGACCGTATGTATCAACAACCCTTTTTTTGGTGCTGATAAATTCAGTGAATGGGGAATTCACTGAACTCGCTTCTCTGTGTCGGCAGTGTGGAGCACACAGGGATTACAGAGTCTACAACTCAGGGGAGTGGGTGTACAGAATCCTATTCCGCTGTGGCTCTTTTAAAGGGGCTTTTCAGTAATCACTTTAGACAGGGCTCTGTCCCACTGTGTGCCCCGCACACCCCACCTCTGCTCTGCCATATTGGGGGCTCTTAGCTTGACTAATTCACTTAACTGCAATTATACCTGGCCCAGGGAAAAAATTATGATCACGAATGAAAAGACATTATTGGAGATTTTGACCTTCTCCAAGTCCTCAGTTATTCTGTCATTCTTATAATGGATGCTCTCTTTAGCCAGCGGCCAGACTGGGATTCTCCATTGCTGATCCATCACTCAGCAGTTCTCCACAGTGACCCTCCACAAGTTCACAAGAAAGTAGCTAAAATACCTCCACTTCCATTGTCAGTGATGGTCAGAGACCTTGCTCAGTGCAAATTCAGGACACAGTGAGTCATAGCCATGTTCACATATGTTACATGTGCCTAGATTTTTCATCAGACTTGTGTCGAGCTGAATGTAAAGCCAACATGTAACACCCTCAGTGACCACAACATGTAGAAGCAAAGAAAACAGTAAATGTCAATGTTTCTGTTGGTTGGACTCAGTATTGAAGTCAGTTTATGGCTTTTACCTTATTTCACAATTTTTCTCATCATCTGCTGAGTGGTGTGGCTACCACCAGTAGCTCTCGTGAGACTTTGTTGGACGTGGTGTTTCTGATATTAATGTGCAGTGCAGTGAGAAAAAATATCCATTTGTGATGCATTCCTGAGAATATGGGTCAAATTTCAGAGTATTGCAGTGTGTAGGCATGGACTTAAGATGGCTATGTGCCTCTGCACCCAGTGCTGAGTCATCATGAAGTCCCCAGTCACTAGCAGTGGCCTGGTCCTAGGTCCTGGGTTATTTTCCAGTGGCTGGTCAATAGACGCTGATTTGTTGTGTGAAGATGGTGGGGTCCCGGCTCTCCTTGTTAGGCCTTTAGGTAGGACATGGCATATGGAGCAGTAATATTTCTCTCAGGACAGGTGCACTAGATGGTAACACACTATACCATTAGCCTGGAGTTAAGCGTATCATCTATATTGGCGTGCTCACAACAGCAGAAAATTGAGTGAGATGTGCTGAGAGAAGGCTCTGCTTACTGCAGAAGGAGTAAGAGACGAAGACGAACAGAGAGAGGGACATAGAGAGAGCCTCTGTATGTGTAGTTTAGTGATGGGTTCTTGGAGCCCTGTGGAGCTGTGGGATTTTAGCATATAGTGGTGGTTAAGAACTCTCAGTATAGACCTGGAATGGAGATTCCATAGGTATATCATGCTCTCTGATTATCAGTGTCCACTGTAAAACAGATCGAGACATGTCATTGCAGACTGCGCTCCTCATTTAAAATACATTAACACAGGTGTTATAGTAACATAGAAGTGCAGAACATTTTATCGCTGAGATGTATATCTTTAGGGCTTTAGAAACTATAGCCGTGTCATGTTACTGTTATGTCGAAAGAAAGTAGACACCTCTGGGGAACTGTAAGCTGTTTCCTTGCTACAGATGAGAAATCATTGGAAATCTCAGTAGCTGTGTGTGCTTCTTACAGAGTCTGCATGTCTTTGTGTGTGCTGTGCTTGCACGGTGTCCAGATCACTTCACCTGTACAGTAGCAGCAAAACCTACTCTCAACATCAACATAGAAGTACTTGTATCGTGTAGTTGACTTGTCTCCCTGTGATGACTGTCTGCCAATTTCCATGCATTTTGCTAACCTTTTTTGTTTCATGGAAGGATGTTCTTCAGGTCACTTTCTTATTTACTCTTCCCTTATCAGTTTAGCTTTACCTTCCTTTGCTTGTTATATCGCTTTCTCTCTCTAAAAAGTTACTGACCTAGTGGCACCTAATTAAAAAATAATCTGACCCATATTTTACACTCACCTTAAGCTGCAGAAATGCCATGTTTTTTTCTAGCTCTTGTGGACGGATGTTAATTATAATTTACTATTTAAACAGCAGTGGCATCATTTCTGTTTTGGCCTCAGGGAGCACCTTGTATTGTTTTTGAGAAGAGCTTCTAAACCTATTCCCATACTGTTAGAAAAAGGAGGTCATGCATTCAAAGCCAAATTGTTCAGTGACAGTGTTTTATGAGGGGGGGGGGGGGGGGGGTTTGTCATACTGTAATGTTTATACTTAGGCTACTTTGTGCTAATTTTTCAAGAGAGGAGTTTTCTAAGGGACTATTTAAATCCTAATAAATATCAAACATGTCAAATGTCAAAAACTGAAGGAAAACATTGCTAAAATATTTCCATGGAATTCCATGGAACAGTTTTTTATAAATATACCAACGAACTAGGTGTTACTGATGTTCTGGCGTTCAACTCATGTAACAGTCATTCAAAGACAATATCTTAACCATTTTGTAACTAATTTATAACTGCTTTGATACAGCTAAAACAGCTTCATGTTCATTTTTACACCAAAGCAGGCTTGAATTAATTCATGACTTTTTAATTAATTAAAGTTATTAAAGTAAAAGTAATTAAAGCAAACAAAACAGACAGAAATATTTTGCATTATGGTGGAAATATTTTTTTCACACTTCATATTTAGACTGTGGTAGTGCGAATCAGCATAGTCTCTTCAATATATGGTAAACACTGGACATATTTTCCTTTAAAGTGGCCAATCTCCCAACCAAGACAATGCGAAAATTTTGGGGGTTGTATAATTGTGTAGTATGACATGGTCAGTCCTAATTTACCATTGGGAAAGACAACAAAAATTTGTGCGTTCTGACCCTTAAACACACAGTGACCCGTTTCATCTGTATGATTGAGCTTGTTTCATCTTTGAGTCCTGACACATGAAACGAGCTCATCCCCAGCCCTCTCCTTTGATGCCCCTGTCTCCCTTGACTCGCAGCAGTATTTTGCACACCACCACCATTTAAGGGCTTTACGCAGCCCAAGGTTTTGACACTGTATCCTAGAGTGCCAGAGTAGATGACCCCCGAAGTCCCCAAACAGCTCTGTCTAACGTATGTCCTAGCCCCATGACTGCCAGCTGAAGCTTTTTCATCAGTCTGAAGTTGGCCAAAGCACCCTGACAGGCGTACCTTCTAATCCAGGTCTAATTCTGTCACTGTAATCTACATGAAGTCACAGCTTTTATCGAAAGATGCTTTTGCACAGTGAAACCTACAGTACATGCTGCCTGTCAGCACATCCAAAAACAGCATATTTTCAAATGGACTAATATAAAAAAGGGGGCTTACATGTTACATGTTGGCTATTTTCTCGGGCTAGTAACAAGGACAACTAGCTTAGTAATTTCCTGAATTTGTTCCTCAAATGCCCAATTTAAATATTTTATGCGTTCCTGGATGGGGGACCAACCTAGTCAAAAAGGAGGACACACTAGCAGAATTAAACAGCTCTGCATCCCTGTGAACTTCCTTGGCTGTGGGTGAGAAAACACTTCACACTCATCCCCAAAGCTAATTTTCCCACTTCCTGATCAAATTCAGCACTTATTGAAAACAGGCGGAAGGACTTCAGGCTGAGTGACTACGTAGCAGTTCCGTGTACAGGAATCACAGAAGTCTAAGTACAGCATATCCCCAGCCCTACCCTACCCATCCACCCTCCACCCCCCTGCTAATCAGAGCTCTCTACAGATGTTATGTTAAACTCCCATATGGTGCTCAGATAATGTTTGCCTTTGCCTGGAGAGGGACTTAATTACACTTTTTCTGAGTTTGGCGGTGGTTGATAAGCGATCCTGGACGCTGCTGACTTGCAAAACAACTGCCATGCACTGACCGCATGTGTCTGACGTAGCCATCTCTGAGTTTGATTGGTTGAATTAATCAGCACTTCTGTGAAGCTTCTGGGTTTCAGGGGAAGGGTTCCATACAACCACTTTACTGCATTCCAAGCTCCAGTGCATTGTCATGTGCGTGTAATTATTTTTTTTCAAGTTTCCTCCGTCATAGGAAATTGCTGAGGCCTCCATAAAGGCCTTTAGGCATCATCATTTGAAATTCACAAAGCTGGCTCCCCTTTCTGCTGGCATGAACATTATGAATAAAAAATATACTACAGTATTACATTGCACAGTTGGTTTCATAACTATTTGTATTCTTTGTATGTTCTTAACTAAATTTGTCATTAGGGTGAAACAGCTTTTTTCTCAGTATTGTGCTCAGCAATTGGTTGTAGAAATTGACCAAATGGTGGTGCTGCAATGAAACATTTTCCCCCAGACACTGCTGGAAACGTTATTGTTATTAGAGCCCACACGCTCTTCCTCTCTATGGTGGCTAAATACCATTGTAAGAATGTTGTTAATCACTTCTGTGCTTATTGTGCTGACAACACTGGCTCCATTACAGAGAGAAGTAGTTTGTAATAATGTGTTGTTATGCACATAAATCTGTACTACAGTTAGGCCTTCCTTAGAGACATAATTACTGATTCTTGAGGAATAGAAGAGGCAAGTATCAGATCATTAGGAGGGGGTCTATCTTGATCTGAGTGCAATAAAAAGTGCCTGTTTTGAGTTGATATTTCCTTTTTCTTTAATTTGTACATTACTCTTTAGAAGTGGTAAATATGGAAATAAGAACCCTCTCCAACTTACCTCAAATGTTACTCATTTTTCCGTGTAGGGATTAGGAAGTAATGGGTGGAAAATTGCATTAAAGATGGCATCAGGTGAGACGGAGACCAATGCAACCTTCATGCCAGACATGGCGAGAGCTGGGGGAGGCCAGGTGCCCCTTAGACGGGGGGGTTGATTGAAAATGACAGCAGCCGACAGGTCCTGAAGACGCTGAGACAAAGCGTACTCGGGATTCACCAGACTAGAAAACAACTTCACTCTGAGCCAGACGCAATCCTATCTCTGACCCTCTGTGCTCTGGTGAGCGTGCCTAGACTCCTGAGGAAGAGAGCCTCTTTAATTCGCCTCCTCTTCTCTAAAGAGATTATTTTCCTCTCACAGAGCACAAGCTATCTGTTTTTAGTCCATTTTTTGCATGAAGTCTATGCATACTTATGTGTGCAATTATTTATTATTAGCAAATGTAATTTAGGATTTTCAGGCTCTACTATCAATATAAGGAATATCAACCTGCAGATTTCTTTTAATTGCTACACTGAGGTTTACTGGCAAGCTTTAGAAGTAGCATTGGCTTGGCAACAGTCTCTTATGGTTAGCAGCTGTTGCACAACTCCACTGCCACAATTCTCTCAATGAAACCATAAAAAGCAAAAGAGTCACATATGGTCTAGGAATGATTCGGGTTTATGTAGGAGGTAGCGGTCAATGCTGGTGATGGTATGGTCAATGCTGTTCAAAGACAGAAAAGGTTTTATCTTTTGTACGATCTGGCATCTCCATGTATATTTCACCTTAGTGCAAAGACAAAATCTGTAGGTAGAATTGTTAAATAAAAGGGCAAAGTGACACATTTCACAGCACACAGGAGTGTTGAAGATCAGTGGCAGTACATTCTTTACTGAACACAAATTAATCAGTGTATCAGTGTTCTTTCTGGGAAGGTTTGTGTGCTTGGGCATTTTCCATATTCATAAAGAAGCAGTGTTGGGGTCTGTTGTTCATTTTGTTCATTCTTTTATAATAATTAAGTGCTTTTCAGTAAGTATAATTCTTTGGTTTTGTTTCAGCAAAACATCCCTAGAACCAAAAAGTATTTTATATTTCTCTGTCTGTCTTGCTAGCTATTTTATCAATCAAGCTAGCTGTTATCTCTCTGACTATGCCTGTTTGTGTCTAAGTAATGTATTTATTTTCTAACTAACCAGGACTTCAGACCAACACACGCACACAGCCTCGCGCAGTTTAAATGTGGTCACAGTCTGGAGCCCTGCTAACTTACTACTTGCCATGATGTGTCTTGTACAGCCAGGCCAAATATTTCACCTCTGTCAGCCAAGCTAGATCAAAACTGGTCATCTGGTGGTGACTTGACTGTTGTGGACTGTGCTTGTCAGGGACAGGGGTAGCAGCACTTGGGTTCCTGCTTGAACCCGGAGCAGGACAGCTGTGTTGACTGCTACTTTCGTTGGAGCGCTTAAAAAAGGCTGGCATTTTTCGCTGTTGAAATACTGAAATACAGTGTTGCCAAAGCATAAAGAACAATAGAAAATCTCATTCATTTGCAAAATAACATTTGAGTATTAAGAACTATTGGGGGAAAAATGAAATAGAATAGGAAACAGGTGAGTGAAGCAAACAGTAGTATGGGAAGTTGTTTCAGATTTCGTTTCCCTCTCACACACACACCCATGCCCACACAGACACACACATTTACTTATACGACTTGGTTGGGTATGCACAAGCCTGCACACCCACACCCACACAGATACACACACACCAGCAGCTCATGTGCAAGCAGTGTTTGTTGCACAACTAAATAAGCTGAACAGAGCATTATTTTGCTATATGGCTCTTTTGCTTAAATCCAATGTGAACTTTCCCTGAAGGAATCAATCAGCACTGCACTCCCTGTATGCACTTCAGCCTCAATCATTTCACTGCCAGCAGTTGCAGATTCCTGCGATTGTGAGGGGGAAAGAATAATGAAATATTTGGGGAAACAATCTTCCTGAAATAGAGTGGGGGGTGGAAGTGGGGCAGACCCACATGTGTGTGATGAAAGAGATGTTGGGGTGTGCTAGATGGATTTCTGTCTGTGGTATTTTTAGATAGCTTGTGAGAGATGGCATGGTATGCTGGAAGATGATTCATATTTGTATATATTTTTGTTATGGTTTTTGTTTACTTATTTCAGTTTTTCCATTCTGCAAAAAAATGTTTTATTTTGATACTCGATATAGTTAACAAATAAGTATTCTGTTCATGTGCATGCATGCATGCTTGATAAAGATCGAGAGTAAGTGGTCGAGAAAGAGAAAGACGGCTTGTATCAGTGCTCACTAAAACTAAAAGTTAGGCCTTACAGTGGCCTTTGCTGCCTTGATAATAGATACCAGCCTTGATAAAAGACATCCCCTAGCTACTCTTTGCATGTTGAAATGGCATGGTAGGTGTGGACTTGATTTGCTGTCATTTACCCAGTGTGCTAAAGTGGCGTGTTTGACCAGTGGCTTTGTTGTAAGGGCATCTCTACAAGATGAGAAAAGAGCAGACAGTCTGCCTCCTGGCATTTGCTCAGATTTAGACTCTGTGTGATGAGGCCCTGCAGTCCCATGTCAGCATCAGCACCATCATGTGATATCTAGTAGTCCTACCCCTTGGCTTTCTGCACAGCCTGCTAGTGATTTCCTGAGTGCCTTGGTAAGTAAATGAAAGTGTGACTAATGAGCTTGTTTCATTTGTCCACATTGTTAACATCAGGCGCACTTAAAAGTTACTCTCCCGCATGTTTTCACTCTGTGGGGCTGATGAAATATGTAACACTAGATGAGATTCTGGTTAAGCCCACCCCCCTCCAAAAAAACACACTCGGGAACACCTCTGTGACAGTTCTCATTGGAGTCTGCCTGTCTCTTGCTGACACAGCCTTCACTATTTGAGCATTATCTTGAGAATTTTGAAGAGCCATTTGACAATGTTTAACCCAGGACCGAAGGGTTTCATTGACTGGCGCGTCTGAGTGGCACTGGGTAGTACTACTTCCTGGTGGAGTGATTGTAGAGTGCTGTCTCAGCAGCAGGATGGTGGAGGGCTGGGAGGAAATAAAGCATTTTGATGAGACGATACCATCCCAGCTGCAGTGTTCTTGCTACTGCTGCTGCTATCACTGTACATGCGACTGAACAGAGAGAGCTGAAAAGATCACTGAGATTTAAGATTGTCTTAATTACATTTCACTCTACTAGTACAAGAGAGGAAAAGTCATTGTGTTTTGTCTCCATAGAAAAAAATGGTAGTGATAAATGAAGTGTTGAGAGAGTTAGAGAGAGAGAGAGTGTCCGTGTGCGTTCGCGTGTGTGTGTGTGTGTGTGTGTGCGCGCGCACACGTGTGTGTAAAGGAAAAGGGGGGAAAGTAAATAGTAGTAATAATTTTTTAAAAAGGGTTAAATAAAAACCATGTGAGAGCGCATGTAAATGGATGTTGACCCATGTTGTGTCATCACCTCTGTGTCTAGAAAATGCCCTCTAAATGTAAAAGACTAGATCTGTAAGTATGGCTGCATTTGCATGTACATGTAAATTTCACCATGTGTTTCAGTTGTATCGTCTTGTTGTCTAGTTCTCCTCACTAAATATATTCAACTTCCATTTGTTGAGTGCAGAGTGTAAGTCAATCAGCATGAGATAAATCTTAGACAGCCTTAATCTCCCACTTCTCCTTCTTCTCCTCTGTATCTCTCTCTCATTGCATTAAGTGGAGTACCAGCCCCGTTAGCAGAGCAGGTTAATGTTCTCCTGCTGCTGGTGTCTTAAGAGAGGTGATTAAGTTTATCATCTGTGTCTTATGCACTCTCCCTCTGCGGGCCAAGCCGCACTGTGCCGCTCTGGGCCGTGCCGCACCACGTACTGGTGGTGAGGGAGTGGTGGTAACATGGTGGTGAGCGCCTCGTGTAAGAGTTAATAAGGTGTGTTTATGACTGCCTGCGACAGCCTTGAGCAGAGCCCCTATTGTAAGGGTGAGAGGAATTAGAATAATATATTTTGCCCCCTCATTGGTAGGAAATTACTGCTTCTGTTCCCAATGAGAGGCAGACATTAAGTTTAACAATGGCAACGTTAGCACTCAACGCATCCCGGAGGGCTCAGGCAGGCAGATTGTGAAGCTGCGCACCTTTAGTGTTGAAAGCTGTAACAAGACAGGAGGTGTAAAGGGCTGTTCTCTTATCTTCCAGAGTCTTCTTGCGGGCCATCAATCAGTATGCCACCGTGCTGAACAAGAAGTTCCTGGACCAGACCAACTTCGAGCTTCAGGTAAGTTTCCTTCAGTGCTGGGGTGGAGGGGTGGTGGATGGCGTTGAAAGGGCCCCACTGCCACACATCACATCACCCCCCCCCCCCAGTCATTAAGCATGCTTCCCAGGTCTGCAGCAGTGGGTGCGTTAGTGCAGGCGTCCTCGGTGACCTTTACTGCTCTGGCCCACGTATGCACCCAGCTCCTGGCCGTTTAGCCTCCTTTACAGAGTGGCCTTTAGCCTCCAATGGGAATGGCGTTCTCAGTGCATTTTTGTTGCCAGGATTTCCCGTGTGGCTGCGAGCAGTGCTCAGTATTCAGGCTCTGCCTCTGCTGCTTGAGTAGGAGATTGTGTGGGTGTGTGTGGGTGTGTGGGTGTGTGGGTGTGTGTGAGTGTTTCCTGACCAGCAGAAGATGGCTTAAAAACAGACAGAGAGGGGGATAGGTGCAAGGGGGCACTGTTCGTATGGTAGGGAGCAGAGCCAGACAGATCCTTTATGTCTTTGACTGACTGACACACACAGATATAATAAACAACATAGAGAGAAAAGGTTGTCTTGGTTGTGTTACATTAAACGCAATTATGAAAGTAATAAATGTTGACCGAAAGTCTTAACTGACTGATTGATTACTGGCATTTTTAAATATCAACCAATACATTATTAAGCAGTATTGTTTGAACATTTTGAATTTAAATATAGCTATTAACAATCATTTACGTGTGTGTGTGTGTGTGTGTGTGTGTGTGTGTCTGTGTGTGTGTGTGTGTGTGTGTGTGTGTGTCTGTGTGCGCACACCTTTTAACTGTGTGTGGGAAAGCTTTTAGAAGCTGCTGGGAACACAATTACTCTCTCTTGCTTAGCCCAGCGGAAATCACAGCTTGCAGGGCCTTAAAGGGCCGTGTTCATTAAAGACAGATTTGTGTCCCATTACCATGAAATAAATCCAGCCTCCTCTGCTATCTCACTGTCACTGTCCCCTTTTCTCCCCCATCCCTCACTTTCACCAAGGGCTTTTTTTAGTGACAAGTCCCCACCCTCGCTGGACATCACAGGCCCAGCACTTTCAAACGTGCAGCCCCCTGGAGTGGCATATTGCATTTTCATGCTCTAAAGGCAGAAGTACACAAAGATTATGCCACTGACAGATGCACAAGTGTTTGGCTGTTGATAATGAACATGTCACTGTAATATAGCAATATTTCCTTTATGACCTGCGAACTGAGAACTTGCACGTCACGGCCTATTGCCATTTCATTTCACGGCCCATTAATATGGATGCCAGTGGAGGATTGACACCTCTCTGTTTTTTGGTGAGGGCTGGCAGGAAAGCGGTTGTGGAGGAGAGAGGCAGAGCACAGGGCCGAGAGTGGCTCCATAGGCCTCCATTCCTCCACACACACACATACACCCACACATACAGAGAAAGAGATAAATAGATAGAAGAGCTTAGTTGTATTGTGATTGGGTGCAATTTCTGGATGAGGAAGTATCTATATAACTGTGATGTATGTACACACAGCAAGTTGTGCAGTAGAGTAGTTTATTAGTTCGTTCACAGCAGGATCGGCTCACAACGCTTTATTTGTCCCACGTGCAACGCGTGTTTAATCATGCCCAACAGTATTGAACACTCCTGCTGAAAATATCAGTGAGGAAAATATGTCTTTCCAGTCACAATGGTAACGGCCCCTATGCGGAGTAATTGAATGGGCCTTGGGAGAATGCTGCAGAGCAAATAGAGCCTGGGTCTCTCAATCATGCTGCTGGGCCCAAGTACATTTAATCACGTTGCATGGGCCTCTCATAACCCATTCACTTACAGCACGTAATCCATCCACAGCACAGATGGTACCAGATATGCCTGCTGTGGATGTGACAGTCTAAAGAGTTGAGTAATTACAGCATGACGCTCCATGTTGAAAGTGTAACTCCACATACATACCTGTGTCTCTTTCGAAGCATGTGTCCCAGTCCTCAGTGTCTGTGTCCTCTGCACTCCACAGCTCTGGAACAACTACTTCCACCTGGCCGTGGCTTTCCTGACACAAGAGTCCCTGCAGCTTGAGAATTTCTCCAGCGACAAGCGTGCCAAGATCTTCCACAAGTGAGTTGGCTGCATGCAGCTTCACAGCACACCACAACTAATCTTTTTTTCTTTCTGTTTGAAGACTAATTCATAGCCTAAGCAATAAGTGTCCCTTGACAAATTCTAAAATGTCTATTGTAAAATAGACATTTCTGTCCGCTAGGGTGTCGCAGAGTTTGTGGCAGACGTTGACACATACTCTGATATGCAACTGAAAGTTCATTGAAGTTGGCATAGAAACCACTTTTTTTTGGCACCACTGTAGGTCTACCCCCCTGCCACATACATACACATGCACAACCACATCCACATGTGCACACAAACACTCTAAAATGCCTACTTGATTTACTTTTCCTCTCTGCTCTTGTACCTCTTCTAGTACACAACTCCATGAGGATTTGCATAAGAGTGAAGTGCATAAATGTGGAATAACTTTTGAATATCTTGTTGGCGAAAAGAAAAGTTACAGACTGAGTCAGGGTAGAATCCACTTGTGATATCAATTGACTGCTCAAGACATCAGCAATTCAAACAGATGCACAGAAAGTTTTCAGCTGCAATTGTGTCGTGGAGAATTATGCTTGGCACTCCCGGGCATCAAGGAGAAAAGAGGGAGGAAAATCAGAGTTGGGGATCCAGTCCTGACATTTCCTCAGGCTGCCTTTGTCTCTGCCAGTACTGTAGACTGTCCTCACTGCTATTGTCTCCAGCCACAAAGAGCTGCTGATAGCTCCAGGCCTCAGAGACCTCTTCCCAGCTGCTGTGACTGGCCCCAAGCTGATGTTACTGAGGACCAGATACATGCAGCTCCCACATACCCCACATTCAAGTGTCCCAATCTCAGCACCCTATGTAATCTGTCCAATCAGATCACAGCAAAGGGTTCAAAGCACACAGAACAAGAGTTTCCCTAGAGGATCCTCTCCTTACTCTCTCCATCTCTGTCTTTTTTCTCTGTCTAAGCTAATGCATAATACTATGTACAACCAAAACATACAGTACTTACTGTGGTAAAGGTCATTTAAGGTTCTGGTAATGTTGTGCATTCACAACATTGGAATGAAATAAAAATTTTGCTTTTGGTTTCCCACTGGTTACAAGGCCATGGCATACCTGTTTATTTTGGAAATAAGAGGACACAAAGTTTGTTCTTTTGTTTATATTGGAGATTAAACAGTTTGATCCTAGTATTGGTATAGGGTTAAGAATGTGTGATCCTATGTCTCTCATAACCTCCTTCATAGTCTTTTATTGTTTGCTAAGTCAACAGAAATGTCTGCCTCAAACCTGTCCCCTAACTGACCTGTAGGACTTCTCAGAATATCATAAATCGGTCTCAATATCTGTCCGCATCCCCCTCCTAGAGATGCAGTGCCCTGACTTTATATTTAGAGTCCCCTTTGAAACACAAACCTGTCATTAAAACACAGAAGGGAGGTAAGAGGCGGTGAGAAGGTGGGCTGGAGGCTATTTCAGTTTATAAACAAACCCCCCCCCCTTTTTTGTATTTCCTTTTTCCCCCCACTCCCTTATTTATACAGTCTGTATTGTTGCATTTCTATCAGGCTTCTTCCTTTCTCTCTTTTGTCTTATTCACTCTGTTTCACCGACCCACCCATCCCCCCCACCGAAACATACACACACACACACACACACACACACACACACACACACACACAGATACGCACACGCCCTTTACTATTTATGTCAGCGTGCAAGTCCTCATCTTTCCCCACCTAAGAAACTCTTTCTTATCTTCCCCTGACAGACAGCAGGTATAGTGGGCGTAGGTGAGCAGCTTGTGTAGCCTGTCATTTGAGTGGTGCTACGCTTCACAGATAATGCAGGCAGACTATCTGATTGACTGCGTCACATTTGCATTTAGTGTGTGTGGGAGCAGGTGACACTGACTCCAGGACAGGCCTTTTTTTCCTCTTGCTCTCCTTCTCTCAGTCACCGGCAACTAGACAGATGCAGAGGAGAGAATGTCCTCAAACAACACAGTGGTGTGGTGTACTTGTCAGGTTTTGTCAGCCATATCCAGACAACGCCAGGGTGTGAACAAACAGCCACAGGCAATATGTCGTGATGGACTTTGGTGTCCCAGTGTGGCTTCTGGTTCTGTGTGGTGGGGTAACATCCCTCTGAGGACCTGTCTTTTCCCTGTGTTCCCCCTCTAAATCTGTCTCTAAATCAGTCCCGCTGTGAGGTAACTGATGCGTGGGGGGCTAACTAGCTGCAGTCAGAATCACAATCCATTTAGCCCTTCTGTTGAGTCCCTCTCCTTCCCTCCCCTCTGTCGTTACCACCCTGTTTCATCTGTCTGCATAGTCTGTGTTGTGTCTGCCATCGTGTTGGGACGGGTAGACAGGCGCCCGCTTCAGTGCACACAGCGTTTGACTTCCTCTCAGGTTGCATGGCACTGGGTAGACCTGCCACTCCTCTGTGGCTTGGCGGCAATGGCGACACACTGCAAATTAAGTTTCAAACACAAGGAGAGGAAATGACAAGAGACGGGGACAAGTCGATTGTGCACACAGTCGTCTGTCAGTGTGTGTGTGTGTGTGTGTGTGTGTGTGTGTGTGTGGGTGTGTGTGTGTGTGTGCGTATGAATGAGATTGTTTGTGTGTGTTTGAGAAAGCTCTCTGGAGCTGAAGCTCCCCTAAAGTAATTATTTGTTAATGTATCTGTGCCTGTCATGTCTGGTCCAGGGCTGCCTGTGACTCGCTGTCTCACTGGATATGTGAGCCGCATCGATGGCAGATAGCTTTCACATAGGTATGATTTCACCACTCTGGCTGCATAAGAGCCTTGTTTAAACACATAGATGTGTGAGGCCCCAATAAACTCACGCATTTGTGGTCAGTAACAGGCAGGCTCGCTGTAATGTAATTTACGCATACCGTAATTCAAACATGCATACACACATCCACACGCACAGTAATTTATATGGTTGGTCATTAGTTTGAGTGTACATTGACCCCGGCATCTTCACCTTTGAGCAGGTATCTGCTCTTTGTTAAGGGCCCTCTAATATTCCGATAGTTGTCATCATAAATTACCGCTGTTTTCAGCGCTATTGGCAGCGTGATCGATGTGGTGCATGAACTCGCAGGGCGCCCGCAGGCAGTGAGAAATGTCAGCGCGTGCTGATGGCCACTGTGGCTGGATATTAACGAGAGGCATTAGAGAGGGTCGCTCAATTCCCCAAACAGTGTTGCCGCTCTCGAGTCTGCTCACGCCTCCATCCTCAATCCTCTGACACGCAGCCGGCTCTTGAGCAGCCTTCACTCTGATCCGGCCTTCCAGCCGCACACCTCTGTAGAGCAGCTTGCGCTGTCAGCGTTCTCCACACAATGCCTTCAGCAGGCAGGTCGTCACTGTACCACAGTCATTTGTCCCCCACCAACCTTGACATGAGCTTTGCTCTCCTTACCAAGCGTACATCAGTGCAGAGTACCCTAATAAGAAGTACCCATATTTCTCTTCTGACTGTGACTTGTGCTCCTTTTATTTTCTTCTCTGTATCTCTCTTTTTGTTCTTGCTTTCTGTCATGTGACAGGTGGCGTGGGTTGGCTCCTGCCCACTTGCTCTCCATGCCTGGCTGTGTGCTCCATAATAGAGAGATTACTCTGTGCCCTGGGCCTTTGGGATCTCATAAACCAATCCTCCCAAACCAGATCCACCTCCTGAATGACAGTTAACCATCTCTGCTTTTGCCTCTTCCTCTCTCCCCCCCCCCCCATTTCTTCTTCATCCACAAAGGTTCTTTTTTTCTCCCCTCATGAAGCTATTGCCTCGTAATCCCATAATGGCTATTGTGACATTTTCAGGGTTAAGTAACCAGAGCACGTTGTAGTGGGTTGTTTTGCTGCAAAACGAATATGTGTCCATTTTGTATTTGGAAGATCTTTCATGAAATGTATTTATTTAACAGAGGTGTCAATCCTGGCTCCAGAAAGTTAAAAATGCTGCCATGTATTCTTTCTCCCTGTGCACTTAACATAGGACATTTTTACTAAATGGCTGATCCACCTGTCTGATGATTTCTGTGCTCACTATGATCAGCTGATTAAAAAAAGTGTTGGATTAGATATGTAGTGGGGATTTTACTTTCTGAGGCCAAGATTGACATCTTTTGTTATTTATATTTATTAGGATATTTCATCCTCTCTTTTCCCTCATTCTTCTCTCCCTCTTTTTTTCTCCTCTTAACATCCCTTAGGTACCAAGACATGAGGAGACAGATTGGATTTGAGATCAGAGATATGTGGTATAACTTGGGTAAGTATCAACCATGCTTTCCTTGCATACAGCATCTGCCATCTGTGATGTTTGTGCTCCTAAGTACCTTCCTCGTTTCTTCATTATCTTGTTTTCTTATACTTTACTTCCTTTTTTTTACCTACCTTCACAGATGGTTGATGAAAATTAGTGCCTTGTCGCAAAACCTCCTCGCTCTCTCTTGCTCAGCAGACACACTTGTGTTCTTTTTTTTAGCCAGTCAGCTGTGATCTCATCCAGTTCTTTTCCTTTGTGAGAATTAAAATTAACAGGCTAAATATAGGTTGCCGTGCTGGTGTTAATTGGTGTGATGGTGGGCGGAGAACAGCGGTGCCATCACAAAGCTGGGGGAGAGCGCTGCAGACCTCCTGTGTTCCTGCCAGCCTGTCACAGGCATCCAGGGCAGGAAAAAACAAGGGGGGGGGGGGGAAATAAAAGTGTGTTTTGGCCCCCCCCTCTGCCCCCAATGAGGCTCGCCTAATGTGAAATTCTCTATCTAATTTGGGTTGGGTTTTAAACAGCTCACTGCAGAGCATTGTAGCTGTCACTGCACCTGCTGATGTGAGGAACAGGACAAAAGACCATCCCCCACAAATTAACTCCTTAGCCTCCTTACTACAGAGTGTTTGTCAGCAGTTATGGGAAACCTGGTTTCAGAAGCTACAGTCAAATACCACATATTTCATTGCACTTAGGTGATTTTAATAGTCAAGTCCTCTACCTTGCTGAAGAGTTTATCTAAAACAAATAGGTGCCACTGGTTTGTAGCATCTGAAGAAACTGCCTCCCTTTGCCTGATGGGCCCTTTGGTTGAGCTTTTTAATTTCTCTCAATTCATCTTTGTAGGTCCCCACAAGATTAAGTTCATCCCAGAGATGGTGGGGCCCATCCTGGAGATGACACTGGTGCCTGAGATCGAGCTGCGGAAGGCCACCATCCCCATCTTCTTCGACATGATGCAGTGTGAATTCCACTTCACCCGCAGCTTCCAGATGGTAAGCCTCTCAATGCCTACATTCATTCCCCCTGTTTACGTCGCCTCTCATGTATACAGCATATATGTAGGACATGTTTCCAAATGAGTTTTTCACTTAAGCCCCGTTTCCACCAAGCAGTACAGTACAGTTCGGTTCAGTTCGGTTCGCAATTGTTTGTGTCTCCATGGTAAGAATTTTTGAAGCGTACCTAAATAACCGTACCGAACCTTACCATTTTCTGGCACCCTTGTGTTGGGGTACCAGTTTGTGGTACGGTTTAGAGACACACCCGTTGCTGTTCGATGATTGGATGAGGGAGATGTTGTCACCGTGCGCATGCGATAAAGTTGTTTCCAAAACCTTCTGTTTTTTTCTTAGCGGCCTGCAGTCTTTCTGTAAACAAAGTCTGCCTTCTCGCTGTTATAAACAGCCACACTAGTATGAAGAACGCAATTACAGGTAACTCCTCCATTGTTTCTAACTAAATGGCGTTAGACAGCTGTCTTGTCGTCTCAGCTGACTTTTCGCGGTGATGTCACGCACGCCACGACTCTACCTGACGACGACTCTACTCTACCTTTGGCAATGGAAACACAATCCGTACAGAACCGCACAAAAACGTTCTGTACCAAACCGTTAGGTCCCGAACCGAACTGTACCGTACTGCGTGGTGGAAACAAAACTTTAGAAACTCATTAGACACACAATCTAAATTTTGTTGAAATTAACCATAAATAACAATGAGAGAATCCAACTTTTTATTTCATCTATAATCCATATAGCGTTCAATGTAAATATAGAAAGACTTTTTAAGAGTAGAAGATGCACTGTCTGAACAGGATGTCAGGACAAACTGAGAAAAATGTTCAGAACCAAAAGAGGAAAGAAATTGTCTTAAAAGCCATGGGAGAGAATAAGCCAGACAAAAAGAATGGATGTAGTGTGTGCAAACAAACCAGAGTTTGCACTCTGGCTCCACAGTGCTCTCACACACAGATGGTGTAGAGGGGCTGTAAGCACAGGCTTTCAAGAGAAGTTAACCTTGTCTAAATTTCTGACAAAGCTGTTTTGCTGCCACCTCGGCCCTGTGGTCGTTCCCTCTGGCTGTAGAGCAGTGGCTGGAGCAGGAGGGTGCCGTGGGGATATGAGGGGGTTTTGTGCTCAGGCTGCTGAGCTCAGCACTTCTCTCTGTAAACGATGCAGCATGCCGCCATGTTCAATCAGGTGCCTGGCCTGTGGCTCTCCTCAGCACCCTTGCCAGCTCTTTCCACCATCTCCCACACGTTGTCTCTCTATCTCTCCCCTTCTCTGTCTTTGTCTCTGTGTGTGTTTCTCTCTCTCTCTCTCTCCCTCTCTCTCTCTCTCTCTCTCTCTCTCACACACACACACACACACACACACACACACACACACACACACACATACCACATACCACATACCTACTTTGTTTCTCCCCCCCCCTCTCTTATTGTCTCTGCCTCTCTCTTCTCTTCCTTACCCCCACCTCACTGGGAGCCACTCTGTTAAAGTGGTGGTGAGAGGCAAAGCCTGGCTAATACAGTGCAGTCGTCTGTCAGGCACAAACTCATTGAGAGTGAAGGCAACCCTCTTATTCCCCACAGTGAAATGTGATCAATTTCACTTTGGCTTGACCCCCTTTTTTACTGGGCCTTTGCCTTCTCTTGCTGCTTTGTCTCTCTCTCTCTCTCGCTCTGTCTCTCCCTACTTCTCTCCATGCTACTGTCTTAGACATCATGTCTTCTTTATTCCTTTCTCTCGTGGTGTACTCTCATTCCTCCGTTCCATGGTTTCCTCTTCTGTATAAATCAATGGCTTTGTCCGCACAGAACGTAACTGTAGCTCACACAAACCAAAGCTCGCAAATTGGGTTGTTATTGCACAATAAGCCATATTTTTATGCAGCTGCCATATACACACATAGACAATATTAGGCTCATGTATCACTGTCTAGGGAGAGATGTGTGCCCCTGCCCCCATAACTGTTGCTACGACTGCCGAGAATGCAAGCAGAAAAGCTGGTAAAAGTGTGTTATCGTGTGTGTGTGTGTGTGTGTGTGTGTGTGTGTGTGTGTGTGTGTGTGTGTGTGTGTGTGTGTGTGTGTGTGTGTGTGTGTGCGTTAGAGAGAAATGTGCTTTATACCATGCCCTTCTCCTCTTCACTCATGGCCAATTCTATCCGGATGGGAAAGAAGGTTGAGTGTGCTGATGAACAGATTAATACAAGCTGAAAAGCACTGTGGCTGAAAAAGTGTGATTAAGAGTGGGAGAGGGAGAGATGCCTGTTCCGATGCCTTTAGCAAAGCGAATAAGGAGAGTAACGAGAGTGAGTGAGAGAATGAGTGTGAGAGAGGGAGATTGCCACTGCCAAAGAAATGAAAAATTACCCAGTGCTGATTATTTATGCCTGCTCTGTCTAATTACAGTTTGAGAATGAGATCATCACCAAGCTGGACCACGAGGTGGAGGGCGGCCGAGGAGACGAGCAGTACAAAGTCCTGTTTCAGAAAATGTGAGAAAGCCAATCGCCACAGCTGCATTCATAACCCCCCAAATCCTCAGGCACCGCTCAGATAGCACTAATAATGCCACACACTCCAGACAATCAGAGCCGTGCGCTAATGATGTGGAGAGGGCTTTCACACGCTACCGCTCTCCCTCTCTCCCTGCCATCCATTTCCACGTCACTCGGCACCTCACAATACCTCAATCTAATGCAAAGCTCTTAGTGTTGCATTAATGTTGGCTCTAAAATGGAAGTGTTGGGCCACATATTGGCTATAGATCTGATATAAACTTTTACTGAGAAATTATGTGGTGATAACCTGCATCCTAGTGGACTTTTTTATATTCTTAGTATTGCTATACTAATATTATGTAGTGGGAGATCTGTAAGTAACTGCATCTGTAAATATCTGCAATTCTAAGGAGTGACGACCCCGCTTATGCTGTTGTTTTGTGTTGTGCTGTGCTGTGTTGCTGCTTGCTGTTGGGTTGGTCAGTCTACTTGAGCACTGCAGGAAACACAAGTATCTGGCCAAGAGCGGGGAGAACTTTGTGACCCTGGTGGTGCGTCTGCTGGAGCGGCTGCTGGACTACCGGACCATCATGCACGACGAGAACAAGGAGAACCGCATGAGCTGCACTGTCAACGTCCTGGTGAGCAATGACTCAGCCACTCATAACATCAGCAGCAAATTAGCATTCATCACCCAGAGCAATATGTGCATACTGTGTGCATAAACATATGCATGCTCTGGGAGAGCCTTAATGCATTATGAATATGCTGATGAAAACAACACAGCACCACACGAACACAAATATAGCGTTCACATAAGAGCATGGTTCCTGCAGGACCAGCTAATGTAAAAAAAACCACAGCGACACCATTTTACTCACTAAGCCAGACTTTTGAATGTAGCCCACCTGTAAAACTGAGTCATTTGAAAATGTTAGACAAATAATTATTCCAAATTAAAGCTGAATTACCCAGGGCTCGGTCTATCAGCAATATCGGGCCTCTGTGTCTGAGCTCAGAGGTAAACCCCACTAGCGATAAAGCCCACCGCAATAACAGCGGTCCCAGGCACGCCTCACACAAAATTGATTCCAGGTTGATCCCGATAAGGGATTCCAAATAGCATTTTACACACCATCAGACAAAGGGAGACTGGAGTCGACAGCTCCTCTCCGCCGCATTTATTAACCTGTGATCACACGGGGAGTTCATCTCGGAAAGGCTCGGCACACACACTGACATTTTAGCAGGGAAGCTATGAAATGTCAATACCTTTTAAATAGTCTGATACTGAGCCCGTGAAGCCACTGGAGCTCACTGGCCACTGGTGATCCTCCCCTCAGCTCTGTTCACAAGCCATAAGTCATTTTATATTAGTACCACATAACCACGAGCCCACATACTGTAGGTAATGTGATATTAGTGGCACATAGTACAATAATAAAATTTCAATGTATAACATTTGTTTTATCGTACTTGCTTTGGCCATTAAATAGGCACAGTTGCTAATTTGACATTAAATAAACAAACAAATAACCAGGAGCCATCAGTAAATAATTGTACATAGCCACCAGCCCAAATAAGTTATCCTATATTAGTAGCACATAACCACTCGTGTAACCACACATGTAACTTCTGTATGTTTCTAACGTGGACCAACTAGATAAGGCCATAAGGTCACGTCAGTATTTTTAATTACAGTGTTTTTAATTATAATCCATGGCACACAGCTTCAAGCAGTGTATGTCTTTGTTTAACCAGGCTGTTACATCCCTCACATTTTTTTTCACGACCAGAAAATAGTATTAATGCATTCTGTCAAATATCAGCTACCAGTACCTTTCATCTTGTTCAATCAAGCTTTGTTGTTTAAAAATAGCATTTGGCCTTAGGGGAAAGAGACTTATGCAAGTAATATGCCAAATCAGCATAACCAAGTGTTGGGTTACATCATTCTGTTGGTTTTGATGTAGCAAAGATGCACTTTATCGCTGCTGTTTTTTAAAAGTGAATTTTTAAAACTTAAGTCAATAGTATGATTCAACATAAAATTTTAATAGTTCACCAAAGGAGTTGAAGACTGAATAAAGTATGTCATTTCATCACATCACCCATTCCCATTTCTATTTGTGGATGTATTGTCATGTTAATTTATTTTAGAATTTTTTCATAATGTTTTACCCCTATCTGTGACTGTTATCTCTTAATAAACATGTAGGCAATACATGCAGGCCTCCGCACAGTTGTTTTATTTTCCAGTCAGCGTGTGTTTTCCACAAGATGGTGCGCTGACTGTGAGAGCAACAGTAGGCATAGTCCCATACTGTGCCATTTGCAGCACATTTTCACACTAATCCTCCAGGAAGCAAAGCGCTACACTAAACAAAGAACTTGAAGCCTCTCTTCATTGCTCTTAGAACTGAGACATAAATACTGTTGCTTCTTTTCAGAACTAAAAAGTCACACACACGTGCACGCACGCACGCACACACACACACACACACACACACACACACACACTCACTCACATGTTTGTTATACCCTTCTTTAAGGCAGCTGTGCTATGCAAAATGTGTCTTGTTTTCCTGTTGTTTTGCAAGATTAGTGCAGTATACCAACCTGGCATTTCCATTAAAGGCTGTCTCTTTCTGTCCCTGCAGAACTTTTACAAAGAGATTGAGAGAGAAGAGATGTACATCAGGTAAGAGCCTTTTGTCCCCCACCCCTCTGGCCCTCATCTCATATTCCTGCCATTTAGCATTCGTATATTGGATGTCTTTGTAGGTCCTTCAGGTACAGTCCCAGCTGAGCCTTGTTTCTGTAGGCCAGTCAGGATTATTAACTGTAGACGTGAAGAGTGTGCTTGCACAGGGCTGGGTGTATTATGCACGCACAGATGGAACCAAATGTACTTTGGAGGGCAGTGTTGGCGAGGACGCTGAGAATGACACTGAGAAGCCGCTGAGAACCTGCTGACCTCTCCCATCCTGCATATCAGATGAAATCTTTACTCAACAATAAGATCTCATTTTGTGCTGCTTTTATGTCACCAGTGTTTGCAATAAAAATGCAAATCCATAGAAGACGGAGGGATTTATGGCTTCCTGGGTGCTTTCGCTTTCGTTTGTTAATCTCATGTTTCACCCCTAATTTCAGCTTGATTAGACCCGAGGGACAAAAAGTATAAATAGCGCTCTGCTTTAATATGCCGAATATATTAGTCCAAATGAGTACTGTGTATTTGATCCATTGTTCTCCACTTCTTAACCAGCTCCGTTGTGTTAGGCCTTTGGCTGAAGGTGGCAGTCACTAAGACGACGCATTGGTTAGGTTTGGTTGACACTCAGGCCGGGTTTGTTTGATGGTGATTGTCTGGTCTGCCCTTAGGTACCTGTACAAGCTGTGTGATCTCCACAAAGAGTGTGACAACTACACTGAAGCTGCATACACTCTGCTGCTACATGCCAAGCTACTTAAGGTATTTTCTCTTTGTTTATCTCTCTCTATCTCTCTTTTTCTGTTTCTCTCTCAGTTTCTCTCTGTTTCCATCTGTCTTTCTATCTCTCTCTCTGTTTTCTTTGTCTCTTTTTTCTTTCTCTCCTACACCCACTTTTCCCCTTACCATTCTGTCTGCCTTACCTCCCATCTGGAATCCAAGCTTGTCCTTGAGTACATTACAAGTATGATCATTTGTGTGTGAATTAATTTGCATTAAGTGTGTGCGTGTGTGGGGGAGAGAAGAGAGAGATGTCTTTCCAAAGATAGAAGGGTTGCAACTCTGCCAAAAGCAGCAGATTAACATGCAGATATGGTATTTCTCGCCAAATGTGCGATTCTGTTGCAGACTTACACATACGCAAGCATTAGATATGATAATGTCGTTGCATTCTTGGAGCTTGTCTTGTCTTGTCTCACAGTCTCCCTCTCAACAGCTGATATTTCTCTTTCAAATCTACACCTGCTATGCATACAAAATTGCCCCGACAGGAAGATGAATTAAATCAGAAAATTGGATCCGGGCAAATCGAACACACTAACAGATGCCCCTTTGGAGACTGTTGTTTATTTATTTATTTTAGTTGAGTACAAGTACGAGTTGGAATAAGGAGTATGGGTGTTGTGCTGCTGAAAGCTCCAGAAGATGCTGTGGCAGTGCTGTGCAAATGAAAGCATTTATCCAGTGAAATGAATGAGGGCTGGTTCTCTTCCTCTACCTTTCTCTCTCTCAATCTGCCCCCCCCCCCCCCCCCACACACACACACACACACACACACACATACACACTCTCTGTCACACCTCACTTTCTCTCTCCCTTTCCCTCTCCTTGCCCCCCCCCCGTCTCTCTCTCTGGTGCCAGGCGGCCCAATACATACGAAGGTGAATGGTCTGGTAGCAGTAGTACATCCTGTGCCTGTTTAATCCTGTCTGCCAGCAGATAGCTGATGAGAGGAGCAGAGTTGCTGAGCAGCAGGGTTTTTCTCAGCTTTTGTGCGGGCCAGGCAATGCAAATGATCTGTGTTATTTGATCCACCTTAAGCGGGTCGACGAGGAAGTTGTGAGCTGTAGAACTAGGAGAGCGCGATCCCAATGGCATCAGGGCACAGAAGGCAGCCCCAGACGCTCAGGGGCTGTGCATGTGTGGCTTTTCTGCTGTGAGTTGTGTGTGCTCGTGTTTGCATGTGTGCTTCTGTTTATTTTTGCACGCTGCCCTGTTTTTGTGCGCTTTGTCATGTGTGCTTTGTTTCCTTGTTAGTCTTTTGTTTTGTGTGCAAACTAATAATGTTGTGTGAGTGTGTGTGCTGTGGTGGAGTAAATTGTTTTTGTTTTTTTTTATTTCGTTTTCAAAATCTGTGCCTCCATGCACCATTAAGCTTGCTTTTGGATCTGCAAAGACCCCTGATATCACTGTGTTCTACCACATGTCACCTTATATGTACCCCACCCCCCACCCTGGGATGTCTTGTCAAACTATCTCTGCAGCCTTAACCAAACCAATAAACCTATTACCCATTATCACTTTATTTATAGCTGCTAATTACCTCTGTAATAAGTCCCCCTGATAGCACTTTCATTGTGAACCCACAGTAGAGTCTTTCTCTTCCCTTTATGAAGACAAAGGCTGGCCAATCCTGCATGTCTTTATTCTCTCACATATATACCAAGGGCCTAGAAAAGTGAAGTGTTCCTTGAAGTGCTTGCACATCTAATATTTGTCCATCGAAAGCGTTTAATGCAGTCTGTGATTTGCATGAGTTCTTTTTTTGGACAGTTAAAGAATATGCTTCTTGCCCCCTCTGATATCCAGTGACGCTGTGTAATTCTGATGCAGAGCCTTAGTGAAGGAGTGTCATTACATTTGTTTGTACCCTTTAAGGTTTTAATGCCTGGCATTGAGGTGCAACGTTCAGCATAATTTGTTGTTCGAAAAGTACACAAATGTTGATTATTCTTTAGAATCAAGCTGAACTTTAGTGCGTAGGTTTGGGTTTTTTATCACAGGCTCAGCCTTGACAGATGATTCTGAGTGTCTGTGTGTGTGTCTGTGTGTGTGTGTGTCTGTGTGTGTGTGTGTGTGTATGTGTGTGTGTGTGTGTGTGTGTGTGTGTCTCTCTGTGTGTGTCTCTCTGTGTGTGTGTCTCTGTGTGTGTCTCTGTGTGTGTGTCTGTGTGTGTGTCTGTGTGTGTCTCTGTGTGTGTCTCTGTGTGTATGTTTGCCTATAGCTGTGTGAGTGTGTGCAGTGGCATTAGCTTTGAGTAAAGCTGTTGCATTGTGCTCCTTGGCTGTGACTAACTCTAGTTTGTGCACAGGCTGTGTTTGTTTTTCCCTTAATGGTTCTCAATTAGCCCATTGATAAAGGAAGTGTCTGACGCACTGAGTCTTTCTCCAATGCAACATTCCCAGATCTTACCATAGCTATTCTACATTTTAAAGCCACAGTGAACCCTTACCCTGACAATTATGGTTATCACTGAAGTCTGAAGGTTGTTTTAAACTCCCTTTCTGTCTGTCTGTACACTACATCCTTCTATGCATCCATTTCATTGACGCCATACTGCCCCACGATTTCTGTTGGTATTGCTCCATTTAGTCCACCATCATAAGTTCTTCATTGACGGGCAAAGTGATGGACAAAATGAACGCAGAATAAAAATAGAATGGTGCAGCCATGTTTGTCTTTCACTTAGGGGTAAAAGAACATTAAGTGTTACGGTTTGACATTACCATGAGCGCAGTACAAAACACAGCGAAGCACTAATTGCCTCACAACTTGCGTACCATCTAGCAGGAGCGTTGTTCTCTTCTGTCACAGTCAACAGTCTATCTTTTCCATGTGATTCTCGGCATTAAACAACAGAGTGCCAATTACTCTCTCGCCAAGCAATGATCCTGTTTTGACAAGTGGTGGCACAGGGCTCCCAGCTGGAGCCAATGTGCTTCATTGTTTGGCAGTGAGCTGGGCTTGTCCAGCCAATGGGGTGGCTCATTAAGGTCACGGCTGGGCGTGGAGCTTAGACTGCAGGGTCAGCACGAACAGTAGCAGTAACCTTTTTTTCATCTTTTCAGCGGTCCTCCCTTTTATTCTCAGTTGTTTACGGAATCAAACAGAATCTGTAATGAATATTAGGGAGCGGCCCCTGCATAAATCAATGCTATCTGATGCCAGCTTGTTGCACTCGCATGAGTAATGCCTCGCCTTACCCTACTCTGCCTCTCAGCCCCCCCTCACTGGAGGAGATGCCAATATTTTCAGCTAGGATCAGTGCTCGCCAGGGAGGGAATTGGTGTCCTGCTCTACAGAAATCATCTCATTGTGTTTGTGGGTCTGTGTGTATCTTTGTGTGTTGTTGCTTTCGTGTGTATGTGTGTGCGTGTTTGTCTGGGGTTTCCTTCATATTTACTGGCTGTTAATAAAAGATTCTTGAGAATATGATTGTGTGTGTGTGTGTGCGTGTGCGTGTGTGTGTGTGTGTGTGTGTGTGTGTGTGTGTGTGTGTGTGTGTGTGTGTGTGTGTGCGTGTGTGTGTGTGCGTGCGTGCGTGTGTGTGTGCGTGCGTGTGTGTGTGTGTGTGTGTGTGTGTGTGTGTGTGTGTGTGCGCGAGTGTGTGTCTGTGAAAGACCCATCACCCAATATTTCATGCTGAGGGGAATAATGAAGTCATCTGCTTTTCATAGACTTGTTGATTGCATATTGTTTAATGTTTACTCTGCATGTGTATACTCTGCAGTGGTCCGAGGATCCCTGTGCGGCCCATCTCACCCAGAGGGATGGCTACCAGGCCACCACACAAGGCCAGCTGAAAGACCACCTCTATCAGGAAATCATCAACTATTTTGACAAGGGCAAGGTAGAGATACAAGTGACTCCTCTACAGTCAATGCTGACATGCACAATACATGCCAACTGTATTTACATGTAGATGTAAAATAAATTAAAATGAACTTTTACTCGACTAAATATTTAGACTCAGAAAAAGGTGGACAAGTTTTTCTCCTGGGCAGGGTTCATGTTGCCCGATCTGCTCCTAATGGTTTTGGCCAGGAAGGATTCAGAGAAAACTGATCTGGGCACAGCTTTGATTCAGCAAAGTAATGAGCACCTGTCAGGTTGGGGTGAGTTCAGTGAATTTCTAAACAGGCACAGCAGAGAGCTGCTATGACGGCCACAATGCAGGCCTTTAATCTTGGCTGGCAGTAGATGTTTGACAAAAGGACAGAAATGCTGAGAAGCAGTTTTGTGTGTGTGTGTGTGTGTGTGTGTGCGTGCGTGCGTGCGTGCGTGTCCTATCACCCATCCTCTTCACCTTGCACAGGCCAGGCAATGCAAATGATCTCTTGATTTTGTTGCCCTCCCTTAAAGGGGTCAGGCAGCTGACCTGAATGGCAAAGACCTGGTGGTGTTTGGGTGGATGGGTGGATGTGCGGCAGGCTCCCAGCTTTTCTCTCTCTCTCTCTCTCTCTCTCTCTCTCTCTCTCTCTCTCTCACGTCAGGGAGCTCTGTAACACTGCTGCAGATGACCCACGCTGCTGAGCAGCAGTCACTCACTGCTTCCATCAAGGGCAGCACTGCAAAAGGGATTACAAGTCAAGGGTGGTTTTAGCTTGCCTTTCGCAATTTCTTTTTTGAATTTAGAAAAATTTAAATTATGAATTGCCAATGTCCTAAAACGACAAGGTGGAAACTGCACACAATTTGTCAGGGCAGCCTCTGAGAATACGTCAAGTACAATGACATTTGGCCTATAAGGGGCACTGTATTTTTACAAAATTATAGTTTGGCTATTATGTGGAGAACGCTATGGTTTAAAAACGTTTTTTTGCTCAGATTCTGTCATAGGGTGCTTTAGAGAAAACTTTCATTAAATAACACCCCAACCATTTAACCACAAACAATGCATTTATTTTGGTATGTCTCTGTCACAGAGGCGTGTCATCCCTACCCATAAATACTTGTTTGTAGCACAGCACCAGCTAGTGAAATGGGTAAATGTTAAAATAGGATTTTGAGTTTCCAGTATCTTGGACTAAAACAGCTGGAACACCACAAAAGTTGTCATGTACCATCAGCAAGGCAACCCTGTAGTACTGTGAGATTCCATGTATATGAGAAGTTGTAATTTTACAAAATCACAATTTTTGGCTATTTACTGTACAAAACGTTGGTTTAAAACCAAAATTATTTTTCCTTATACTCAGTGGAACCTCTTGCGTGAATATCAGCTCTCCCTGCCCACTTCTAATGATGAAAATATTGAAATACAAAAACAAAATCAAGTAGAAGTGAGGATTTGAACCTGCTTCGAACCACATAATGCCACAGCACTAGTTGCTCACACCACGATTTCCAACTAGGAAGCTCCTCTAGTGGTCCACCATTTAGACCTAAACATAACCATTTAAAATTGGGATTTGTGAATGTGAGGCATTAAACACTCAATTATGAAAATAGCTTATTATGTAGGGTACCCAAAAACCATGAGGCGGTCATACAATGTACCGCTATGTGGCACATGTAGTTCTGCATGGGTGTACAAAATACGAAAGTATTACACTCACAGCAATCGCAAAAAGAGGAAAATGTGTCAAATGTAAGCCTGTTAGTGGTTGGTCAATGTTTGGAAAGTATTCCCCTTCAATATCCATCAGCCTTGGGGATGAGGGGTGTGACCCCTGTGTCTGGGGACCTCACTGCACAGCTAAGCTGGAACAGTAGCACTCTTTAGCTCAGTCCACCGTTGCCTATCCCAGAGCTCAAACCCCTCAGTTGCCAGAAGCTTTGCCATTTGTCCTCTTTTACATTACATTACATTGCATTTGGCAGACGCTTTTATCCAAAGCGACTTACAAAAAAGGAGGACATAAGCTACAGAGGTGTAAGAGGACACAAAGTAGGGGCACAACAGACATATGTACTTGAGGCGAGGGTACTGATAGACGATTCGTGTGAGCGGTAAAACATTGAGGTAGGCGGGGGCGGAACCTGAAATTACTTTGTAGGCTAGTGTCAGAGCCTTGTGTTTAATTCTGGCAGCTACTGGCAGCCAGTGAAGGTCTCTGAAGAGTGGGGTAACATGTGTCCTTTTGGGTTGGTTGAAAACCAGTCGCGCTGCAGCGTTCTGGACCATTTGCAATGGTTTGATCGCACAGGCAGGTAGACCGACTAGGCAGGTAGACCGACTAGGAGAGAGTCTTCTAAATCGACCTGACACAGTTGATATTAATTTGTACTTCAAACTATGAGGCGCTGAATCGCCAAGCAAAGTCCTCCATTTCAACTGGCAGTGTAAAAAATGTTGCACTTTCAGTGTAATCCACATGTTGGGCTTTAAATATTACTTTGAGGTGAAGAACGCTCCCCACTGTCATTTGGTGTCATGAAAGTTGACTGCGCTTCTTGTCATGCTTAAGTCATTGGAAGGGATTTTGCCTGGTCAGCTGAAGTAGGTAAGGGCAGCACACAGCTGTTTGTGTCTCACATAGTGACTGATGTCTGGGGTCTCTTGCTGACGTGTCTCCTGTTTCACTGCACTGATCGTACATTTCTCTTCTCCCATGAAGCACTAAGGGTTTTTGTGCCCATCTCATTTTTGTACTGTTTCGTACTGATCATACATTTCTCTTCTCCCCTGAAGCACCAGGGTTTTTTGCGATCATTAAAAGAAATGTGTTGCCACCAAGGAATATGTGAAATGCTTGCCTCTTGTAGCTTTGACTTGCCTGGGTTTTCGTGCATGATACTGGCTGATAAAAATCATTTAATGTGATTTTCAGTGGGTTTCAACAGCAGCAGTGAAGCAGGATTGTCATACTGATGTTGTCTGTGACATTTCAGATGTGGGAGGAGGCCATCATCCTCGGGAAGGAGCTGGCTGAACAGTACGAAAATGAGATGTTTGACTTCGAGCAGCTCAGTGCATTGTTGGTATGTGCATACATTTTTTTGTTCTGTTGCATCAAACTGTGCGAGTTCCCGACAAAACAGTTATAACAAGGCAGTTACATAAAGAAAATATGCTGTTGGAGAATGTGAAATCCTGTCCTGTCCTTTCATTGCTTGGATTTGAGGTAAGTCAACCCTTGTGAAAACCGGTTCTTTAATTAATTAGTCAGGTTTGTCCTAAAGGAGATTGAAACCCAGAGGTGTCAATCCCAGGTTCAGAAAGTAAAAACCCTGCCACAAATTTGATAAAACCAGCTCTGAATTTGCTGATCGTAATGAGCACTCAAGACAGGTAGATCAGCTACTCATTTAAGTCACTTGTGTTAGAAGGAAAACGTGACAGAGTTTTTACTTTCTAAACCTGGGATTGTCATCTCTGTGAAAACCTCATAAACCTTTGTGCTCTTTGGGAAGAGGATGGGACTAATCCTGTACTCCTGGCTGTATTGCCCTTTCTGCTTTCCATACTTCACTGACCAAGCATGAAAAAATCACCTGAAGTGTCATCACCATGCTCTGCAGTGAAGCTGCCCCTCTACATGGCCTCAAGCTCATCTTTTCAACTTCATTTTTGTGCAGTAACATAACATGACATCCCTAACCTTGGGGTTCTGACAACACAGGTATTTCCCTAAGAGGTGTGTGTGTGTGTGCGTGCGTGTGTGCGTGCGTGCGTGCGTGCGTGTGTGTTTTCCTCTGCAGCGCAAGCAAGCTCAGTTCTATGAGAACATAGTGAAGGTGATTCGACCGAAGCCGGATTACTTTGCTGTGGGCTACCACGGCCTGGGTTTCCCCTCCTTTCTCAGGGTAAGTAAGACACACCACCACCACCCGCCCTCCCGCTGGGAGTAACACAGGTCTTTCTGCACAGAGAAAGAGTAACTCAAAGCAACACTGAAAAAACAGGCACACAGGTACACCAACTACAGGACTTGCACACACCTCCTTGCATCAATATTTGAGTGTGCTTCGCCGTTGTCTTGCTCTAATCTGTTGGGAAGGTAAGAAAACAAATGTGCAGGTATGAACACCGTCTTCATACTCCTGCCACTGTTTCTACCACTTTACTTCTGCTTCACATAAAAAATATCTGAGAATATCAAACAGCTGTCTTGCTACAGTAAGTGGCTGCTCTGGCAGCCTGTAAGAGTGTTTTTCACTGGTAGTCAAGCAATTGGCTGAAGTGTAGGTGTCAGAATTGCAGCAAATTAAAAAAAAAAAATGCATAAATGATGTTTAATCAATGGGGTCAGGTTAAAGGCGGTTGGCTCTAGCCTCTGGTAGTGTAGTAGTTTAATCCAGCAATGTATTGCAGGTTTTTCATATGATTGGCTTGATGCAGAAATGCTTTTTTCCGTATTTTTTCCCATTTGATGAGTCCTGCAAAAACATCATGAAACAATGATGTTATTGTATAGGTTAATGGGCCCACCAGTTAATCTGTACTGTTTTCAGATCTGTCTATCTGATAGTGCTGAATTTAGATATGCATCCACTCTGTATATGCGCTACTCAGATAAGTCCTTCGCTGTTCTATCCTGAATCTATTTATCAGAGGTTTTGATGACTTGTTATAATCTTCATGGATATTAATAAAGGAGCTTTTGATGAAAGATGGCCCCAGAGTTAAAGCTTAGAATTGTGTATCAGGCTGCTTCTATTCGTTAACATTAGCTATACTTTGAAGGGGACAAAGCTAATAGAGTGCAAGTCTTTTGGGTGACCTATCCCCAGTGAATGTCTGAATGTGTTGCCATGGCACCTGGCGTGGGTGGTTTATTGCAGAGTTGCTGTGGATATGAAGACTCAACACCCCCGGCGGTCCACGGAAATCCTTTTTTATGTGGATTGTATTTTGGAAACCCCTGCAACAATAGATTAATGGGTGATGGCTTATCTCTGCTCACTCTCCTACCCTTTCACTCCTATTCTTTTCCTTTATCTTTGTCTCTCTCTCTCACTCCTTTCCTCTCTTTTCCTCCATCCCTCTCTTTCCCCCTCTTGCCCTCTTCCCTCTTCTGTGGAGGTAGAGCTGCTCACCTATGGTGAACATTTTGAAGAGACGAATGGCCTTCTCTTGCATGGTCAAGTACATAAGTAAGCTGTTATATGGGTTAGTGTAGTTTCTTCTGTACAGTTGTATGTGTGCAAGGTTATTTTGTATAGCTCTTTTTTCTGTCAGGATATTTGTTAAGTGCAGCACTTCATGAAACTTGCTCTACATTAGAATCAGCCTGGGTTGCATTCAGTGGCAGTGTTTCTCAAAGGTTGTCAGAACCACTGTCCTAAGGCGTCATAGGTAATGTGGTGTGAAAATGAGCTAACAATAGGTCCAGTAATTATCATATTAAGCCTCAACACATTTACCAACCTCAGGTAATGTATATAGTGACACAAATGCTTCATAATTCCTAAGTCTTGGTTCTTGCAACTAATTACCAACCATGATGCCAGTGGTTAAATAATGCAAGCTGAGATTTGCAGTGACCCCCCTTCCTCACAAGGCAATAGAGTCATTAATAGTGGGGAGGATTACACGGACAAAACAAAACCCCTCTCCATCCCTGTGCTATTATTTGATCAGCGTCTCTAAATTAAGTGGGCCTCGTCATAAATGCTCTTTCGCCAGTGATGAATTGCATAATTACAGATCCTCTGCATACATCTCCGCCTGGGCAATCCGGCGCCAAATTCATTTCCACTCCAAATTTAGATAAATGCAGCGAGGAGTGTTTTTATTTGTGCTCTCATGCTGCTAGTTGTGTTTGCGGTTATCGCCCCCTTGTCAGGGATAATAGTAAAACGTATGAAGAAATCAATAGCACTGATAAAGGCACTTGTTTCTCCCCCTCTGAGAATTGATTTTGCGCAGTAGGGCTTAATGCAGATGCTTATGATGTATTACCTGCTAATGTAGGCAAACAGCAAGATATTTTAAATACTGCAGTAAATACTACACTCCAGCTCTTCATCTGCCAGGTCTGTGCCTTTGAGGGTTTTAGATAGAGATGGGCTGAAATTAAAGTCTAGACAGGTACACAGTGCAAATCCAAAGGTGATACTCTATTCAATTTAATTTGTGTTTCACGGAAGCATGCTATAACACAATGTTTGTGTCCTTACTAGTAACAGAATAGTTGCTTTAGCCCATAGACATTTTCTGGGCATGCAGGATTTTTGTTGTGGTAAGAAGGAGTAATGTTTTTCTTGGTTGTTAGTGGCTTCATGCTCTGACCAGTTTGGTACTATCTCTTTTGAAGATGCTACAGCAAAAAGCTCTTGGAAGCCACACACACATTCGTCCAGCAGTCTTGAGAGCCCCATACTGTTCTGTTGTTTGGCTGCAGCAAAAACAAAAATAAAGAGCCGTTTCAGAGAGGCAACTGGCCACTTGAAATAGGTGCTTAGCATGAATATGGACTGGTGGTGTTTCTTCTATGTTCTTTTCCACTTGTAGAGTTAAAAGAACTGAAAATGAGATGGAGCCAGCCCTTTTTGATCAGAAATACACACTTTGGAGCATGTAAACTCCATATTTAACACATGACTGTTTAGAGGTAGCCAGGGCTATAAAAACACCCCAGCCACTTAATTTGCAGCAACACGTATGTGTTGTCATTTGTGTCATGACACAAAAAAGTAATTTACATCCATTTCTAGAAATGAATGGCCTTGTCATTATGGCAGTGGTCTTACATGATGATGAAAAAGGACAGTCTTGATATGGATGTATTGGTGCAGTTGGTTATTTTATAAGCATGGCAGGAAAAGTTAAAACAACACCGTTTCTACGTAGCTGGCTTGTTACGGTCATAACATAACACACATTCTCCACTGGGCCTTGCCTGTCTGTCTGTCTGTCAGTCACAACACAATGTACTGTATTTTTCAACTGTTGTGCCTAGTAACAGATATTTTTAGTTTTCAAGAAGGCATTAAGAGATATAGAAGATCTGGATATTTCCTTTGACTATCTTAGAGAAAAGAACCCTCATTATTGCACAGATCTCCATACAGTACTGAGAAGCATCATGCTCTGGGCAGCCACTTGCAACAGATGCCCTGCAGTTCACCCAACAACTAACTGTGTGCAGGGAATGAGGTGATAAGTAGTCATTCTTTTTGCCTGCTCTGTGCCGATGCAGTTTTGATTGAAATGATTCAGCCATCAGCGTGCGATCCGTGCCTGGCCCAGTCTCAGCCAGGCCCCTGCCAGTCCATATGCTTGTCTGTCCCCCGCTAACAAGTGCTACACTTTTTTTCTCTGGAGCGCGCTCAATAAGCCAATTTATTTAAAACCCTGGTCTCTCTGCCAGGCCCACAGCGACCTTGCCTCCTGCTGGCGAGTACACGCAAAAGTGGCAAGAGCTGTGCACAGTCACAGCACTGCCAGCGCCCCTTGATATGCAAATTATGATAATGTATTTTAACCCTCCTCAGAAGTGCCAGGGTAACCGATTAAAATTCAGTATTTAAATTGAATTCCAAATGCCCCCAACAATTCCCATTTTTTAATATTATGGCATATATGTGTACATTTATATACACGGAACATTTTTCTGCTTAAATGCCTCAGGCTATGCTGATACGGAACAACACTGAAATAGTCTCTAGAGGGGGAAAGGCATTGGTTTAAAGAAGATATGTTATTACTGCCTTATTACTTCTTTGTAAACACTTCATCGATAGTGGTTTTGTCCAAATGGAGTTCTCATTCTCACTAAGTTGCCTTCTCTTACCCTTGGGGCTGATGTTAATGTCTCAGAAAAGTAAGATGTACAGCTGTTAAATGTGTTTTCGTTTTGAATATTTATTACCCACTTATGCTTAATGGTTCTATTTTTTGCCTTCCCCAGAATAAGATGTTCATTTACCGGGGCAAAGAGTACGAGAGGAGGGAGGACTTTGAGGCACGACTGCTCACGCAGTTCCCCAATGCTGAGAAGATGAAGACCACCAACCCACCAGGAGAGGAGATTCGGAACTCACCTGCCCAATGTATCCTCGTATGCAGTTCATCACACCACTTCTACCACTTCCCCGCACGTACACACACACAGACACACACACACACACACACAAACACACACACACACACACACACACACACACATCATTGACATTCATGGTCATATACTGCATTGTGTCTTTTTTATGTAAATCTAATGCACGAGGAATAATTTCATACAAATGTGTGGTGTAGCTATGTAGCCAATTGTTACTGCCCCATTGTGCTTGCTGAATTTTAAGCGTTTGCATGTTAATAGATCAAGATAAGTTGTAAGGATTGGGGTCTGGGTTAAGATTTACACAGTTCTAGATCATTTCAGATTAGCTGCTAAAAATGCTTGCTACACTGATGCATAATTCTGTATGTGTGCACATGGATTTTTTGTCTTCAGAAGTCCATTTTGATTGCTATTTGTCATCTGGCCGTTACATCATTGCTTTTTTTGCTTAACATTTGTGATCAAAAGACATCCAGTGTTTCACAGTTAAACCCATCCTTGAGCTTCCACCAAAGTTCCAGAACAAACCAGTGTCTGAGCAGATCCTAAGGTAAGCACGTTCAATCCAATATTTACTTCCCGCCTCAATTATTTAACAGCTTAGCCTGCACTCCCCGCTCCAGACGAAGAGGGATCTTTAGAGTTTGCTCCAGTTGCATTATTAATACCATTGATTTTCCCCTCAGACATATTTATCCTAGATTACGCACTCACTCAGATTTCAATCAAACCCACTGGCAGTGGCGAGCAAACTTCACTGAGGGAGGAGGCCAGGTGTTGCAGTGGTGAGAGATGAGTCTTTCAAATGGCAGCTGAGGACCAGCCAGAACCCCTTTGTCTTTGTGGTGTAGATACCAGTGAATTTAGCAGTCAGTGTCTGTACAGCTTTACACAAAACTTCCTTTTGGAAGGTCAAAGCTGTTCCTGGATCAGTGAGCACTCCTACTCACAAAGGGACAGAAAGCGCGAGAGAGAATGAGAATGGTGAGCTTTGCACAGGAGTAAACAGTGTTTGACCTCACAGGGCTGGGTGTTGGTTTAGAGGTGGGACCATGGCTGTTGTCCACTGTCACTAGCATTAACCTCTGATGCCCACCCCCTTTATCTTACACATGGAGCAGTGAACACAGCCAACACTTCCAGTCCATCAAGAAGAAGCTTCCTTTGTGGAGATAACATAAGACATAAGGAGTACATGGACAGCAAGCTCTAGGTGTGTCAGAGAAGCTGTGGGCTGACCTGGGTAGAGGGTCTGGGGCTTTCATGTGCATGTTTGAGTGTGCGCGCGTGGCTGTGTGTGTTTGCCTAGCGGGTCCGATTGGAATGTGTAGCTGTGTTAATTGGCTGGATTAGAGGTCTGTGTGTGCACGAGCCGATAGGAGGCCCAGCTCACTCGGCCGCACTGTTTGCCCGGAGCTCAGAAATCAGCCGTGCACAGAGACGGAGCAAAGCTGCTCTCCCACGCCACCACAACACGCGCACTCCCTCTGGCTGTCACTCACACACACATGTGCACATACACACACATTCATACACACATTCTCTCTCTCTCTCTCTCATTCTCTCTCTCTCTATCTCTCTCTCTCTCTCTCTCTCACACACACACACACACACACACACACACACACACACACACACACACACACCTCCCTTGCTCCTTCTCTCATCACCAAGCACTTTGTCATTGTTTTATCTCTTCTTTAACCCTTTCACCTTTCTGCATGTTACACACTCTTCCTCCTTTACTATATCAACGACTGTGTGATTTCCTGTCTGAGACTCTTTTTTTCATTCTCACTATCTCTTTCGCACACTTATTTCTCTTATACTCCCTCTCTTCGCAGCATTGTCATATCATCTGTGCAGAACATAATTGGGTGGTAAAGAGGCTTTTGTGCCTGATGCTTGATCTGTTTGTCAGATCAGAGGCAAGGATGGCCAGAGCCCTCATAACTCGTATGACGTGAGTTATGGCCACATTTCAAAAGGGTGATGTGACTCTGTGAGTCTGAAGAGTGCCAACATTAGTTTTTTGTTCAGGCATGTGCATTTTTGTTCAGACAACAGAGCTCATCTCCAGGCTGCAGCACTTCCGTGTGTGTTCACTGAGCTTTCAATCTTGTGGATAAACTCTGGACAAGGTTGTCTGCTCTGCCTGTCTGCCATGACAACGGATTGGTGCTTCTCGTTCACCCAGGACCAGCAGCAATGCTGCCAAAAACATATTTTCTTATGGCAATGTGTTTCCAAAGGGAAAAAGAAAACATTGATTACATGCCATTGTTGTGGTTTGAATTGGCTGTTTTGCAACAACTGCCTATTGCTTTGGATTTCTTATTCATATCCTGGCGTAGCCATGAAATCTGATTGAAAGACATTAGTGAACCATATGGCGTGCTTTCACCAGGAAAGGACAAAAGCATTATAAGCCATGTGGAGTGTCAAGGGAGTGGATTGTCCTTGTGGGAATGTGCTAACATGTAGGTGTGTGTATGTGAAAGGCACGGATACACATACTCTAAAGATTCAGTCTTCAAACCATACGTCATAGTAAGAAGTTCAAGGTACACTGTATTATCCTGCCAGGGGAAATTCAGGTGGCCCAATGAGTGTCATGTTTTCTCAAGGACTGCACAGCACCTTTGTCTATTCCTTTCTCAATCAAAGTATTCCTGTGTGTATATGTCTCTATGATGTTACATTGATGTTTTTTTCTCCCTGTTTCTCTTTTCAATCCTCACAGTTTCTACACTGTAAATGAAGTAAACAAGTTTCAATATTCCAGACCTATTCGGAAAGGGGAGAAGGACCCAGATAACGAGTTTGCAGTAAGCATAAGATTTTTTTTGCAGTATTGCACAGTATGCCACTCAGCCAAATGTCACAGCACTTATGCACATTCGATATTACACCATGGCATGAAAAGCCCAGTTTAAGCTTCTGTGTAAAATCATTGCCATATCGGACACCATTATTCTGGAAGAACATGTATTTCATTTTGCCCCTACATTGAAACCTTACACGCACCTCAAAAATTCTGTCCATGTGTTGAACTTACTTGTGCCGGCAGGGCTGTGATTGGTCCACTGGCCCTGCATGCAGGCTACTTCTGCTGTGGTTGGATGGTCAGCAACCATGTTCACTAACCATCTTTGCAAATCTCAACGTATTTTTGGTTACTATGATAGGGTAATCTGATTGTAAAATGTCTATTCCAGAGTATATTATTGTGTCAGCATGTCACCAGCAAGCAGGACATTGTGGACAGTTGTGGGAAGTTTGGTCGCTAATGGGTGTCAGACAGCACTCAAAACACTTAAGATGAATTTTACGCTAAAAACAATCCAGGACATAACACACTGTATATTTCTTGGTAAATTTGCAAGAGAAGGCCAAATTGATTCCACCAATATTTTAACATGGCAGTCTATGGAGTGTGGTACTGCAATCAGCATTTTGATGGTGTGCTACACAGACGCACAAAACATAATGGATACATAATGGTGTGGGGTCATTGACAACGTTAGTTGACACAGAAGCATAAACAGGCTCTTTGCTGTGACTGAATAGCATAGATTTGGTATTAGTTCTGGTAAACACACCAGATTTTGCTACCACATCAAGTCCAACTTTCTGTCTATGGTTTTGCAACCAAATAATTGCAGATAGGTATAAAAGCGCACATTTGTGTTCACAGATATAAATAAATGTCGGTGGTGCATATTAACCGCAAGGAAAATTCAGCTACCTTGGTGTTTTTTTCTATTGCTATACTTCAGTTCATTTGAGCAGAATCCAGAGTCATCATTTGACATTTTCTGCATCTGCTTATGGAAAAAGCTCCGCTCCCAGCTGCAATTAATGAGCTGTCACCAACACACACTTAAAGTTCTATATAGGCAGAGCCCCTTCTAAAATAAACTTCATCATTATTTTTCTACACACACACATGCATACACACACAGTCACGCAGAGGTATTCACAGAGATTGACTTTTTGTAAACATCCATTAAAACCCTCTCTTGAATCTGTGATGTAAATTGGAGGTGGTTTTAAAAGGGTGGGGGGGGTGTGGTTCAGCTATTGCTAAAAACAATCACCTGCTCTTTCTAAGTGCCCCTTTGCAATGTTAAAGTCAGCTACCACCTACAATTTAGCATTTCGGTAAAAGCTTGGGTTATTTTCCCCTGCTGCTTTCTCAGGCTTTTTCTTTTGCTTTTCCTCCCCCCTACAGAACATGTGGATTGAGCGAACCACTTACGTCACTGCCTACAAGCTGCCTGGCATACTGCGCTGGTTTGAAGTCAAGTCTTTCTCCACAGTAAGTGTGATGAGTATGGACAGGGAGCCAAGTCTCTACCCTGTGGAGAGTCTGATGGCTTATCGATGAGATTTGAATCATCCTCTTAACCCAAATGGACAGAACTGGAAATGGGCCACAATCTCCAAGCCTGGGCATGAATGCAATAGAGTCCTTATATTTGATATATGTACAAATGCAGACTAAAGGATATCATGTTGCTCTGAGACTTCACCACACAATAAGCAAATTCGTCCAAGAAGTTCTTAGGGAATAATTTTTTACTGTCACAAAATGTCCAACTGTATTGCTGTGTAACATGGTTTAGGTAGACAAACATGGTCATACTTTGTGTGTCTTCACGTTTTATATTCAGGTCACATCATACCCAACATTGCTTAGAGGTAAACAAAAATCATCCAGTCAAACATGAATGCTAAGGATAATGAATTCTGTAGTTTTGGCATAACAAAAAGTCAAGAACTGCCGTCTGGATCCTCATTGTCATCTAGCCGTGTCTTTGCTGTGGCATCCTGCATCACATCCTGAATGCTGAATACTCTGGTCAGCCCACTTATTTTGAAGCACTGGCTTGGTTATGGGTGCCTTAGGCCAGCTTTGCATGTCTGTGAGGCCTGGACTGCATGGTGGATTGGCCCATTGTGCTTTTTTGTGGTCTCTCAATACGGCCGTCTGCACTCAAGGGACCGGCAGGAAGAGGAATGAGCCGCGGTGGGGTATCGACAGGCGGGGGAGGGATAGAAGCGGCGTATCAGTTCCAGCTCCACAGCGGATTTACTGTATCAATCAGGCCCCGGCCCGCGAGCCTCATCCTTTTAATATGCCGCTATTTTGTTAAAAAACAAATGTGCTACTTAGCGTAATTAGGCTGCCTAAGTATTTTGCAATCAATTATGCTTTATTTGTCACTTTGATTAGCCTCTTTCATGTGGAAGCTGCTGGATTGCTTGCTTGAAGTAGAGGCACCATGCTCTCTCTTTCTTTTGTCTCTCTAGCTAGCTCTCTCATCCGCTATTTTTCGGTCTTGCTCCTGTGCTGAGCGCTTTATTAATTGGCGGCAAGTACTGTGCATTGCTACTGATCTGCTATGTGTCTCTTTCACTTTCTCCCTATCTCCCTCTCTCTCCTGTTCTGCCTTTTGACTCTGTGCAGTGCCCTTTCTGGTCATCCCTACCCCTGCTGTCTTCGCACATCACTCATTTGTAAAAAGTGACAGCTGGCTTTGCAACTTTGCCTCAGATATGCTCTTTTCAAAATCAAATTTGGCAGCCTGCTCCAAAAGAAAATGAAAGCATTTTTTATCTTTCTGCTGGGGTCCACAGTTATATACACATGTAAGCGACCACGTCTTACCATTTGGCAGAGGATTACAGATCAGGTGTGTCCAACTCTAGAGCCATTCTGTCACCTCCTCCACAACACCACCACCACCCACAGTCAAACAAGAGATTTATGGGCCGTGGCAGATTGACGTCCAGATGATGGCCTAAGACTGTATCCCCTGTCGGCCTAATTTCGATTTAGGGCCTAATGAGCCAGTGTTGATACAGCCCATCATACAAAGCCTCTACAGCCTATGCTAGGGGTCCAACACAGGAAGACTTGGCCAGTGTGGAGTCTCTCCAGATTGCAGCTTTTGTCACGCTGCCACCCCTCCTACTAAATTTGGAATGGCGCAAACTGCCATTTACTCTGACAATCCACACATGTTTTAATTCCCATTAGCAATCTCTGGAGAGAGAGCGATGAAGAAAAAGAGAGACACATGGAGAGGGGAAGTGTTAGAAGGAAAAAAGAGCAGAAATGAGAAGGGAATGTGTGGAGGGAATGTAATTGAATGTGTCACAAACTGACAAAACAAAACACTAAGAAAGAAAGAAAATATATATTTATAGGGAGCAACCTAACAAGTGCTGGATTAAAAGTATGAGCAAAATAGGTGTTATTTTAATCTGAGATGGACTGGTGTTACTGATTGAGAAGTAGCCTGTGTTTTCAAAGTTGTGGTTAATGCTCAGAGAAACTAACAGAGAAACTGTACTAAGCGTACTACCAAATACCCATAGTGCTTCTCAAGAGGTGTTTATTTCTGTGATTTAAACATGGAATGACATAAGCATAGCATATATTAAGGTGTAACATCACAAAAAAACCTTTGAGTGTATTTACCCCAGAGTGTCCCTTTAGGTACAATATTTAAGTTTATATATGAAAAATTCATGAACATTTGGCTTATTGGTCTGACCATATGAGTCTACATTTGTTTAGTTGAGGCTACTGTTATGGAACATTTGGAACAGTTTTGTTGCCATTAAGTAATGACTAATAATGTTTTAATGCATTTTGATGATCCTATATTATTAATAGACCAAATGGCAAGGAGCAATCCATCAAAGTGTCAGGTTCATAATGCAGTTTGAATATTCACATAATTGAATCTGACTTTTTGTGCTGGTTGTACTTTAGTTGTGTATGAAATGGCCAATTCTGGTTAGTGTTAGTAATTAATGTAGTTTTCAGATTATGGCATGGACATTTGGGGTGTAAAAATGCACTATTTACAGTTTATGTCATGAATACGTTTGAGGGTATTTAAATTAATGGTGTTAAGGGTATATTACCTATCAGCTGCCACAACATGTTGTCACCTGTGTGTAAGCCTTATGTACATGTGACTGTCCATAGGAGGAGATCAGTCCTTTGGAGAACGCCATGGAAACAATGCAACTGACCAATGAGAAGATCAACAACATGGTACAGAGGCATCTAAATGATCCTAACCTTCCCATCAACCCCCTCTCCATGCTGTTGAATGGAATTGTAGACCCGGCAGTCATGGGTGGGTTCACAAACTACGAGAAGGTAAGAACCCCACCTCCTTTTGATTCACACTCATACATACACAAAGTCATTGTCCTAGTGGTTGGCTTAAGCCTGTGATAAAATTTAGCTGATTAGTTGTCATATAAGCACTACTATGTAATCTCCCAAGACCAAGATGGATTGCTCTAAAGGAAATGTATTTTAATTTATTTTAAGTAGGTGTGTTACCATTAACTTGTCAAATAGGTTATGCACATCTGCAGACAAGACAAGAAGCCTACAATTGCAATGTCCTCCCTTGAAATTTCTATTGACTTGTCACCTTGGTCATGGCTGTTGCAAGCATAAGAAGCAGAAGGCTGAGTGCCGTAGGTAGCCACACCCATGAACATGTTATATCGATGAGTTATATTGCTTTTATACACGAGTTCCATTGTCAACACAATTAGTTTCTAAACACAACTTTTAAATCAGTTTCTAAAGTTTTATTTAATTGTATTTTAGTTCACTCCAGTCTCCACCATAGACAGTAGAAGAAATGGACTGAGGGATAGCGTCGTTTTCAATTCAACCAGATGAAGCCAATTTTTCCAAATTTCGCTTGGTCACATGTCCACTTCTGTCTACTGCACAAACTCCTGCTGATGTCGAGTGACATCGGCCAACAAACCCAAATATGATAAGATGCTCAAACACAAATCAGCATACTGTACATGGGTATCAAATCAAACTTTTTAGCACAATTTCAGATAAAACGTTTCTTAGAAGACAATGACAGAACAGATTTCCAATCGAGGCAAATATGTTTTGCAGTGGTTTCTCCGGTGTCCAACAAGACCAACATAAAGGCATGGAGTGCCTCCTATGTGAAGTTATTTCATGTCAAAGGGACGCTAAAATGAATGGAAGTCAATGGAATGCTTAAGTCTACTGAGCCCTTTCCAGGTGGGCCCTTTCGCTCATGAAGATTCAACTTCCGCGTCTACCCCCTTGATCTCCACTCCACAAAACAATTCCAGTTAGAGTTAATGGCGTCTGTGGTGTCTATTTATGCTCATTGATTTGGACATTCCCCTGTACTCTGTGCAGCTGCTGAGATATGGTGGTTGTTGTTCACAGTCTGAATTAGGCCTAATGCACAGCTACTGTTCTGCAGTCTTGTGTCTCTTTCCTGTCTGGTGGTTGTCTCCTGACACATGACTCCAGCGCTTTCTGCATTCCAGGGTGGGGCACCAGTAGCTTGCAAGAGAGCTTTCTGACCTAATAGAAAATAAAGCGTTATATGAGCTATATGAGCAGGTGTTCCTGCAATGACATGAGGATATGCTCATGACATTAGGCTACTGTGCTTACCTGCACCTTAAAGACATTGTTTGCAGCTGTGAACTTGGTGTGCTGCATCAGATTCCAGGCACGGCTAAGGGCGTGGTTCGTCAAGATGTCGATTGTCTGGAGCCCTGCCCAGGGTCCAACATAGCTGCTTATGTTGTACATGTTCCCCTTTCACTGATCTTATCAAGCCATAAAATTCTCTTAATATAGTACCTAATTCGGTCTTGATTATTAACTTTAAAGAGTGACCCATGGTATATTATGGGATATCCTTACTCCTAGTGATGTGGAGAAGGTCTTGTCCAATCAGAAATTGCTAAATAATTTGACCAAACTTAACTGTTATACCTATTGTATAACACCAATGTATTACTACTCCTCAGTAGCCTAACACTGTTTAGTATTTTGACATCTAATTAAGAGGTGTGCCAGCTTAGTAATATTGTGAAAATACACAAACCTAAAAATATGAAACATACAACCTGCCTGCCAACTGTGGGTTTTGATATTTGTTCTTCTTTTCTGTTTTTACCCATTGAAATTAAAACAGAAGTGTACTCTCCCTATCCTATATTTGCTAAAGTGACATGACATGACATGATGCCTTCCCCAAACTTCCTCTGGCAAAGTAGCTATGGCACACACAACAGAAGCATCTGCAGGGTCATCATACATCTTCTTGATATTTATCCATTTCTTTAATGATCATCTATAGATATACACCCATTATTCCCAAACTGATTGTATTCTGTAGTCCGTGTCCTCATTTCTGTCTTTTCTTCTTTGCTCTTTTCCTTTTCTTGTTCTACCAACTATCTCCTGGAGGGGAAGATAAACTTACTGACTTGGGGATGAATCACTTCATCATGAGGACTGGGAGAAAGTAAAAATCTCCCATCGTGTGTTCGATCATAAAACAGTCACAACCAGTTGCGTCCCATTATAAATCAGTTCCCCAAATGGCTCCATTTGTGTCAGCAGGAGAACTCAAGGCATGAGTCACAGAAGGGTGGGTCGGCAGGAGGAAAAAAAAGAGAAGGAGGCGGAGAGAGGCGAAAGGAGAAACGAGGGCTGAAAAATCTCCCCCAGGGGTTCCTCTCTTTTACAGAAAAAAAGCAGTGCAGTAGTGAAGAGAATGATGCCCTCTTTCTTTCTACTCTGCTTCCCTCAACCTGACCCCTCCCCCCTGCAGGCCTTCTTCACCGACAAGTACATCCAGGAACACCACGAGGACCGGGAAAAGATTGACAAGCTCAAGGACCTGATTGCCTGGCAGGTAAGGCAGGGTGCCTTTGCCTATTTATTGAACATGCATGATTCTGATTCTGTGTGTAGGTTTTCCAATCATTCTTATTTTTTTGCTTATGTGTATGCACAGTTAGTGCAGGTAAGAGGGGGAATAGGGAGTGTAATGAGAAACAGTGTTGCTTGCACTTTAATGATGCTCAGTCTGCCCTGTATCCTTATTTGTGATGCGTATTTCTCTCTCTCTCTCTCTGTCTCTCTCTCTCTCTGTCTCTCTGTCTCTCTCTCTCTCTCTCTCTCTCTCTCTCTCTCTCTGTCTCTGTCTGTCTGTCTCTCTCTCTCTCTCTCTCTCTCTCTCTCTCTCTCTCCTTCCCTCCCCCTCTCCCCCTTTTTAAAGATTTAAATCTTCTACACATGCGTGTGTGTGCGTGCACGCGTCTGTGCGCATGTGCATGTCCGCACGTGCATGTATTGAAGTGCATGGGTGTGTGTAAAAGTGTGTGTGTAGATGCACTGGTGCCCTTAGTGGTAGATGAGGCCCACCACTAAGCACACAGCTATAATCATCTCACTGTTCCCTAGATTAGTGGGCACGCTGCCGTCCCTGTCTCCTTATTCCTGAGCCTCCTGTAGAAAGACAGCCTGTGGACTTTCAGCCATCCAAATATATCATGTGTCCAAACATCCTCATGTGTCCTCTTTGTGTGATAACCCACATTTCATCTGTTTTTTTCCCTGTGTGAGGCAGTGTATTTAGTTTTGTTATACAGGTAAATAGTAGTTGCTGTTTTTCCCCCTTGTCTTTTATACAAGATTGTATTTAACTACTCAATCTATGAATTTTCTTTTGTTTTTGTTTTTGTTTTTTGTTTTTTTTTTTGGGGGGGGGGGTTGTTTTTTTCGTATTCCAAACTGTTTTGACGGGTCCCTCTCTTTTCTAAACATAGTGATGAAATATGTTGCATAACATTCAGATGCAAGAGGGGGGAAAAAACCTTTTGTAGAAATGACAGATGAGGACCAGCAACAGCTGTTGGCCTTGCACACCTGCCAGTTGTCTCATGCTCAAACCTATTCAAACGAGCTGCAATTCTGCCCCACCAGCCAAACAAAACATGTGCAACTCAAGCTTTTGTAGAGTCTACAGAGCCTGCATGAAGAATCTAGGAGGAAACTGATGGCATGGATGATATTATTCTCTCACGTGGCCCTAATGTCTCCTGTGTCACTGATAAAAATGCATTGAAATGGCATGAACAAAGCACAACCACTAGAGCTCTTAATGCATGTTCTGTGAGAAATGTGCAAATGAGCTCAACCAGAACGTTCTAATTTGACTTCTACCGCTGCTCAGATGGATCGACGTTCTTATACTAGTCATTAGTGCTTTCTAGTCAGTACTTTGTCGCAACAGCACAGGCAGCAATGTCGCATTAGCTCTGCAGCAATCGATCCCCCGGCCTGCGAACATTGCCGATTGATGCCATGTCACAGGCAACTCCACTGAAGCTACAATAAAGTCAGAGAAACAAAGTCAAGATAGAAAGAAGAGCTGCTTATGATTGGACCCTTTGATGAAGTTTTACAACTAACAGCTAACTATCTCAAGTCTGTCTTCTCTCTCTTTCTCTCTCTGTCACTATCTGGCATCTCTTTTTTAAGAACCCAGCAATGCGGTATTTTTCCCCTCTTTTGTTTTTCCTCTGTTATGAAGGCTTCTAATTTATGGGGTTGTGGGGTTGTACTGTTCAAAAGGCCATCTATCTGCACTGATGTTGGTAGGCCTGCCTACAAGTTACCACCCACACAGGGTTTGTGCAGAGGGATGCCACAACCATCTTAAGATGCTGAGGGTGTTTTGTGTGGGTGGATGGATGGGTGGGTGGGTGGGTGTGTGCCTGCTTGTGTACAGTGTTTGGATGTATACATGTTTGTACAATGTACATATCTGTAAATGTGTGCATGGAATGAGTGTATCCTTGTGTGTGATGGGGAGAGAGAGTGGAGGAGAAAAAATGGAGAAAAAGAGAGAGCTCAGTATATGACAACAGCTTCACTCCCCGGAGCCTCATTAGCAGGCATTAGCCACAGCCGTAGGAAAAGGCTGGCTGGCGTGTGGCGTTGAGAGCAGAGAGAGGATAGGCTCTGTCACTTGCCCTTTGCAGTGGTGCTGTGATCCCAGTGATCCCTGTGCTAAATGCCCTGGAACACGCATTAATTACACTTGTTTCATGTGGGGCTTTGCAATGTAGGCTATTAATGTGTGCTAAGAGTAATAATAGTCAGTAGTTCAACAAGATCTTAGTACTGAGAGAATTCCATGCTACAATAAATGTGTCTTTTTTGGAAAATGTTGCCATGTGATACAGTGTAATATGAACATTTCACACCTTAGTGGTACAGGATTTATTGTTCTTATTCACCACTTTCCCTAGAGAGTAGTTTTTTTTTCATATGATGGGCAAGAAGAGTGTTGTAGGTAACAGTAAAAAGTTTATTCTGGTCACAGACATGCTGTGGAGTTATTCCTTTTGTATGACAAGTATGCCTTTACAGCATTTGTATTGTAAGAGGTTACGTTAATAGAATAATTTTTGCTTGGAGTGAATTGCACCTGTATGAAGTAGTACAACAGAGGAGTTCAAAGTGAGCCGTGTTGGTGAATTCTATACTTTTCTGCAGTGAAACCAGCCACTCCTCTGTTGCTATGCCTCTCCTCCTGAGTTATATAATCACACAGCCTTAAAAAAATCATGGGTTTCCCTGGAGACGTGAGTTTTTGGCATATCATTCTTTCTGTCACTCTTCCCCCTCACAGTCTCTCATCTGTGCTCTCTCCTTCCCTCTCTCTCTTTTTTCCCTCCCTTTCTAACTGTCTGTCTTCTACTTTTTGGCATCTCTATCTGCACTCTACTCCCCCTGCCGTAGCTCTCTCTGTCAGGAGTCCCTGTTGCAGTGGTAGGGACTTTTAATATTGCATGGGTGCCGCATGCATACTGCCCATCCCGTAAATGTCACCCAGTAAGCCAGCACCTCTTCATCAGGAGACATCAAATGCCCTTGCCTGGGTGCATTTTAAAGGACTAACCAACCAGATAAATCCAAATGGCGTTCTTCATCCTTGAGCTCCTGCTGCTTGAAGAAGTCCAGTCTCTGGTTCATTAGCTCAGTTTCATTTGAAGGTCACAAACCGAAATTCCTGAAAGCGCTCAGTGATTGGACACAGTATTCATCTGCTCTACTCCGTGTGTAAACACTAACTGCTCGAGACATCCCGCGGTCTGAAGTGTGCTCATGAAAGTTTGGACAACAAGGAGAAATTCAGCATGGGATATTTCAGTGAATTGCGTCAGCATCTTTTCTTCTTTACGCTTTTGCTCTCCTAGTCTGCAACTTTTATGTTCTTTTGGTGGGCTGACAGCCAATTCAATAAGTGCACTTCAGCTGTTTTTCCCCCTGCTCGCTGTCAGTCATCATCTGCATTTCGGAGCAAATTGTCCTTTTAACTAGGTAGGTGGGCAGGAGTGAGTGTAGAGCTGGGGCTGCCTTGCGACACTGCCCTCATACTCACCCACAGGTCGGAACAGCTCACCCACAACCACTTTTCCCTCCCAGTCCCCAGCTTTTCCTGCTCGCCTGCCAGCACCACCAAGCTGCTGTGCGTCGTGCGTCTGTGGCCCTAGCTGTTGAGTAACCTCTCTCTACATGGGAACGCTACGAAATGCGAAGTAATACTGTTTTTAGGCCACCCCATCACCACTGCAAATGAATTGAAGCTGAAGTGGCTGCTTCAGTCTGTCAACAAAATAAATAAATGTAAGATTTGTCATTATAACCTCGTCCAGTCGGGAGCATTACTGATTATTTCATACATGTTTGTCTAAGGCTGAATGAATAATTGTGTGCCTTGTTATGCTGCCATGGTTGAGGAGGTATGCTTAGGGACTAAATGCAGCATCCCGTCCCAGTGTCAGGCCCTTAAGTGGCAGAGCCTGTCGCACTCTCCTGTGGCAAAGCCTCACACACACACACACACACACACACACACACACACACACACACACACACACAGGTCCTGCATTGCAGAGTGGTTGTGGGAGTGCAGTCATTAGCATTGTCCCTACCTGCTCCAGCTCCACCTGCCGTCCCTCGTTAAGGTGGCAGGCCCAGACGGTCCGAGCTGGAAGTGCTTTCCTTTAATTGCCAGTTTCCGATCATCGGCATGGACATGTTCACTGGAGCATCTACTAGCACCCTCAACTTCCATGTTGACACACGCACAGGCTCTGATGTCCCAGCCATGTCTGCCGAGTTGTTTACTTTTAGAGTGGTGGAAAGAATAGGGTAGGCTGTTCATATTGAGAAACATGTTTCGCTGAAGGCTTGGTTCAGTTTACTCTGTTTTTACCAACTTCAGTCTTTATTTCAATCTCTCTCTCTCTCTGTCTGTCTCTTTCTCTCACCCTCCCTTGCTTGCCCTCTGTCTCCTCCTTTCTTTTTCCTCCTTGACGAGTAAACATTGCTCCTGTGCAGGTGTTGAAAGTGACCAGAATTGCCTGCAATGTGAAGATGTATGAATTGTTCTTAGAGACACCCATCAGGCTCTGGTGTTGTGAGGCTGTAAGTGTAGTCCGTGCCTGTGGATTTGGCAATGCTGCATAGCCCCCATAAATTATCCACAGGTCTGATGGGCGGATGGAATGAATGTCGACTGACCTTGGCTGCATGTTTCATCCAAGGCGACACATGCCGCAGATATACCCTGATTTATGTCTGTCCTCGCTCATTCTTTACCTTTGTGTTTTACTGTGTGTGTGAGAGTGTGTGTGTGTGTGTGTGTGTGTGTGTGTGTGTGTGTGTGTTTGTGTGCATGCCGATTTCTATGTGTCTCTAAAAGGTAAAATGAATGGCATTCATTAACTTGTCCCAGCGCACAGTCTGTATTACCCCATGCATCAAGAGCATGGGTTTTAAACAGTAACAGCATAATTACAGTTTGCTCATGTATCACACATCACATATTCTGATCATTTGTGGCCCCCTCCGACCTCTATTCGGTGTCTCATTAGATTCCATACCTGGCGGACGGTGTGCGCATCCACGGCGAGAAGGTGACAGAGGCTCTGAGGCCCTTCCACGAACGCCTGGAGGCCTGCTTCAAGCAGCTCAGGGAGAAGGTGGAGAAGCAGTATGGGGTCAAAACTCTGGTAAGACTCCCTAAAGTTTCTTTCTCCTGTCTGTCTGTCTGTAAAAACTTTTGTCATTAACATACATTTGAGATGGAAAACAATACAGTAAAACTTTGTGAAAATGCATATGGACAGGACAAATAAAGTTTTGTGGTGCTCATTAACATAAGGCATAGTCATACCACATTAAGGAGAACTATGCCTGCTATCTTGTGTGTATGTTTTTACTCAGAAATTTTGAGAAATTAGAAACGGAGTTAATTAAAATACTTAAATACTTAAAAACTAAAATGCTCCTAAACCGAATTCTGTGTGTTCTCTGCAAACTTAAAATTTGACCAGATCACTGTGGCCACAGTGGTGTTTGACCAGATCACTGTGGCCACAGTGACATTCCTTGGCTGGAACTTAGAATTAAGTTCATATATCAAGTGCACTTGGGCTTTGTGAAGTCAGCGCTGCCGTGCACACAAATAGCAAATCATGGCCAAACGACCTTGTTTTCCCTCCTTTTTTCCAAAGTGAACAGAGCTAATTAATCTCACTCCCCCTCAAAACACACTCACTCCACCTCACGCAATGCTTCCCTTTACGACTCCTGTGCCCAATTTTTCACCGGTCGCCATCAGACCTGAAGTTCCCATTGCCACGCGGCTGTTAATTGTTGCTGTAGCTGTTGGCCTTCAGCTTTGGCAGAAGTGGCAAGCAGGGAGGTATTGATAACGCCTGGGCTGAAGGGGGTGTAGTGTTTCCCTGATGTGCATCAGCCCAGTTGCCCTGAGGTGGGTAAGTGTGTGCCAGCAGCAGTAGCAGCATGATGGATGTCCACACAGAGGACAGTTCAAGGACACTGAAAGCAGGTTTAGGACGCAGGTCTCTCAACACCTCATTTAACCAGAAACCCGTGGGGGTAGACGGCACTACAGAGCTCTATGGTTGATGTTCAAAAAGGGTGCTATCTTGCTCTATCAAACACTGTGAAGGTTTTTTTTGTATTGGGTGCTTGTTTTTACAATGTGTGTGTGTGCCTGTCTCTCTCTCTCTCGCTTTCTCTTTATGTCTGTGTTTGTGTGTGTGTGTGTGTGTGCGTGTGTGTGTGTGTGTGTGTGTTTTGCTGTCTTTCTGTCTGTATGTGTGAGCAGCCAGGGGCAGACGAGCGTCGGGGTGGTCAGAGGCCCCGCTCCATGGTACGCTCATTCACCATGCCCTCCTCCCAGCGGCCGCTGTCCGTCGCCTCTGTCACCTCCATTTCTTCCGACAACTCCCCCTCCAGGCCCGGCTCCGACGGGTGAGTAACCACTGCAACGGCCCATTCATCACCAGGGCTGTGGGCCATGCGGTGCTCACGCCCGCCATTAGGCTTTTACACTGCCTGATATGGAAATTCCCACCTGTAAGGTCACCACAGTCTGCTCCTTCCAGAGATCTGCTAATCACACAGAGACCACCCCACCGCTGGTGCTTATGTCATATTTACACTCTTTTTACCCCGACTGCTTAACTAAGACAGCCTCCAGTATTGCATACTCTTTCCCCGCTTGTCAGCTAGAGGACAAGGCTTTTAAAGAGGAGAAAAGTCTCCTTTCATCAAGCAATTTGAAATCATTTGAAAACAGTAAAACGCAACATTGAACAGATGCCAAGAAGCATATGATCAGCTAAGAAGCGCAATGAAAGAGAACACCCTGACCACATCAAGGAAACTCTTAAAGGTCTCGTTGGGTGCAGTCAATATTCTGCCAGAAGAGGATTGAGGCCACTGGCTACAATGAGAAGCCCAAACAGAGGTCCAAGCAAACTGTGAAAGATTCATTTGCAACATTGCCCAGAAAAAAAACCTTCAGTGATGTGCTCATAAAGACTGTCTGTTAGCAAAGGGCAGTGCAGTGCCTGTACTGTTGTTAGATTCTTGAATTCCTCTCATTAAAAGGCCCGGCATTTGCCCTGTGACAGGGTCTGGATCACAGCCGCACATGAAAGGAGTAGTGAGCAAGATGGAGAGCACCACAAAAGCGGCATCACTACTGAGTATGGTGTTCTTAACTAATCCAGCTGTGGGGCTTGCCCTCTGAAGAATTGATGTTTTGGGGTCGTGTCTGCCAAGTCTGAGTCACGAGGTTTGTCAAGTATGGAGTGAAATGAAAGAGATGGGGTCTCTCAGGGGACCCACTGAGCTTTGGGAGGTGTAGTCTCATTAATGCACTTGCTGGAAACTAGAAAACCTCAGCAGCAAGATTTACCATGCTTGCCATGATACCCAAGTCTGTAGTTGCACAAGCTCCACTACTGGCATACTTTCACTATCCCATCCATACCATAACCGATTATTCTTGGCCCCCCAAAGGCCAGTTCATTTGACCTTCATCGCTATGTTCCATACTGTTTGGAAGTAGGAAGAGGGGATTCTGGTGTGGTTCATTCGGACTCAAGCATGGTACACAGTCAGTGTGATAAGACACTTGCCTGAGCACAATTATGTGTTCCATTTAATAGTCCATAGTATTCGATTAGCATCATCAACGTTCTTTGCAGGCATTGTTGTCATTCCTAGAAATACGAGATTGATAGACTAATACTGCACCTGACATTCTTGGCATACTTAGCTGCCTTTCCCAATGACAGATGGTTTGTTGTACAATTCATAGCTGTTCTAACAACAGTAACAAGACCCACAAAGTATTCCTTACCAACTGTTAGAACGGGAAGGGAAAGAGACTGAGGAGTTAAGCCACAGACAGGACTTCTAAATCCTTACAGTAAAGTAACGTTAGAAATAAATAATAAATACCTCTCACCGCAAAAGTTGTGTCCAACATCAAAGGTAGAAAACATTTTGGTTAAGAGCCCTGTCTCTGTCAGACTGTACAGGTCGCTCAATGTTGACGTGAAAATATGCTATTTAACTTGATGTAGTTACCATAGCCTATGTCTGGCATTGTTTGGGTCCAAAGACTGTATATTTCCATCTGTAACGTCAAGACCACTGATATGATTGAATTTAGCCTACAAGGTTGAGGGTAGGCTTTGGCTGTTGAGTGGATTGACTGCTAGTCCCACCCCCTCTTGCTCACTACCGTTTCTGATGGAACATTATTCATAGGCAAGCCATCATACCTGCACGACAGCTGTCACCCTGACTGGGCACCCTCACTGAAGCTGGCAGGAGAGACAGGGCAGACAGGAAAAGCTGAAAGTGAGAGATCATCAGGGAAAGCAATTGCCAGATATAACAGGGTACAGCTAAGAGCACAGAAACTGGCAGAGAAGGCACAGGAGCAAGCCAACCCAGACATGAATTTTGTGACAACTAAAGTGATAGATGAGGTTATGGATGAGACTGTGGAAGAAGAAGAGCCATGCACATCTGAAATTTGCTCTGCCTTAAGAGGCTGTTGACTGAGAATATTTTACTGAAACATCAGATAGCTAGTGATAAAATATGCATGGATACATTCAGGGATAACAGGAAAGTTAGATTTTACACTGGCTTACCCAGTTTTTCTACCTTAAAAGTGCTTTTCAACTTTACTGATGACTCCCTTACTAAGGTATAAAACATCATTCAACAAGTTTCAGAAACTTATGTTGTTGTTAATGAAACTCTGTCACAAGTTTCCCAAGCAAGATCATGCTTATAGATTTGACAATTTTCATCTTGAAAATCTCAAAACATCACAACACCATCAAAGATCTGTTTTTTTCCTCTCTGAGGTGTGGGGGATATATCACCGATAAGCATATTACAGGAAAATCAGGCTACTTGAGCTCCTTACTCCTATTGACTTAATGCTAGCAGACAGAGGCAATTATGCAATTTTGCAATTTTGAGTGCTTTTTATTAACGGAGCTCCCCCTCATGTCTCCAAGTAAATGGACACTTCTAGAAATGGACTGTTTCCCCTTACCCTTACCCTGTGCATGTGTTTTAACTTAACTGATCAGAGAAACCGATTAATACTAAAGTAGTCCACCAACGTAAATAAAGTCAGAATTTTTCTCAGAATGTAACGTGATCCTACTTCTCACCATATTTAAGACTTTGTGAGTCTGAGAGTGCTGGGAACAAACACACACATATTGCAAGCATGGTATTCTGTCCACAGACAGAATCGGTTGAGAAAATCTTCTTTCGTCTGGTAATGACTCATTTAAGCATCTACTAACTCATAAAGATGATTAATTAATTCGAAAAAGTGTCATAGTGCTGCCTTAATGTACAAGAGAGTTTGGGTTTGAAATGTGTAAATGTCATGACACACAGCTGTATTTGAGGAATGTTACAGCTATCTGCTCTTAATGTTGAGGACACCTGCAAAACTGCCCATGTCCGCATACATGTGGAGAGAGTGATAGGATTGGTGCCTATTAAATTTGCAATACTGTCAAAGAGGATACCCATCTGCTATCTGGTGACATGACACGAGATAGTAGTTATTGATAAGATAACTTCAGTGTGTTGTTGCCTAAGTAACATGTGCCTCTCTGTTGCACCTTTTGATTAATTGTAGGGTTGTAGCATAGTGGTTGATTACATGTGTAGTGTCAGTGTGATTAACGAGATAAGAGTCAGTGTGTAATTATAGTTGTTTTAATGATTACCTAACATTTCAGCATGTCATTGAATTACAAGATGTTGCATTGAATAATTTCTTCAATATTTTTGTTATTCAACAATAGAATAAAATGTGTAATACAACTTAAAAAAAGAATAATAATTTTATAACTTACCACTTTCTTTCTTACTCACTGTGGCACTGAAAAAAGACATAGTATGTGTACATCATTTTTTGACAACACAACAAAATCTGCAAACTTCTTGTTGCATACAAGCATCTGTGCTGGATTTGGCATGTGAGTAGGCATGTGAATGCTTGAGCTGCAATTTGCCATTATGTTGCTCCAAACAGAATTATTCCACGACAACAGTCACAGTGCACTATCGCATCAGGGGTAGCACCAATGTTCATGACAACACGACTGGTTTCCCAGCTGAAATTGGCATGTGAACTCATTAGCTGATGATGATAACTCAGTGCCTGTTGATCGTGATCACACCCCCAAGTGGCTGCTTTACTTGTAAAACCTGTGCTTATAGGGTAGCTGATTTGCTTTATGAGGCTTTTGGATGGGTTGTCAGGTGATTTGCAACAAACAGCTTTCATCCGTGATGCTGTGATTCTGGCAACTCTGAACCTTTACCAAGCTTTACTTTTATACTGTTTTTTTTTGTCTGGTCAATTTCATCAGCCTCCCTCTCAGTGACATGTACTGTAATGGTGCTGCAGTGTAGGAGCAACTGTTCTGTTGTCATAGATGTGCACTGTTGATCGCATAGAGGTCCATAACACAGAGGAGCCTGAAGCCAATGTTATGTCCAGCCTCTGTTTGATGGTTGCTTTTGAGTGAAAGTCAATTTTGTCCACTTCAAGGTATTTCTCCTTTGATTTCCCACCAGAAGGGAGCAATAGGACAGACTTTCAGTGACCATTTGGTACTCATGGAACATTGAAACAGCAGCCTTAATGATGAAAGGCACTGCTCCAACATGGCCAAATGTCTCCCTCAATCCTGCCATGCAGTGTTCAGCCAAGATAACTCCATTCTTCTGGGCTGTAACCCATGGGCTCATAGGTGGGGCTCTTAACTTCTGACTGTGTTTTACCTCAACAGATTTCTTGAATATAACATTTCTTTGAGTATCAAAAGTATGCATTCCAGTTGCCATACCACTGAGCCTGGCTTTTTGGTGGCATTGTCCTTGCCCAGATCAAACACAGGCAGATGTTAAATGCATGAAGGATTGTCCATTGCAGCAGTTTTGTTGGCTGTTATGCTCTGTGTGCACCATACAAGGAAAAACTAAATTTACCTAATGTGGCACAGCCAATGGATGCTGAGCTTGACACTTTTCTGGGTGAGGAGCATGCTGCTGCTAAGAACTCAGTCCTCTTCTCTGTTACGGAAAACTATGCACCAGCGTCAAACACCAGCACTGGCCCGCCACTGACATCTATGACAAGGGAACAGTTGCTCCTACAGGCAGCACTCACACAACCAATCTAGCAAGCATTACAGTAAAACAAGTAGTAATCAAACGTGATAACATTGAAGCTTACGTTAGTAACATGAGAGTAAGCAAAATCATGGGACTATCAAATAAACACCTAACACCAAAACATTTACACACGTCTGCAATCGCGACAAAGTTTGATGTTGTTTGGTATACAAATGACTCCATGGGTATACTCTCAGCTCCTGCACCGTGTAGGCGCACACCGCAGAGATAACTGCTAGCAGTAAAGATGGATCCTTGCTAAATGCTGGCAAGTCTATATGGTAAGGGTCCGCACCAATCAAGCTAGTTTTGTCTTGATAATGTGATGATTGAGATGAAGCCATGACGAAACCTCAGTCCTCAGTCAGTTCAACTGAAATGTTTGTGCCGTCCAGCAGTTCTATGTCAATAATATGGCTGCCGTGACATAATAATGTTTGTGAGTACTATAAATAACAGATTGTAAAAAATGTTGTTGTTATTGTAAAACATGTGCTCATGCAAAGATTGTAGTGCACATCAACACATCTGTGCCTGTGTATAGTTCTATAGTATGACAGGGGACCAGTACTCTGGTGAAGTCAAATGAACCTAGTAAGACTAAGCCCTGTCAGTAGATGGGAGAGGTTCCTCAGCCTATAATATGATGTAAATCTAGTGCTTATACACACTTACATTGCCCATAATCATGTAATCTGCTACGTCTTCCTGGCCTCTCCTCAGGTTCACCCTGGAGCCCCTCCTGCCAAAGAAAGTGCACTGCAAATCCCAGGACAAGCTGGATCGCGAGGAGCCCGAGAGGGAGCGCAAAGACAAGGAAAAAAAGAAAGAGAAGAGGAATAGCAAGCACCAGGAGATCTTCGACAAGGAGCTCAAAGCCACTGAGATACCCATGCAGACATCCGAGACGGTCATACTCTCAGAGATGGTAAGAAATGCACCCCCCACACACACACACACACACACACTCACACTCTCTCTTCCACACTCACTCACACAAACACACACACAGGAAGACCAAGTCAAATGTTTACCTCACAAATTCATCAGCATGAAAATGCTGTAAGAGAAATAACCCAATAGAAAATATGGCTTCTTGGAGTTGTCTTGACCTTGCTTTTCAGAAACAAATAATGTTTTATATTAAGCTGGTTTTTTTATCTTTTCTCCCAGGGGTTTTTAGGAGGAACAATTTAGAACTCAGTAAGATCTGGCCTTTGTTTCATACTTCTTAAATTAAATTCCTAAGAAAAGGCTGATATACGTAAGTCCAATCAGAATTCACCTTAAGATCTTAAAATAGTCTTACAGTGTTATTTTTCTCCTAAGGGGGGTTTAGGAGAAACAGATTAGAAGTATTTTTATTTCTTAAAGACAAAAAAAAATTTGTAATAAATTATGTTCCTCTGGGACGTTTATTCTCCTTGTGTACATTCACCTGTAAGAACACAAAATCCCAGCATACTCTCATGAACAATGTGTTACTTGAACTGGTAGCAATTGTATTGCATGGCTAGCAGCTGTCTCTAAAGAATAAGGCCCCCTTCTGTAAGCAAAAGCCTGTGAAGGACCCAGCACTCGTCAAGGCCCTGTCTGCAGACACTAACGGATGCTTCTCATGTGACAACTGTAAGCAGATACTCCTGGACATGTTCTTGTCTGGCTTTGCCTGCCTGGTGTCAAGACTGATTAAGGTTGCTGCACAGTCCCACTACGAACATCGCTGCCTGTGTGAAGTGGCATGGCCGGACTGTGGATTTTATGCCATCTGGTATTTCACCACTGCTCTGTCAGCTCAGTCTCCATTCCCCTGCCAAAATTGACCGGGTCTGAAAATCAATTGTGCTTTCATTGAAAGTGCAAGGTGGAAAAACGGGCCTATCTTTGGCTTTTGGTCAGCTTTTATGTATTTTTCGAAAGCGGCCTAATATTTGTGAAGAGATCATCGCCCACGTGTTTGCAGAAGATGAACAAGCCAATTGAGGATTGGAAAGCAATTTCCTCTCTAGTGGCCCTCCATTGATGTGTTATGAGTTGGCTTATAGGGAGTGTATTATTTATCAGAAATAGCCCATATGATGATGACTCGTAGCCACATTGTCAGGGCTTCGTGCTTAACTGACTGCTGATCACTGTATTTACCTCATAGCTGCTTTCTACTTATGAAAACATTTTAAAATCGCATTTTCATTAAAAATTACGTTTTTCACACTAGGCAAATCTTTCCTGTTGAAACATCTTCGTCACACATTTCAATTTTGGAATCACACATTTCGAGCTGGTATATCCATTTTGCCACCATGCAGAGAAATATGATCATGCTTTCCTGCCAATCTGTCCTGTTTTCGTTTGTGACTGTTGTGCTTCACAACTGCTCTTCTGAAATATGAGCAGTGGCAGCTGACAGTGAAGAAAGAGGCGATCAGGAAGTAAATATGACTTGAGTGTGTCTCCACTTAAAATCAGAGGTGTCAATCCCAGCTTTAGAAAGTAAAAACCCTGCCATGTATTCCTCCTGCACTTGACACGGGTGATTTCACTAATTAGCTGATCTACCTGTCTGATTATTCGTGCTCATAAGGATCAGCTGGTTCAGACAGTGGTTGGATCAAATATATGGCAGGGTTTTTACTTTCTATAGCCAGGATTGGCATCTCTGCTTAAAATCCTCTGTCCAGATCAAAAGAGGGTTTGACATTTTAATTACAAAGCTTTTATTTTAGCTGCTACAAAAGCTCCTACACACATACTTGCTCCTAGCCCATTGTTCACATGATCACGTATACACTAACCATTCTTCTCTCTCCTCCTCTTCTTCCTTCTCTCTCTCTCTCTCTCTCTCTCTCTCTCTCTCTCTCTCTCTCTCTCTCTCTCTCTCTCTCTCTCTCTCTGTCCCTCCCCCCCTCCCCATTGTAGATCAGTCCACTCCGGCCCCAGAGGCCCAAGAGCCAGGTGATCAACCTGCTGGCACCTGACCGGCGTCTCTCCGTGTCCCCTGGGCCCTCGACCCCCTCGGCTTCTGCAGTGGCAGCAGCAGCGGTGGTGGCGGCAGGGCCCCCTCCTCCCATCACCCCACGAGCCAAGCTGTCCTTCAGCCTGCTCTCGGGCTCCAGTGAGTACCTCCATCAGCAATGCTCTTCGACCGCATCGATGAACACATTGATTCACTCAGCTGTGACCTCACCTCTGCTCCTGCCCTGCACCTAGCCAAGAACGGGCTTGCAGTTTATATGACACAAGCCTCACGACAAGTTAATAAGCCTGAAAAGGAGAATTACAGATGTAAGGGATTGCGTTCACCACAGAGTGGTCATTTCAGCCTATTAATGAACGGCAGCAGTGCAGTTGCATGATTAAAAATAGCTGTCAGTGTCGTTCTTACATTGGCAGAATGACAGAATCTGTGTAGTAATTTTCTGACTACATTTGGCCCTATTAGCATGTCATGTACTGAATCGAACATTAAATACCATCATTTCACATCTTACAGCACCATTATACACCTCGCAGCAAACCTGTAGATTCTTGTAAACATCACTAATAAGTCCTTCATGGTCTCCTTACTAGGCTTCAACATCAGTTGTGTGTTAACTATCCTTTGGCTGGGATAAATCTGCCCTACATTTCATTTCTTTTTTGAGTGATCAGTAACTAAATCAGCAACTCATCTTGTCTGACTCCCTCTCTTTCTGTTTTGTTGGTGCATCCCTCCATCTTTGTGTCACCTCTTGACAGACACACTCTTATTTCATCAACCTTCCTGTCGCAGACACCCTCCTCCCCCACCCCCACCCCTAGCACTAGCCCTTGAAGGCTGTAGACATTACTCAGTATGTCGTCAGCACAGTGTCTCCCGAGTTAGCCTGCGGTCCAAACAGGCTACAGAGGGATCAGACAACACACAGACTGTTCCCACAGTATCGTACGGTTGGAGCAAAGTCCGTTTGAAGTTAAGGGTGAAACGGTTGCTTGACAGAGGAGCCATTACATCAGACTGACGTACAGGATTTGAGGGGACTGTAATTTCTAACCCCTCCATCTTTTGTGCCGTTAACTGATAGATCTGGAGCTGAACGGGATGGGTTGCGCAGAGAAAGGGGAAGTCCCGCCCCCACTGCCCATGAAGGGCAGCATGGCTGACTATGGAACCTGATGGACAACCCTGAACTAGCCAGCCCCACCACGCCACCCCCTCCTCCACCACATCAGAGGGTATGTATGTCAGCCGTATTCTCACAGCCACCATCCCACACCCCATTAATCACTGCTTGGAAGAAGTACTTGTGTGTTTATGTGTGCACTCCTGTGAAACTGAGTGAATGCTATGCTGCTTGTGTGTAGCTGAGTGTGAATCAGAGTGTTCAATCTCAGCTTCAGAATATAAAAACATTGCCACCTATTTCATTCAGCCATTTTCTAAATCAGCTGATTCTTATGAGCACACCAATCAAAGAGGTAGATTCGCTTATTAGTAAAATCGCCTCTGTTAAGTGCACAAGAAGAAGTATTATATGGCTTGGTTGTTATTTTCTGAAGCCAGGGTTGATACCTTTGCTTTGCATGCAAACGGATGAATTGTAAACCTGTGTGTATGGAGGTATGTGTGCGTGTGTGTGTTCCTCTGTTTGAGACTTAGTATCAAACAAGGCTATCAGCATGTGTGTGGGTCAAACATGGCTCCCTGGACTGTTATTGATGTGCGCTGAATGACACGGGCTGATGGATGACACGATTACTCCACCTCCCCATCCATCCACAGCCCCTTCCCACACACACACACACACACACACACACACACACACACACACACACACACACACACACACACACAGCCTGGGCCACTGTTGATCAGTGTCCTCATAACATCACCTCCTCCATCTCATGACCAGCTCTGTTCTCCTTTTCACTCCCTTACTTACCTGTCTTCTCCACTTTTACCTTTATTACTACCCCCCCCCTTCTCAATCTCTCTCTCTCATCCTCTCTCTCTCTCTCATCCTCTCTCTCTCTTCCTCTCTCTCTCCCCCTCTCCTTTCTCTATCCCATCCCGCCTTTCTGTTCGGCCCCTTCACTAATCTTGTTTATCCATTGGTGCGTGTCACAGACAGCTAGTAAAATGGAGTCCTGTGCAGATAACTGGCACAGCGAGGTGACAGTAATTTACTGGTAGCAGATGCTCTTACAATGGAGTGACAGCAGCACCCTCTCCCCAGGCTTGTGCTTACATTGATGCACACACAAACGCTGTCATGCATACACACACAGATACACACACAAACACAGTCATGCATACACACACACATACACATTACACACACACGCACACACACACACACACACACACACACACAAAGACGGTGTGTATATAGTGTTTCATCACAGTGTAGGAAGGAGAGCTGCAGCTCCTCTCATGAGGTGCACGTGAACAGCAGAGGAGGGGTAAGAGGAAGCTGAAGGTGAACACTTCTGCTCCCAAACCCCCTTGCCACATAATCAAACGCTAATGCTGAAGCACACGACAGGAACGTTCTCTGATAAGAGGAGCGTGGCAGTGCCAGAGAGATGCAAACAAACAGCACAGAGTGTTCCAGAAAGCTCTTTACTCCTACCTGCACCTGATAGTCATCATTAGAGCAGCGAGGTATCAGCTTACCAACCATAAACCATGGAGGGGGATTATAGAGAATGTATGAGTGCCAGTGTCTGGCAGCATACGGCAAATACATCAGGGAGAGATGGAGCAAGCGCTTCTGAAAATCCCAGCAGATCCCATCTGTTTGGAGTGTGTGCGTTAAAGTGGTTAGCATCTAGGTTTGGTGCATTCGTTATCTAATATTGAATTCACTTTTTTCCCCTCTTTCTCTCCTTTTTACACTTTATGTATTCAGCATCTGCCTCCCCCACTGCCAAGTAAGACTCCCCCTCCTCCACCCCCAAAGACAACAAGGAAACAGGCCTCCATCGATTCAGGAATCGTACAATGAGGAGCTATGCTAACATGCCAGGAGGAACAAAGCAAACTGAACTGAACTGAACCGAACCCGAACAAACATTGACATACCCCACCCCCCCCAAAAGACTGAACTAAAATTGTGTACTAGTGTTTTAGATATAGAATAACCCTTCCCTCTCCTATTTTGGCAAGCTGAATACCTCATCAAGGTCTGCCTCTGAGATAGCAGCTCTCGACTATGAGCCTAGGCACAGCACACTCCACTAGGGAGCCCAGTGCAAATTATTAATCAAGGCTTCAAGTGAGCTGTCAGCTGCAAGCGGACTTCCACCCGTAGCTGTCCAGGTAACCTCCACAGCAGTGTTTTATTAAAAAATGCCTTTTTTTGATGAGTACATTCTGACCAAGCAACCAATGGTCAACACGGACCACTTTCAGGAAACTGAGGTTTGATTGCTTTATTCTGCAGCGTTTTTATATGGTTACTTTTCTCCGTATAGCCCACACTGTTTCCAGTGTATTACACTGTACAGAGTTTTTAATGTATATATAAATATATATATATGATTTTATTTTATTTTTATTGTCCTTTTCTTTCTTTGAAAAGTGAATTTATGATGACTTTTTATTAACATCACATTAACTAGCATTATACTTCAAAAAAGGGCTTGTAGTTTTTCGAATGACAGGGACTGTAAAGTACCGTATGTAAATTACCTTGTGATTTGTATTTTTGTTTTGTTTTTGTTTTTTTGAGTGAGAGAGAGTGTACATGACTAACTCTCCACCATACTATCATTGTATAGAATTTTGACATACATTGCTGTAACCATAGATTCCAGTAACATCAAAATGTTCCAAAATTCACTACTGACTTTGAAATAAACTCTCTAAATGTATGTATTTTTAAATTAGTGGTGTGATTCCATCTCTCTGTGAGTTTTCAGAGTAAATAAATGCTATTTTTTCCCTACATCTCCGGCACACTGAACCGTAGCCTGATGCCAGATCTCAGGATGTTCCTAAGCCGTGGATTGAGATGAAACATGGCTATCTGCAGCACTCGCTTTCTTCACTTCACAGGAGTTAGTCAGCCACTTTAACAGCTGGAGAGGCAGTGCTAGAGCTCATTTTAATCAGTTGGCCTTCGATCCCAAGAATTTAGCAGCAAAGGAGCCAATTTAAGAAGGGCAAAATATGTATAATGTTGTGCAGCACCAATCTAGCAGAGTCCACTTTGCTTATCTGTACTGTTACATTTTAATTTTTAATATAGTGTATATAATGTAAATTACAGTAGATGCCACATATATTCTTTTAAAATCATTGTCAGTGATATATAGTTATGGATGGATAGATGGATAGATAGATAGATGGATAGATAGATAGATAGATAGATAGATAGATAGAAATAGATAGATAGATAGACAGACAGACAGACAGACAGACAGACAGACAGACAGACAGAGAACTTAATGTGTTTATCATGGATACAGCACAACAATGGACTAAGTCATTTCATTGTCTGTCTGTCTACACATTTGTGGTAGGTCATGTTTCTATGTGTCTGTGTTCGTCATTCTCTCTGTGTTGTCTCTTTACAGGCTGAGGATGGCTAGCTGGACCTCATTAAATTCCTTGGCAGAGTAAGAGGAGTCAGGGGATAGTGGACTCTACAAAAGCACAGATATTAATGGGACAGAAATGAGCAATTACCGCATGACCTGCTGTGGGGGAGGGGGGGAGTCCAGGGAAAGAATCTGTGGCACTGAGAACAACACAAAGACCTGGATTGGATTGCTCATGCCCACAGTGTGAGGGAATTATATCTTGCATTTAGCACTGAGGGTTTTTTTTTTAAATACTAAGGGAGGAGATGGATACGTTAAGGGCTCCATTAGAAGCATTAGAGAGTTCTGTAAAAATGTAGGTATTTTTTCCCCTGTGTGATATAGAGAGGCATAGGTATAAGATAATATATGTCCAATCAATGTCCAAATCAGAATTGTTACAGATGGATGGATGGATGGATGGATGGATGGATGGAGTGTCTGGCTCCTCTCCATAGGCATATGTTTACTTGCTGATGAATGGATACTACTTTTACTATTGGGCTCGCCTTCAACCAATCACTACTTGAATACAAACTTAATGCTTAAGTTTAGTATCATCTTTTTTTAGCCCTCCCACCAAGCGACATAGACCTTTCTGGCTGCTGGCTCGAAACTGTAGCCTTGGTAGATTTGCCTGAGTACTGTAGCAATATACATTATTAAGCAAAGGCTACTGCGGTGATGCGAGCCCAGCTACTTCCTTTCTTTTGTCGAACTATGTTGCCATGAGGTTATGGTCATTGACATGTAATTGTCATGGACAAGAAATCATTGATTATCTGTCACATGGAAGGAAAAAACAATCTGGCATTCTGTCACATTCTGAGTTAGCCAATTTCTTTTCCTCATAACGGGAACGCAAGTGTGGGGTCCTTTTACATGGAGGTGACTGGAAAAGGGTAGCAATGCATGTTTTGATGTGTTGGCCCTCAAAAAATGTGAGGATTGCAAAATAATGCTTCAGTGACTACCAATACTTGTAGTGGTTATTGTTATCAGTGTTAAAACATATATGTACTTACAAGATTTGCTAGTAAAATAAAAAAAGGAAATTACAAGAGTTATTAAAACATAAAAATAGCCTTTCTAACATGATCCTAAGCTTTCTAAAACTGTCCTCATGTTTGTAATGGTGTAAAGTGCCCAATGTCTACCACGTTGAATATTTAAGAATTTTGTGTGTTTGTTAATTAATTATTAATGCAATTAAATTGTGCAATATTAAGGCACTGCATTATCAGTGTAGTGGCAGCATCAAATTTAATTCGCCATTTTAATTAGTTCCAAAACTGCTTACTATCTTGAAGTCTCAGTAGAATACATAACAACAATAAAATCAAGCTATGAAATAACTCTGCTGCACTTCACCATCACAACTCTCACCTCCTATCTGGAGTTCTTAAGTTGGAGCCAGTTGAATCCAGTGAAGTTGAGGCATGAAGCTGTATATTTACACTGAAAAAAGCCAATGAGACGAACATCCAGGGATCAGGTGAGAGTGTGCAGTAAAGGTGGTGATCCACGTTAAGTGGAGATCACTTTCCCTCGGACATTCATGTTCATTCATGTTTGCTGCTATAGGTGCAGTCTGCTGAAGACCTTTTTTATTCCTTAAAGCAAATCTCTGCATTTGTTTGTCCTTTCAACCTAGGTGTAAAAATAAAGAGCCTTTGCCTCTACTAATTCCACCCTCTTGTGCTCCCTGAACAGCAGAGTAAAACAAGTTATAGCATCCCAGGTTTGGATGAGTTTCCTTTTGTGCAGGTTTTTACTTTCAAGCATCCCCCTCCGTGTTGTCCACTCCACCGTGTCCCTGAGCAGGGTGGTGTAGCTTCAGACCCACTTTGTTCTGCCCCTCTCCCCTCACACCAGGATTTCCCTTCAGATGTTCTTAGACTTTTATTGTCACTATGTCATCTCTGGGTTAGTTTTCTGTGCTGCTTCCACCAGTAGGCAAAAATGAGACGTGGGGGCGTATTACAGAAACTTCCTATCTTAAGACAAAAGTTAAGATAGGACGAGTGAAGATAAGATTTTTTCCGGTTTGGTATTACAGAAGCAAAATCTTAACTTAATTTAAGAATCTCATCTTATCTTTGGAAATCCTATCTCATCTTCAGTTAGGAATCCTAAATAAGCGATCTACACACATACAATCGATTTTTATGTCTGTTACCTAGCAACTAATGCAACGCTGCGTCTCGTGACGTATCATCAAAACAGCTGTCATAACAGACCCTAAGTAGTTGTGTGTTAGAAGTGCTAGCATTACTCCAGTGAACTCCGGTGAGTTTGCTAAGCTAACTAAGCCAGCTAAGTATCCGGCATACAAATGTACACTCTACCCTCACACACACGTTCCCTGACCTCTCTCACAAGACACCTGTAACCATTTCTCTCTGCCCAACATTCTTCCTCTCTGAGAAAGTTGCTTGTTGTTAAAATTAGCGGCTAGCTAGCTAGTGGTTAGCGATAGCTCACTCTGCTTTGTCCTTTCTATAAATAAATTCCTCTCATTCTGGCGACGTTGAACAAACAAAATACCTGCCATAATTGTGTAACTGACAAAGGAGTGGAAGTTAAGACAGCAAAGAGGCTGTCCTAAAGTTAGGACCGTTTATTTAAGATTTTTCAAAGTTAGGATGCTTCTGTAATACACTTTTCTTAACTTGAGATAGGATGCGCAAACCAAGTTAGGATACGCTGTTCTGTAATACGCTTTTCCTAAATACCATCCTAAAGTGCCGTTGCTACGGTAACTAGACAGATAGGATAAGATTCTCAAGTTAGGAAGTTTCTGTAATACGCCCCCAGTAGAATATATATATAAAACAACGTTGATACAAGTAAAGGAAGTAACATTGTAATGTAATATTGTACATATTGTCCAAATCTATATACACTTAGTATGGAATGGCTTTTCCCTTGTTTTTCTTTGGAAGAAAATTTAGCCTTTTGAGCAAGGTCTCTGATAATTTTTTTGCAGCATGCTGCATTAATACTGTTAAATCCACTTTTGAATGCATCCTACAGCCAGTCAGTGCCTCTAAGTTTTCGGTCAACATGTTTGGTCAAGGTAGGTACGCACCCCAATATTCTCTGAAGGGTTAAGATCTGGTGACTGACCAGGCTGTAACATGACTGTCAGTTCATGCCACTCTAACCATGACTTTATTTTTGCTGTATGTGATGGTGCATTGTGTTGTTGAAATGGCCTTTTATTAAGCTTGGAAACAAACCTTTCTGTAATATCTTTGGGTATTCCTTTGCATTGATGGACTTTCAGCATCGCACCAGCTCACCAACATCAGATGCAGAAAACATCCCTATATCATTATCCCATCTCCAAGTTTTTAAGTAATGGACAGGCATTTCAGATTGGATGTGTCACACAAGAAGACAGTGTTCAGGAGCATCGGTGCACAGCTCAAAACACTTCTCACTCCAGTCCAGTCTCACACACAATCCAGTGAGAATCAGGGTGACAATCAAAGGTGAGCCTGCAACATTTTTTGTGGATAGTAATGGTTTCCTTGGATAGCTCGAAGAACACACTCTCCTTGATGAAAAAAACTGCTTCCTTGAGCAGTTTTGTAATTACTCTTTACGGCACTCAGCAGTCTTTTAATTGTTTTCCCCTGGTCCAATTTTGTGAGAGGCATCTTATGATTCTTCAGAAGTCATTTTCAGCCTTCTTGACCTGTTGCCACTTTAGGTCTTCCAGAATGCGCTGTTTGTGCCACAGAACATGGGGCACATATCAAAGCCTAATTTGTTGATAAATGATTTGGGACTAGTGGGAAGCAATCAGATGCAAACTGATATAGCACTCTAAAAGGCTCTTGGTGAACTTATCCCAATTTCTGTCTACAGCTACAGTAGTCCATACTTATTTTTCCCTTTTTGTTTAAAAAAAGAAAAGAAAACTAGTCATAAATAAGTCACGACTGCCTCATTTCTGCCCTGGAGTGTATCTGCTCTGCTTGTACTTTGCGTCATTACTCTTCTCTTTTAGTACAGCTGATAAGCCAAAGGATTGTGTACAAGATGATAAAAGCATGACATTTTCAGGATTTGTTCTTGATGGCATAACGTATATACAGTATGTCACAAAAGTGAGTACACCCCTAACATTTTTGTACTTTTTTTAAATTATATCTTTCCATGGGAGATGTCTAAAGATATAATACTTTTCTACAACGTAAAGTAGGCAGTGTACAGCTTATATAACAGTGCATATTTGCTGTGCCCTCAAAATAACTCAACACACAACTATTAATGTCTAAACCACTGGCAACAAAAGTGAGTACACCCCTATGTGAAAATGCCCAAATTGTGCCCAATTAGACATTTTTCCTCCCTGGTGTCATGTTATCCATTAGTGTTACATGGTCTCAGGTGTAAATGGGTAGAAGTTGTGTTAAATTTGGTGTTATCACTTTCACACTCCCTCATACTGGTCATTGAAAGTTCAACATGGCACCTCATGGAAAAGAACTCTCTGAGGATTTAAAAAAGAAAATTGTTGCTTTACATGAAGATGGCCTAGGTTAAAAGAAGATTACCAACACCCTGAAAAGAAACGATATTTCCAAAATGTCCACAGGCTAAGTTTAATACAGCATCTGTTAAACTTTTGACTTAAAACAAAGGTTAATAATATAACTCAGATGACATATTTTTTCAGTTTTAGTGAAATTAGTGTGGTGCAAAAATCAGTACACCCCACTGTAGGTCTCTGTGCAAAACTACATTTTAGGCTCCTGATGTGTAATTGAACAAGCATTCAAGCACAGGTGAGTCTGATTAGTCGTTAAACAGGTGTTTATTAGGCAGTTGGCTACAAAAGGGTGTTACCTAAAGCAAACCACCCCTTCCCATTTCCTGCTGTATGCAGTGGCACCACATGGAAGAGAAATGACACCAGATCTGCAAAGGAAATCATTTCTTTACATTAGAAAGGTAAAGGCTACAAGAACATAAGCAAAGCCTTACTCATTAGTAAAAACACAGTTGCAAAAGTAATTCAAAAATTTAAGAAGGATGGAACTGCAACCATTGCACAGAGACGTCCAGGTCGACCACGAAAGTTAACATCACGACAGGAGCGTCTTGTGATGAGAAGGGTTGAAGAAAACCGGCATGAAAGTTTCCTGCAATTATCTAGGGAAGTAGAAAGTGCAATTGGAGTGACTGTTTCTCGTGGCACAATACGTCGTACAGTGCAGAGGAATGGCATGCATGGGTGTCGTCCTCGAAAGAAGCCCCTCCTAAAGACCAGTCACAAGAAAGTCCGTCTAGAGTTTGCCAGGGCCCATGCTGACAAAGATGAACACTACTGGGACTCTATACTGTGGAGTGATGAGACCAAAATCTATCTTTTTGGAACCGATGGCTTCAAAACTGTCTGGCGTCACAAGGGTAAGGAATACAAAGAAAAGTGCATGGTGCCCACAGTGAAACATGGAGGCGATAGTGTCCTTGTGCTGCTGGTGTTGGGGAGCTGCATTTCATTGATGACATCAAGAAGTCAGAAATGTACTGCTCTATACTGAAAACTAAGATGCTCACATCACTCCTTGCCCTTGGTTGCCATGCCCTTTTCCAACACGACAATGATCCTAAGCACACATCTAAAGCCATTGCTGGCTTTCTGAAAAGGAACATGGTGAGAGTGATTCCGTGGCCAAGTATGTCACCTGATCTGAACCTAATTGAACATCTTTGGGGAATTCTAAAGAGACAGGAGCATCACTCTCCATCCAACATCCAATCTCTGAAAGAGGTCATTGTTAATGTTGCCAATTTGTCATGCCCAGGAGACATTATTAAAAATAATGGAGACCATACAAAGTACTAAATGTACTAAATTTAGTAGTTTTTGTTGTGGGGTGTACTCATTTTTGCATCACTTTTGTGATGCACCACTCCCATGACAATATACTAATGTTCCTCCTTCTTTTTTGAAAACAAAGCAATTCAGATTGCCAGCATTCAGTGGACCAATGCACTCATCAGACCATGCAGTTTTAGCAGCTAAAATGAGGAGTATGAATGCCTAAAGAAAGTTGCAGTAAAAAAAACAGCAATGATGATGCTGGATGCTGATGCTTGGGTTTCATGGTCAGCTCACCATGCTGAGAGACTGACAAGTGTGATTCCTCCACCAGCCATTATCTCCCCCATGCCACTGTTCATGGAATCTGCATATTCAATTTGCCATGATCGGTCACTCATGAATGTGATAAAGGCAGCAGTGCAGCATGTTATCCTGAACAGTTGCCTGTAATCACTTTTGATCAACCACTGCATGCCATTGCCAAAGAAAATCCAAAACCTTGTCCAGATAGCCATGGAGAATCACACTTTGTAATGTGGTCTCCGTGTTTGGTGTGTCCACATGTTTGGTGGTCTCCATAATTAAGATGGCAATCCTAAAAGTACCTGGCAAGTAGTTACATTAAAGTGGTTGGACTAAAGTTCTAGTCCAAGCAAGAATAGCAAATTATGTAATAGATAAGGCATTCATTAAGGAAGGCAATGTTAGCAAAACAGGTAATGCTCACCAGGTCACAGTCTCTGGTCTGTTCTCCAACAGGCCTATGAACAAAGCACACTTTAGTCTACAGTGCCCTTTAAAGAATGGTGCCATCAGCAAGCCGAAACAAGTGTCCAGTTTGATTTCTGGCTTAGGACATTGTGTCTGGAGATTCACATGCTGTTGTTTGTGAAGTCACTGAGGCAAGCTGACTTTGAGTTGTACCTATAAGTACAGACACTTCTTCTGCCTTGGATGTTTGCCCTTGACCACACCCATTATGCTCGGTGGCTCTCAGTCCATGTAAGAAATATACTTCTACTTCCTCGAACACATCTAGCAATACATTCTCACTTTACGGCTGGGTGATTTGTTGTTCAAAAGAGCAACTACTGTTTTTTCTGCTATTGCAATAGACCACTGTCATTAACAAAGTAATGCTGTAATAAAAGGCTCAGGATGTTCAAGAAGGAGCGTGTGATTCAATGTATTACTCCTATTACAGACCCTGTCCCTAAAAACAAACTTCAATTATTTAAATCTCCACCAGTAAAGATGCAGTCAAAGCAAAGTTTCAGTTTGCTTCACTCAAGAGTGATTGTAGGCACTTTTCCTATCTTTACATATCAGGGAAAGGGGACCTAAAAGAGAGTTGAACCAGGCGCACTAATACCAAGGACCTGAAAGATTTCTGTCGAAGAAAATAAAACAGAATTGTTTCACTTTCTTCTCTTCAAATGGTTAACTTAACATTAGCTCCTGACAAAGAAGTGCATGCCGGTAAAGAAAAAACTGTCCTCAGCTCTCTTGGTGACTGTGATGTAGGTCTTTTGGTCCCATGCACTCTGATACACGGCTATTCCTTCATGTGACAGATGCTGCTAACAAGGGACTGAAGAAGGTGTTAGTTAGAACAGTAGATTTAGATGTGGTCATCTTGGTGGTAGCTGTATTTCAGAAAGTCAACCTTGAAGAAATGTGAATAGCCTTTGGAACTGGTAGCACGTTCTGTTATATTGGCATTCACAAGGTGGTTGCTGCACTGGGTCCTTTCACTAGTTACACATTGCTCGCATTTCATTCTTCCACTGGCTGCGATACATCAGTATTCTGAGGCTGTGGGAAAAAGACTGCCTGGGACACTTGGCTTGTATATGCAGAAGTTACAGAGGCTTTTCATGCAAATGCCACAAGAACTGAGTAACCAGTCTTTGTCACAGCTGGAATGTTTTGTTGTTCTCATTTATGACAGAACAAATGCATGCATAGTTGTCAATGAGGCAATGAAACATCTTTTTACCCACAACTCAAGATCACTGGAAAACATCCCCTCTATACAAGGTGCTTTGAGCAATGTACCAGACTTATATATATAGAGAACATTGCCTTGGTCCTAGGCAACAATTACTAAGTCCTTTAGACTGGGGATGGGTTAACACAGATGATGGATGGCAGCCACTGAAGCCTCACAGTCGTTCTATGAACTTTTGTATTGTGGTTGCAAAAAGGTCTGTACTGGTCAGTGTAAATGAAAAAAAGCAGAATTGAAGTGTACAGCGCTTTGCTCATAGTCTGACCGTCGTAGACGAAGCTTGGTCTGGCAAACCTCCAATAGACAGGAAGTTTACAGAGGCAGGACCAACAGGCGTCTTTCAAATGCCTCTGTGTACTACTGGGCAGAGCTACAATCAGACCACTGATTCTGATGATGTATATGTAGTGTCCATTTTTTATTGATGCCGCATTTTTCAGAGAAACAACCGAGAATAGGTATGTCGGCCAGACTGATTTGAACGAAATGCAATGTAGCCTTACAGACAATATGAGCAAACCAAGGCTACTTTGCACATGTTCTGGAGACTGCAGTGATTAAAAGACCACCTGTAGTGATTTTACAATTTTGGTAAATAATGTATCTCACATATGTACATATTTGTTTGGTAATATACAACAGAACTGCAAATGCTGTTGTATTTGACATAATGCACAATGTATTTTCAGTGACTTTGACCTATAAGAATAATATCATTATAAATGACCCAGAAACATAGAAATCCATATTTAATTACAATTTCTGCCACAATTAGATGATGAAATACACCCACTTCTAATCCTTTACAATGACATTTTGCATAACAGAGGTCAATAATCTGTAGTTGACCTCCAAGGTCAAGCCGAAAATGCTTCCATATCTTAAATGATAGCTATATGATAACTGTAATGATAGCTGTAAGGAGAAAACCCTGAAAGTTTCATGCTTTTATCATGTTGTGCACAATTCTTACACATATGAGGCCTTAACAGCTCCACTATTTACTCCTCTACAGTACCTTAATTTTCCCCAGTATTTTTTGCAAAAAGAAACCTAAACAGGTCAAACAGATACCAGGTCAGTATCACTCCATTTGTCCATAACAGTAAGACTAGGTTAATGCAGAAAACTTGAAGTGGCTGGTCCAGGATCAGTTTTTAGTATTGAATTGCATAGATAAAAAAAAGACTTCCTGTCCTTACAACTGGTCTTCTGTACCAATGCTGCCATTACTGCAATGTGACTGCTATACTAAGGAGGAGGTATGCTGTTAGCTTGGGTTTAATGCTGACTGGGGTGACAGCTCTCTCCCCTCTTGTGTATGTTGTAACGGTGGTCATTATCCCAAAACACCGTCAGAAAAATCAGTATGTGTAAAAAAACAAGCCATGAGACTCAAACGCAGTTCCAATGTTCTGGTCAATGTTTTTTTTTTTTTCAAAAGTCTTGAACAAAGGGTATCTAGACGAAATGTCTAGTACGGATTCCAACAAAACAGAAATTGTCTTCCAAAACGCAAATCACACGACCAGTTCAGTCCTTAAAAAAAATAAAAAAGAGAGAGGCTAGGAGAGGGTTAGAGAGTGGAGGAAAGAGAGAAGTGTGGTGTTTGCGGGTGTGAAATGTTGGTGTGATGGAGTTGTGTCCAGAGTTATTGGTGAGTATAATGGGTGAGCAAGCAAACAGTCAAGTTATGTGTTCGACTCACGACTCTTCCTCCGCTTCACCTCATCCCGGGGCCTATTTCACAAAACCTGACTAAACACATCCAAGATAAGTGACGAAAACGGGGCTTGACCTAGCCTTGTCTATGTAAACACGCTTAATACGTTTCACTAACGCCGAGCACGGATGAGTTGAGGCGGCTAGGCCAAGCCAGGTGTAACAAATCCTGTTAAGAGCGCGTTCACGTCATTCTATAAAAGACGGCATGGATCGATCCCAGAATGAGCGATGAAATGGAGAAGACGCGTGCGCAGTACTTCACCCCGGCGGAGCAGAGCCTCCTCATGGAATGTTATGAGGTGAAGCACGTGCAGCCTGTCATTATATACTGCTGTGATCACCGACTTAATTGAGAACACAAGTGAAGTTGGTTTGCGTATTCATTCAATTAATAAAATAAATAAAAGAAACTATTCGATTACAATTGGTTCAGAAATTAAAAGCATAATAATAAGCAAACAAACACATATAATAAACAGCAGAGAAAATGTTTTATTTAGCCTATTCAAAGTGTTTCATACAGGCCATTAAAAGTTGGCTAACACCATTGCTGGCTGGCCGGCCGCGTCTCTTTACTTAAGGTTCACTGACAACTCTGAGTGACAGTTCATTGAGCCAATAAGGGGCAAGAATTAACTAATCCTGGTTCTTAGCCTGGTCGGGAGCAGGCTAGCTGCAAGGTATAAATCCCCATGGTAACTTATATGCGATTTCTTCTGTGAAACGACTTCAAGGCTAAAGTCATCTAGGATGACCAAGTAAACCCGTCTTAATCCCTTATCTTGGTTTTGTGAAATAGGCCCCAGGCTTCGGAAAGCGATGAGGTCAGTGGTTAAGGGGAGCAAGCAATCAATGAACTGAGATTCACGTAATCCACCAGGCCTATGGGTAGCGTGAAGTGCGGTCTCTAAAATACTTGAACTGTTTGTTTCTGGCTCTTTGTAAACGTGTAAACTAAAGCTCGAGGTATATGTGCGTGTCACTCCGCTCTGCTGAGAGTGAGTGGAGGTGCGTTTCTAAAACATACAATCAGCGAGTACCACTGATTGCTGATCGCGCTCAGCTGCGCTTAATTGGGCTGCGAGTCAGAGCGCAGCTCCGTGCAGGTGAGCGGGGGAGGGGAAGGAGACAGACCGTCACAATGAAATGCACACATTAGCAGCAGGTAAGATATCCTAACAATTTATTTTGTGCTAAGTAATTCATCAGCTACAATGTTTGTTGATGCTAAGTAATTTCAGGCTTACTTGAAGTCAGAGCGGGGGCCTATTTCACAAAACCTGACTAAACACATCCAAGATAAGTGACGAAAACGGGGCTTGACCTAGCCTTGTCTATGTAAACACGCTCAATACGTTTCACTAACGCCGAGCACGGATGAGTTGAGGCGGCTAGGCCAAGCCAGGTGTAACAAATCCTGTTGAGAGCGCGTTCACGTCATTCTATAAAAGACGGCATGGATCGATCCCAGAATGAGCGATGAAATGGAGAAGACGCGTGCGCAGTACTTCACCCCGGCGGAGCAGAGCCTCTTCATCTGCAATGTCGGGCAAAAAATGGCAAGCCATTGTGTTGCAATGTGTTGGACGTGTGTAGCCTGTCATTATACTGCTGTGATCACCGACTTAATTGAGAACACAAGTGAAGTTGGTTTGCGTATTCATTCAATTAATGAAATAAATAAAATAAACTATTCGATTACGATTGGTTCAGAAATTAAAAGCATAATAATAAGCAAACAAACAAATATAATAAACAGCAGAGAAAATGTTTTATTTAGCCTATTCAAAGTGTTTCATATTAAAAGTTGGCTAATGTAGCGGTATACTGTCTTCTGCGTTGTGTAATAAAGTCATCCAGTCATCACCACTCCTTTGGCACCATGCCATTTATTCTGATAACAACAAAGATAGTGAATATCTCACAGCTCGGATAGGTCTCCAAAAGTAGCATGGAAACGGCTACTGCAGACTGGTATATGTATTAAAATAACACAATATAAAGTAATGCATGAAAACTCGTGTATGTGTGTGTGTACCTGATAACAACAAAGATAGTGAATATCTCACAGCTCGGATAGGTCTCCAAAAGTAGCTAAACAGAAAGAAGACATTCGTCTTACCGGACAGGGTTTACCTCATTAACGTCAGCTAGCTAGTCTAGCAGATTAGCAATAATAACGTGGTTATTACAACAAATCAAAGTATTAATGATAGAACAAAACAAATACGATGTCTGACACATCTCATAGAATGTGGGACTCTACACTTACGTATAGCTCTGTATAAGCAATATTTCTTTTAACAATGCCTATTTATTCAACTGTTTGACCAGAGCTCATTTTACTTAAACTTACCATGGAAACGGCTACTGCAGACTGGTAACGTATCAAAGAAAACACTTGCGATATCTGCAGTAGCGTCAGTAGACGGCGCTCATACATCATGTATTGTACAAAATAGATAAACTCATGACAAGTGGAATATTTAATCTGTTACACTAACACCATTGCTGGCTGGCCGGCCGCGTCTCTTTACTTGAGGTTCACTGACAACTCTGAGTGACAGTTCATTGAGCCAATAAGGGGCTAGAATTAACTAATCCTGGTTCTTAGCCTGGTCGGGAGCAGGCTAGCTGCAAGGTATAAATCCCCATGGTAACTTATATGCGATTTCTTCTGTGAAACGACTTCAAGGCTAAAGTCATCTAGGATGACCAAGTAAACCCGTCTTAATCCCTTATCTTGGTTTTGTGAAATAGGCCCCGGGTCAACTAACAACACTCTTTATTCCCTGTGTTATGCAGGGCCCCCTCGTCATGCTCCCACAATGTTGACAGAAGCTTGTTTGTCTTCTGATACTAATGAAGAAGAGTCCAGAAAGAGCTAATCGAGTCAGGGAAGCTCAGCAGCTTGCCGCTGGCGATGAGTAAATACTGCCAGCCCAGTAAATCTGGGCTTTATTGAGGCCCTGCTTGAAAAGAGGATTTTGTTGTGGCAAAGGTTGCCTCAAAAGTCTACTGGCCACAGTGGAGATGTGCAGCAGTCAACTGTGTTTGCTTTTTGCCATCTTGATTTGTGGTGTCGTCGCATGGCCTTTTATGTCTTTTGTTGCCCAATAGACTGATGTTAACATCCACAGATGCGGTGGCAGCTCTCTGCTACAATGATGGCTGAGACATAAGCAGCCCTCTTTTCACTGGAGCGCAGGAAAAATGGCCAAACAGTGTGAGACAATCACTTCTTGGGCAGGGTAGGCCATTTTATTTTCACATCATCATATATTTCTTATTTCTCTTGTATATGCCATGCCTGGAAGCAATTCTTACTTGCAGTATGTGGCCGTTTCTTTGATGGTGACACATTTGGCTCACATCTGCTTTATTTCACAAACAGCATATGACTGATGATATACTCTGCTGTGCTGTAAAGGTAAAATAGACATACGCACACATACACTCACACACACACAACCACCTGCAATGCCCCTGTTATGAACATAGGCGTATGTGTGCATGCACAAATTTCTTTAATGTGCTTGTAGCTTTGCTATGGTTATTAATGACGCACCATAATTCAGTTGAGACACACATTTCGCTGAGGCATGACTGTGAACCCAAACAAAAAAAAACAGTATTGACACACAGGTACCAAACAGAATCCCTCCCAAGGGGTTACTGATAATGTTGTCAAAGAAGGCATCAGCAGATTCCCACTGCTGATGGTTACACATTCCTGTGAATCAAAGCACAATTGTGACTATAATGTTGCACTGATATATTCATCCAGAGCTGGCCAGGAGCTAAATTGAATCCAGCTCTGGCAATGATTGCTCTCATCACTCCCCCACCAATTTCAAACTGCCAATTATTTAGGAATACTTTAAGCGAGATAAATTGAAAGCGCTGGGAAAAGAGAAAAACCCATTTTTTACAGAAACCATCACCTTGTATGCCATGTCTAGACCTCTATCAGATCAGATTGATTTGCTGTATATTACATTATTTTCACATTACAGGCACACCATACATACTCTTTTGTATACACTACAAAACACTGGCCGTTGCTTGTCATAAATTAACCATGTCAGAATGCCAAAGTATGCTTTAACCACAAACCAGTGGACTGTAAAATTCCTCTTCAAGTGATATGGAAAAGGTGTAAACTTAGCAGAGATGCATAACTGTTAAATGTACCTTGTGTCTCTGAAAAATAAATTTGCAAGAAGCGTGTGCTACCTACCTCTCCCTTCACACCCAGCTTCTGTAGACATGAGCAAAGATTCCTCAATGTGCCATAGAGATCAGCTTTATTGACAAAGAACAGAAGTACACATTTGAGTGTAAGCGTCAGTTGACTAGTCATTAATTGATTAGTTCTTTTTTATTCAATCATCACTTATGTGGTTGCGTTGCGCTTCCACATTAGAGGTTAACCTAAGGTTGGGCTGTTTGTCAAACAGACTATATTTTTTCCTCCAAACAGGATTTTGAAAGTACTGCATATGTGTGGTTTTCAGTCTTCTTTCTTGTATGTTTGTGTGTATGTGTCTTCCCATGGGAAAATTTATGTTACATTTACATTAAGTAGTTCAACTGTTTGTTTTGTTAGCATATGCTTTTTTGCACACCAATTTTTTACACACACACACACATATATATAAAATCAAAACCAATATCACAACACTTTAACCCACGAGAAGTGTCATAGTTGAAAAAGGAAGTGACACGTGATAAATACTGTGCCCCCCATGCACCCAAAAGGTGCAAATCAAACTGAAGCGAAAATGCAATGTTGAGAGGGTTCAAGCTTATTTTCTAAAATGAAGCAAAAAATGTGATATCTGATTTAACTGTGAAATACATCATGGGATAGGGTGTGGATCCTATGGGATCTTGTAGATAATCTGGTTTAATAAGGGTTAAACATTGTGTGCTTAGGTTAAACAATTTAAAGAAAGTTAATGTGTAGAAATGATATGTCCCTTCCAGTCCAACATACACGGTAGGTCTTAAAACTAGAAATCAAACAAGCCTGGCTGGATAGTGGGTGTGTAAAAGGTTTTAATGATAAATGCACATATACTAATGTCATGGAACTGCTACCATTGTATTGATTTATTGAAAGCTTTTCTTTTGAATTGTCCTTGTAATTTTATTAAAATTCCATTTCTCAAAGACTGCTGTTTTACTCTACCCACCAGTTTTTCCTCATGGAAACAGACAAAAACCTCCTTTTGAGGAGAGCAGTAAAGCGAAGCAGACATGTAACTCCTGTCTTTGGTCTAACAAGGCCTTAACATTTTCTCTTGTGCTGTGCTCTACATCTGTATTTTATGGAGGGTATGTATCGATTAAAGACAAAATGGTTTGCTCCAGTATTTCAATCCACCTGCTTTACTCTAAACTGTTCTATAACACGTACCATCCTCTGCCATTTTATCCATGTCCACTTTTTTGTCCAGGCGTTCAGCACACACCACAGTCAGGTCTGCAAGAAAAGAACCCAGAACTACATGGCATCTACAGTATGTCACAAAAGTGAATACACCCCTAACATTTTTGTACTTTTTTATTATATCTTTCCATGGGAGAAGTCTAAAGATATAATACTTTTCTACAACGTAAAGTAGGCAATGTACAGCTTATATAACAGTACAAATTTACTCTTCTAAACCACTAGCAACAAAAGTGAGTACACCCCTAAGTGAAAATGTCCAAACTGTGCCCAAAGTGTCAATATTATGTGCGGCCACCATTATTTTCCAGCACTGTCTTAACTCTCTTGGGCATGGAGTTCACTAGAGCGTCACAAGTTGTCACTGGAGTCCTCTTCCACTCCTACATGATGACATCACGGAGCTGACCTTGAGCTTGAGACCTTGAGCTCCGTCACCTTTCATTTGAGGATGCCCCACAGATGCTAAATTGGGTTCAGGTCTGGGGAAATGCTAGGCCAGTCCATCACCTTCACCCTCACCCAAGGCGTGGTCATCTTGGAGGTGTGCTTGGGGTCGTTACCATATTGAAATACCGCCCTGCGGCCCAGTTTCAAAGGAGGGGCATCATGCTCTGCTTCAGTATGTCACAGTACATATTGGCATTCATGGTTCCCTTAATGAAGTGTAGGTCCCCAGTGCCGGCAGCACTCATACAGCCCCAAACCATGACACTTCCTCCACCATGCTTGACTGTTAGCAGGACAAGGTTGTCTTTGTAATCCTCACCTGGTTGCCGCCACACACACCTGACACCATCTGAACCAAATAAGTTTATTTTGGTCTCATCAGACCACAGGACATGGTTCCAGTAATCCATGTCCTTAGTCTGTTTGTCTTCAGCAAACTGTTTGCAGGCTGTCTTGTGCATCATCTTCAGAAGAGGCTTCCTTCTGGGACAACAGCCATGCAGACCAGTTTGATGCAGAGTGCAGCGTATGGCCTGCGCGCTGCCTGACAGCCGGTCCCCCTACCCCTTCAACCTCTGCAGCAATGCTGGCATTTTCCTGCACCTCATCAGCCTTAATGATGTTTTGGATGTTCTTTGTCCTGCTCTCAGCCTATGAATTTATTGCAGTGCACTCTGTTAGATGAGATGTTTCAGTGTCCAAACAGTAGGCTAATGAACTGCGTTTCAATTGTGCTTTTGGACTGTTGTTCTTACTAGCCTAGCTGCACCTCTACTCACTCAGTGCTGTCCCTCTTGTTCTGGACAATGGACAACACAGCCTTGACCTTAGTAATCATGTTCACATTTACTTAGGGCTGAATAGTGGGTGAGTCTAAAGTTGAATATGAAAAAAAAATGTTTTTAACTAATGCTACACCGACGATTTTAATATTTAAATGTGAGGTCAAATTTTACATACCATGGCAGTCCTGGTGTTGTCCGCTTAATGTCTTAATAGGAAGTTTATACCTGATAATATTAGGAGTGTTACCAGTAAACCTTATGTAAGGTAGAAGATTGTCAACCACAGCTTTCACATCATCTTCACTCGGTTCATTTTTGTCCAGCTCTTCCACCTCTTTGCATGTTTTCAACACAGTATGCAGGTCATTCAAGACATCAGCAACTTCTACAGGAAAAAAGAAATCCCTCTGCTCTCCCCATGTCTGCTCTGTGGGTCCTTCCGATTTTCTTCAGTTCTCTTAATGAGTTTTTCTTTTAGTCTTTTTGTCTTTGCACTTTTGTTTATCACCATTCTCATCAATACTGATCCCCAAAGTGTCTATAACTCTGTTCAGTTCATCTATTTTATATTTCCTCACCACTGCTTAATTTCCTTACACCTTACATGTCTGTCCTGCCTTGCTTCCAGGTAGCAGGTCAAAAAAACAGGAAAACCACATCAAAGAGCCAGACAAAACAAAACCAACCAACCTCTACACAAACTCAAACAGGAATGAGCAAGACTAATCTAATCACTAATCGCACGTCTCTCCTATATTGAAGTTCAATTTTTTACTCTTGGACTGGGTTTCCACTGGGTTTCGCTTGTGTTTGTCTATCTTCTGTTTGCCATTAATTCCTTTTAAAATTAAATGCTCTGATATGTCACGTGAGCTTCACAAGCCACACCTTGCGTACTGTTAACAATGCACACAATGAACAGCTGCTATCTTCATGTGTTAAGATTTTAAGAAATTCTCTCCTGCTGATTTTGTTTGAAGTGACAGAGGTGGCTGTGGAGTTAGGTAAGCTGTAAGATGTAGCTTGCAATACCATCGTACAACAGTTAGTGTAGTTATACACCATTTGTGTTGTGTTAATGGCAAAGCCGGTAATCACACAGTAGCTCCTTGTGGTATGATTAATATAGGATGCTTTTGTATGTCCTTGAAGGTGGGCTTGCTTTTAAGTGTGAAAAAAGGTAAGCCATAAAATTTTTCACATTGTATTTCCTCCTTTGTACAGAAGCAGTGTGGGAAAATACATTGCTGAACCGGTCACTGTGAACTGCATTTTTCTGTCTTTATATAGATTGTACATGAAGGGTTGGTGATGTCACTTTGTGATGTGTGGCTCTACTGTTAAGAGCGCTTGTAGTGTGTACCATAGGTATACATAGACCATACCTATAGTGTGTACATTCAGGTCAGAGATCAGTCATAAGATTGTGCATGAGACTCTCCATTGCAAGTCACATAGTGTGAGTAATTTAGAGATCATGACAGTGTGTGATTTCAATCGTGTAGTGTGAACTTGGCTTAACACAGAAATGACATGGAAAAGAAAGGTTTTGACTGAGTTCTCCTAGTACTGACAGCACAAAAAGCACTCACCGAAGGAATGAAGTGGTCTAGGATTGGTGTAAATTTAAACCGCAATCATTGAGATAAGTCAGCTGACTCAGTGTGGTATAGTGAGGATCTGAATTCAATCCTGGCTGCAATAGGAAGCCAATGCAAACTGAAAGAGGCCTGACATGTGTCCTCTTTGGTTGATCTTAGATTATTTGCAAAGGTTCCACAGCATGTGCAGAAAGGCCAGCTAGAATTGTACTGCAATAATCCAGTTTATAAAGAAGAAAGTATAGAGGAGCTGAATGCTGTGTGAGACAAGGTCTCATTTTGATATTATTCAATGTGAATCTACAAGGTGACTGCAGCAACATGTTCAGAAAAAGTCTCTTATTGGAGTCTCATTTTGGGGAAACTGAACAGCAGTTTACATGAATCTGCTACCTGTTTAAAGAATTTTCACTTTCTTTACTTGAGTACATTATGAAGCTCCATATAAAACCTGAAAAGGAACAGGAAATTATATTAGACATAAATTATTCAAGAATAAAACAGTGATCTTATAACTTGTTATAAGGGATGGTGCAATATTATTTGGGTGTCTTCACTTCAGGCTAGATTTAGGCAGCGCAAAGTCTCAGTTTATGGCAAATGTTTAGACCATGCACCCAAGTCATCTAGCTCACCTGTTGGTGAGTGGATGTGCTTCCCTCAAAAAGTGATCAGATTTCCAAGTTGTCTATGTATTGAATGTCTTGCCCCATGCTTCAGGACAAAAGCAAGATTCAGGTTATTGATCTTACTACCAAGTCCAAGCGCAAGGGACTCCAAAAAAACAGATGAAATATGTGATCATGCTCCAGTCCTTTAAAAATTGCATGTTTAATTGGCAAATTTAATCCACGGACCACACTTTGAGAAACACTGGTCTAAGGAATACCAGCTAGCATAGCTGGTCGGTAGAATGTAAGTAAAACTCACTCTGAATACCTCAAGGGGATACGCTACTGACTTTACTTATAGCCCAGCTTGTAGTTCACTTGGTAGCGCATCTTCCAGTCCAGAGTTGCTGTGAGGTCACAAGGTTGAGCAAGGAGTTGGACTGCGCAAGATAACCTCTGTCGCAGTGGTGCTGTGACCTTGATGGAAGTGAATAAATAATAAAGCAGTCCTTGCCTAAAAGTTAGTATGGTTAGTGTACATAGCCTGAACTTTTTTTGCCCGTAACTTGTCGAGTATTTAGTTGAGTAGTTAGCTAGCCTAAAAGATGCATTGCCAGTTATTAACAATCATTAATAAGAATTATGTTGTAATCTGGTTTAAGAAGGTGTATTTTTCTCTCTAAAACATTTTTCCCTACCCCCAACAGGTATACAGACATAGAACATATTAAGATAAACTGAGCTGCAACACCTCAAATTCACTCAATCAATCCAAAGAGTGAGTGTGTCTAAGTTGTCCCACATGCAAATACTGTTGTGACTGTTTTTACATAGCTAGAGAGCATTGTCACACTAGACAGATAACCTAAGAGAAAGCATTTCTATCCCATTGGCAGTTTGTTTTGATTGCCAATCAGTGGCTGTCACCTAGTGTGCACTAAAGGCAGAGTGGCTACCCGACCACAGCACAAAAGGGAAAAGGATCATCTCTTCACGGCCGTGTAACACACAGTCCTCTTGCTGCCCTGGACTGGAGTTACACAGTGTTCCTCAGTGTGGCTATAAATGACTCTGAGGCTGCATTTGTAAGTGATGGAGGGGCACAGAGGTGGTAACAATAGGCTTGTTTTCTTATCAAGGCCAGCACAGGCTCTGCATACATCTGCGTTGTAGCTGTGTTTGGTAGCAGTGAGTTTGCAGCAGCATTGGTTGATATTAAAGTCTGCTAACTGTGGGCTGCTTTGCAAGGTTTTTTAATGATTTGTGCTTATGCACTATGTGTCCTTTTTTGGTTGATACCAAAATGCATGCCTTAATTAAAACCATTCACCAGCACCTCCATGGACACTCTGCGCCCACCCCCCCACCCCCCCCAAATCACATTTACTGCTCACAGTGTGGGCAGTTCTGTCATCTGTCACATGAGGCCCTGCAATAATGTTGTGTGTATATATTCTGTTCCACTTGACACAGTTTCATTTGTTTGGCTGCTTAAAATGTGCTTGGCTCGCTTTAAACGGCCTTCTTGCATAATGAAATAGGACGGCATTTCCATAAATCACTGGCCATGCGTTTAAATTCAATCAGCTCCCTTCTTAAAGGCTTTCCCTTCTTGCCTGCTGCAAACCCTTGCACTTTCAGCATTAGTGGATATCAGTACATGTTTCCGCTAGATGTATGAGCTACTGTAACATTTTAACCCCACCAGTCTCAATAGGAATCTGGCACAAGCTAATCACTCTTGTCAAACATGCTTCTGGGTAAGTGAAACAATGTTTAATGCTAGTGGAGGGTGTCTCCGCTAGTTAGCGATAAATTTGGTTATAGAGGGATTGTACGTCCTACTAAAAACTTTGCTAGCTCCACTGGTGAGTTATTCACAGGAGATTAACCATGTGTTTTCCAGATGGTGTTGTTACTTTTTCCTTTCACACTGATTTGTAACTGTATTTGTTGTGCTAAAGAAAACATCACACCACAACTGCCACTACACTTGTTGCACTAGGTGTGTGTGTGTGTGTGTGTATGTGTGTGTGTGTGTGTGTGTGTTTGAGCAAGAGCTCAGAGCTGGCATATGTCCAGGGCTGCTGGACACAGAGGCAGTTGACCATTTTCTGCAAGAGAGTGTTTAAAAAAAGAAAGAGCACGAGGATACATCTGGCAATCAGCCAGGTCGCCGACAGGCGCTGAAGGTGACAGCCAGAGAAGAGATGTGAAAAGTGCTTGCTAATCCTGTACCACTGAGCTTCCTCAGCTCATGGATGGGGTCACCGCTGCCACTGTAATAATTTGTGTGACTGATGCACACACGCATAAACACACCCTCCCTCACACACACACACACACGCACACACACACGAGCACAAACACAAGAAGAAACACACATCCACAGTCTTCAATACTTTCCTGAGATCTAGTGGGAATGCTCTGTGAATCTCGCCCATGGTTTGTAATGCAAGGCAGCAGACCCCCTCATATCAGCATTATGCCTCAGTAGCTGCAGTGCAGATGCACAGAGAGAGTAAAAAAAACTCAATTGGTCACAATATGCCTCCTGCCTGCCAAGCCTTAAACCAGATCAAACTGGATTTATGTCATCTCACCCAGTCATCTCTCCCCTTGCCCAGTGCAATCTATTAATTTATTATGGAATACTTAAATAGTTCTTTATTCTAATCAGCAATACATTTACGATTCACTCATATAAAAATGATGCCCTTTTAATTATATAAGTATGCATTCATTAAAGTCCACCTATGTGCAAGTCACTCTCATTTTTAATGCCCCACATTATCTTGTCCAACTCCTAGGCCCTGAAGGTGATAAGAGTATAAATAAGTGGGCTGACAGCTGTAAATGTTGCTGTATGTTTTCTAATGTATGGAAATAGCTGAACTTGATCTTGATTTCCATGTTGCTTGTATAGCTGATGCATGTGATGTTACACACTGCACTGGTCTTTGGTGTTAATGTCAAACCCAGTCATCATCTCATGTCTACCTTGTGATGGGTTGCTCTAGCAAGGTCCAGCACCTTCCAATTCCAGAAGGTCATTGTTGCACTAAATTCTGTTCAGCAGGCAACTGCCTTCATAAATATATTTCCTGGAAAGGTCACAGATGTTTCAGACCTCCTTAAAAAATAGTTCTTGGGAAAACTGTGACTGGTCAGTCAGGAAGTACAGTATACGTATTATATGAAAACTGTTGATAATTTAACCTTAATTTGAAAAGCCGGGAGTTCCATCAAGGCATTACTATTGAGTGCAGCACTGACAGAAGTTCCCCAGCTCCATTGCTTTCCTTATTGATTTGTTTTAGCTTTCCCTGCTGGTGGATTCTACTTTTATTGTGTTTTGTTAAGCATCCAAAGGGTTATTGTTACACAGCCAAAGGGCCATTCTCACATGTCACCTTGAAAGTCCAACTCTTGAAGCATGCTAAAGGTCTTGGTAGGATTTCTCTTCTGTCTTCACTTGAGGTAGTGTGAATGTGAAGAGTTCATATGAAGTGATGGTTGAGATAGAGGTCAAACCTGTTATTATCAGTATGTGAATGACACTGGACTCTGAATATCTAACCCAAACATGCACCTTCTTAGGGAGATGTTGCGGATACAGTATCTTAAAAACCAAATGGCATTTAAGCTATTTAATGTAACATACATTTTGGTAACCTTTGGAACATTTTTTAATACTTTTCAATGAGTATAACTTATATGTAATCCCAGCAGTAATAAGCCATCATGTTGCACTTACTATTCAGCATAATACACTCAGTTCAGCCATTGTATGTTTATGTGGCAACAACAATAACAGTTAGTTATCAGCCGTCTTAACAAGTTTTAATGAGGAAAAGGAAGAAACTGGAAAACAAACCCTAGACATTTTAAGCACTCAAAGACAGTGAACTAGTGACTAGTAATATGGCCACTTCATCAATTAACAACTCAGCATAATATCAACAAGAAAAAAACTAGAGAGAAAGAGATGAAAGACTTATCAACATGGTGTATGGAAAATATAGTGCAACTGCTGCCTCATCTTGACACATTGCTAAATGCAGAATTCATTACATGTGTTCAGGGAAGGGAAATGTTTTTAGTCTAAATTTTAACATAGATAGGATATCTACTTGTTGGATGAAGAAAGGAAAGCTATTCAACAGGGCTCTGCCTCCTGTTGTACTTGTTAATATTCTTAGAATTCCAAGAGGACCTACACTATGGGAATCAATTCTTGTATGTAACAGGGGGAATGCTTTCTTTTAGATAATTTGGAAATGTTGCCATTCACAGTGCTGTTTGTTGGAAATAAAATCTACAATGTAGTGCAGCTAAAACATGTCTACTTTCTTTTAGTCCCAGTGTTGAGTAATAGTATTTTGTATAATTTCAGGCTCTTTACTGATTTTTTGGGAGATGATTGTAGTAGTCTGGTCATGAAGTAATGAATCTGAAGGTCGGTTTCCGCAGGCAGTTTGAGTGTCTCCTCTGGTGATAAGACGGTGCCTGTGCTGGGCATATCACCAGCCATAAAGGGGGCAGTAGAGCACGGGGCATCACTCCCCAGCCCTGGGCTGAAATGTTTCAGGTAGGGAGGGGGCAAAAAGGGGTGCCTGCAAAAGCAGTTCTAAAAAGGTCAGCGATGCCCACTGCAAACAAATGAAGTCTCTGAATGGCTGACACACATCAAACACATAGGGGAAAAACCAAAGCTTGCATTAGTGTTTCACCCAATAGAATGTAATTTCACAGCACAAATTTAGTTGTGTTTACTGCTTGTTAAGTGGGGGTTTATAAGAAATGGTATGAGTTGTGCACCACAATTACTGGTCCTATTGTCGGTGCTAATTAAAAGTACCATGTGTGTGGATTGATGAGTTAAGTTTGTCATTGAGTGTCACAAAAGAGAATTTGTGGCACATGAGAAACGATCAGCCATCTTGGGTGATGCCTTAAAACAATGTAGAGATGTGGTTATCCCGGCAAAGTAAATATTTTTCACCAGTGTACTGTAGTGTTGTGGCATTGTTCCATATTCAGACTGCTGGTCTGACTGTGAATTGATGCAGTGTCGCTTTTTGTTATGAACCATCTCCAGTGGAACAAAAGGTCATCAGAGACATGGGCTGCAAATTATAGCCTATCTAGCAGCTCTATCCCCCATGTGAAATTGCACTCAAAGCCAAATGAAACAACTAGATGGAATCTCTTTAATCGACACTAGGGAAAACAGTGTACTTTTAGCATGGCTTAAAATATTCTTGTGATGAACTAAACAACACTGTTTTGTTTATTCAGAGCCCCTGGCCTTAAAATGTTTTCTGATTTTGTTGTGTGAAAGCTAACCATTTAATGATCGCTCAATCCATGCACCAACTAACTCCATGTTTACTTAAAGGAATACGCCACCCCCAGGTGAAATTGAGTCTCTCCACGCAATCCCTAAAGTTGGATAAGTGAGCAGAAGTGTTTTCTAGTATACTCAGCCATTGTCTGAATCTGGCAGCACTGACCTTAGCTTAGTTTAGCAAAAATGGTTATTTGGTGTTGTTTATTATAGTGTCTTTGTGCCTTTCAGTGGTGCTTTGCCTGTGCTTACACGGAATATAGTCCCCCATCTAAATGCCGCTTGGTCAATCCCTTCCTGTTAATTTGCATTGTCATTTGTACTCAATCTGAATGCACAGGTCACGAGAAGTAATTACAAAAAAAAAGTGTGAATTGATTCACTTTTGCCACAATTTGCTAGTTGGCAACACTAGATTACAGCTGCTATGCTAAGCTAAGCTAAGGTCAGTGCTGCCAGATTTGGACAATGGCTGGGTCTGCTAGAAAATGCTTCTGCTCAGTTATACAACTCTAGGGACTGCGGGGAGAGACTCAATTTCACCTGGGGGTGGCGTATTCCTTTAACAGCACCAGGAATCACATGTTTAAGAGGCTGTGATTGGGGCTTCCCTCCAGACCAAATGAAATCTCAATGCAGTTTGAGGCTTGACATGCTTTACTGCAGGTTGTAAAACTTCCACTTGCAACATGGTGACATAAGGAGTGAGGGTAAATGTAAGAGGGCCAAAAAGATAGCAGATTGCTTTAAGAGCAGCTGTTGGTTGATCCCTAAAATACTGAATTTTAAAACAATTTGTTGACTACTTTGTTCTCAGTCCAACTATTGTTTTTATGTTATGCAACTATTGTTTTTGAGCACATGAGAGCATGTTACATCTATGGTTTTTGTTGACCTTGGTCGTGATGGTTTATTGTTCCAGCATTACTCATATTTTTAGTGTTTGGTATTAGCAAAGGTCATTAAAAAGTACAGGTGCTCCCCAAGCAATTATCCATTAGAGATGTGTTGCTAGGTTACCCTTCTTTCTACTGGCAAAGGGGAAAAAAGATTGTACGCAACTCTCTAGTTAAACACTCTGGAATCCCCCATCAAGAGAGGAAAGGAGAGGAGAGACAGGGAGAAATAGGATATGTCAGACCTCTGCAAAAAACAAACAAAGAAATTAAACCTGCATGTAATCATTGGTGAGTACTAACTTTCACTATGCTATACTGAGGGGAACAGCCCTCATTAAGTTATAAACAGTGATGTTCCCTCAGCATGCCATATGGTAGGAAAAAGACTTTATTTGGTCAGTGAGCACAGCAGCCCACAACAGTTGTGGAAAAAGCAAACGACTTTGATAAATGATGTGACATACATGTGTGGGCATCTGACATTATGAGATTCTGAATTCAAAAGCATCACATTGACCTTTTAAATGGAGAATATATTTTCACAGCTGAACACAGCAAAATTGATGCATCCCCTAATTTAACATTAATTGCCGTGGTCATTAATTATGGAGACAGGCTTGGAACATAGTGCACAGAGGGCATTTGTAACTCAGACTGTCTCCAAGCAGCTTGGAATTAGGAGTGCAAGAGCTCCCTCTCTATCCAAGCAATGAAGCTGTAATTTCGTGGGCACAATCGATCTGTGTGGAAATGTTACCTGATATTTGGCAGTGGAAACAACACTGTCTGACGCAGGTGAGGTGAAGCCTCCTCATAAACAGAATGCTGGACCCTTCTGTCAGAGAAATACAGCAACACTCCCCACACATACAATCAACACACACACACACACCCCCCTTCAGGCTTCCGTCTCTTCTTCCATACAAATGCTTTGTGCTTCTGCGAATTAGATATACCCACTATATCCAAGCCACTGTCAAACAAAAAAATGTTAATTAAAAGAAGGCATCCAAATACTCTGTTCAGATACCTGTTCCTTGAAATTATCTACCCTGTTAACTTTTCAACACAAATGCAGTGAATAATGTGGAACTAATATTGCCTTGTGCATAATAAATACCAAGGTAATATATGTCAGGAATTACTTAGAGATTTAGCACCATGTAGGGCATCCTTAATGTATGGTGGCATAGCACAGTTAATCACCGCTGTGGGCTGGAGCGCTTGCTTGGACTGGAGTAACACTGCACCCCTCTGGTGAGAGAAAATAACTCATGTTCCCAATTACACATTGTGTGAGGTAGAAGTGTGTATTTTCCCCACAACTCAAGTCCATTACAGGTAATTAACGCACATTAAAACCCAATAGATTTATAAGCCTCTTCTGTTTTTTGTACAATGATGTGATCCAAGCAAACACGTTTTTTTAACCTAAATGCAAAGGTGGACATCCTGCCTTCAACCATTTTTCAACCAGCTGATACTAATGAGCAAACAAATAATCAGAGAGGTAAATCACCTGACTAGTAAAATTACCTGTGTTCAGTCCACAAGCAGAAGAATATATGGCAGGGTTTTTACATTCTGAAACCTCTGCTAAATCCTCTGTACAGCCTCTGTACAGTTTTGGTTAGTATTTTATACACGTACAAATATCAAATGGTTATCTGCCCTCACAAATACAGTGACTACTTTTTTGACCATGATATTGCCCTAGCTGCACTCTCTGAGGACGTCTCTATTTTTGCCCATATCACAGCCACATCACACCATCAAGCCTATATGCCCTCTGATAGAGGGAGAGACACATATTTCTGCACACATTCTTTCAGATATTTTAGCTGCAAAACAGAAGTGAAAGAGCATAAAGTAGGCGTTCTACCATGCATTTTATTAAGCCATTCACTAAACCAGATAATTCTTATTAGTGCAAAGAGATAATTAGTCACATCGTCGCATTAGTCGCAAGTGAAGAATCAATACAGTTCTTTAATGGGCCCATGGCACAACAACCAAAAAGCAAGGCTGGCAAAGGTAGCACAGATAAAATGAACAAAGCCTCAGTCAGAATCAGAACCCTAATAGATTTCATGTCATTACTAACATGTGTTTGCCTTGCCACTTTCTGAAAAGTGACATGGAACCATTACCTTCTGAAGCCTGGGTTTCCCACCTCTCCTGCAAAGACATCTCTTAAATGTTTCAAATGATCAGCTCCTGCTGTAATTTATTTAATTGCTCAGATAGGCAGAGGTGGAGATCTCAGTATCAACCACATATTTTACCTAACCACTTCTAAACCAGCTGATTCTACTGAGCACATATTGTCCAACAGGTAGATTAGTTAATTAGTAAAATCACCAGGATTTTTAATTTTCTGAAGCCAGAATGTCCACCTCTGTAAATATACATAAAATATATGGTCTGATTACATTTCCCTCAGTTTCAGTGCAGCTATCAAGATGATAATGCATGTAAAAAATATAGAAATGCACACTGAAGCGAAGGTAAGTCAGTGTAAATAGGCATGTTTGTCTGGCTCAGTCTCTGCTCCGGCTCCTGTCCCTGCTCCAGCCCAAATGACTTGTTTTTATCATCCTTTCCAGGGGTGCTTTTCTGAAACCCAAAGTTGCTAACTTGTTAACCACTACCATGGAGGTATTGTACTAACTGGACGAAGTAAGCAAGTCCCACCCCCATTCATTTTTTATTGGAAATGCTAGACTAGTGAATTCAGCCAAAATTGAACAAAAAGGTTCAAAATGGAGTTTGATGGGGCTCATTTCCGCTCCCGTTTTATGTAACCAATGAAGTGCCACGCTACTGATTGACATGAGGTAGAACAGAAAAATATATAGAAGAATGGCAAAAATGGATGGTGATGTAGTTTGGGCATGTCCTCCTGCATGAGCTGAGAGTGGACCACCCACCAATCAGCATTGGAAAAACGGGGGTGGATATGATGCAATTTCTGGAAAATGGTGACAAGGAGGTGCCTTGCTAAATGGCTGAAGCTAACCAGCCAAATCCTGACCCCCTGAAAACTACACTACATCGTTGGTAGGTCTACTACAGAAGTACTACTCAAGAGCTACCTACAAGGATACAAAGATGGTTTATTATCACATGCATAGACATACTGGGTAGAGTAGACATGGACAGCAGGTTTATTTGCATTAGAAGTTGGCCTTCAATTGGAACTTTTGCCAGTGTCTACATCGTATACATTTGGTAGGAAACTGATATGAACCAAATAAACAGGTTGATTGTCAGTGGTGCAACTGGTAGAGTGGTTGTGAACAAAGGGAATCTGCAAAGATCGGCATAGGTTACAGTCTGAGCAAAATGGAATTATATGATTCAAAAATGTATGCTGTCTAGTGTCTCCCAAGCAGTGGCGGATGCTGGTATTCCAAAGAGGGGAAGCTCACTGCCAACTTAATCATAAAAATTGTCCATTTACTTATACGTTAATTCTACCCTTCATTCCTTCTCCAGAAAATGGTCTGCCATAGTGCTCTGCTAGCGGGCTAGTGCAGGTGCGCTAGCGGGCTAGTTAAGTAGCACTAGCACCAACCTACCTAACAGTATGATTCTAACGAAACGAAATTAAAAACATGAAAATTGTAATAAACCAAAACGGAAATAAGTATGAGTGTGTTATATATACCGTGTAAGAAATGAACAAGTATTTTCGCTGAGGAAATGCTAACAAATTGGTCACTGTTTGTCTTACGACTTTTGCATGCAACATCCACAATGGGACTGAGCTCCAGCAGCCAAGTGACAGTCAAATGTATCAAAAACGCCAGCCAATCAAAACTGGATTCAGAGGTTCACCAATCAATACGGGGACTGCTTGAAGTCCGCACCAGCAAAACTCCGCCCACCATTCCATTCACCCCCAGAGACGCTCTGCGTCTGGGGGTGGGAGAAAAAAATGGCATTTCTCCAATGACCATCCAGTTTCCATGTATAGAAAATTAGGGGTCCGTGCTGGCCCATTGAAGTGCATTGACGCTGGACGTCTATGAGGAAATGCGTTGGCCATAGGCCATGAAAACAAAGTGGAATGCTAAGTTAACAACACCAACTCAGTTGATTTGTGATAATGGGCCTATTATTAATAAACTGGTGTTTGAAAGGAACATGTTTTAAGGCATTTTGTAAACATTTCACCATTACATTTTTTTACATTTTAGGGGAAGCAGAGCTTCCCTTGCAGTCTTAGAGAAATCTCCTCTGCTCCCAAGCATAGTTTTAAGAAAACACAAGATACTTGTGCACCCAGGAGTAGTACCTTTGTAAGAAGAAATTAAGCCTTCCTGATTACTAGCCTTATTTTACCACCTCCAATTGTTTTGGAGAAGGTGATCAATCCTTAGCATGTGTCCAGTATCCAATTAGAACCAGCTGGCTACCGTTACAGTGACTGGGGCTGCTGGGGACACTTTTTGATCCACTCAGCAGCATTCATCTATTGCTTTCCTCATGCAGTTGCTTTAACCTACTACTGTTTGGGTTACACCACACGGGGGGGGCTTCTGGGCTATAGCCCCGAATGTTCTACATACCTAGCGACGGCCCTGGCTATCACTATGTCTGAACTCTTTGGCTTTCCCCATGCCGAAAACATCCATCTCATCGAAATCCACTGACCACTGGCACCATTAACTCAATAAAATACAAATTAACCAAAGTCTGTGTCAGGCCTCAAGTTTGTGTTAACTATTTCTTGAGGGACCACCAGCTTTCCTTTCAAGTCTACTTGCAGCTGCCAATTCTTTGCTCCATGTGTATTACTCCTGAACTGTGCGACCCCCTTGCCTTTCTTACCCTCCTGCACAAACTGAATACCTTTTCTATGACTGCCTCCTGTATTTAGCTGCTGCCTCCTACTCTCAATTCATGCTGCTAAGCACTTTAGCACTTGGTTGTGATGCCACGTGTAACGACCTTGCGTCAGGCTCACCTTACAGCCAGACAGTATGTGTCTTAATGTAGCCACCCCTCAACAAAGCGGGCACAATGGCCACCATCTATTCACATCCTCATGTTATCTGTTGATAGCAATACATTGTAGGTTGCTTCTATCAGAAACTTCAGCCACTTACCCTGCTTTGCCTGCACTACAGTTTTTACATGTATACTAGCCTCTTCTTTCCTGCGCACCTGCTTCACAACTAGCCTCCTTTTCTCCTCTTTCTCTATGATGGCTTGCCTGATGTAAGGTCCAAGTCTTCCCACCCAAACTGGACATTTCCAACTATATCTGCTTGCAATCCCTCTCCAGGCAGACAATTGCTGTTTTTTCTTTACTATTTTCTTCCCACCTCCGACTCAAAATAATCACATGATGATCAGGAGACACATGATTAATGCCAGCACCATTACTCAATTTGAGCAGGCCACCATATCTTCCCCTCTATTACCAAGCAGCCATCCAGCTCTGCAGCACACTAAAAGACTTCAACAGGGCCAGCATTATGGATAGGTGCTCTCCCATAAAAACAGGTCTCCTTGGCTACTCCACTCCTCTGTCAAAGCCCTTAAGCAGGATTGTAGAAAGAGCGAGAGGAAATGGTGCAAATACAAACAACCCTCTGACTACAGTTTTTACAAAAAGAGACTTAGTGCTTACAATAGTGAGATCCACAAATCCAGACAATCCTTTTTTTAAACCTTATCACTAAGAATATCAATAATACACGGGTATTATTCTCCACAGTGGAGAAACTGACGATCCCCCCTACACAGCTTCCATCGCATTTCGTCTCTACCAAAGCCTGTAATGAATTGGCTTCTTTCTTCAAGGCTAAAATTGAGGCAATAAGATCCAGAATCTCCCTTCATGCACTCACCACTTGTAGTCTTGACCCACTGCCCCCCCTGGGCAGTTGCAGGAACACATTGGGCTCTATTTTCACGATCATACGGGCATTGTCTAAAGTCTGTCGGGCAAGTTGCTTTGGGGGCGTTCCCGACACAATTTGGTATTTTCACGGCGGAAAAAGCGAACATTGCACCAGGCGCATCGTTCAAAAGGGTTGGGTTGTGCTGTGCTTTTAGAGGTCTTTGTGCTGATCGTGCATGACCATATTTGTGCAGTTCCCACCTTCTCGGTAGCCTGGGCACGCCCATACTTCCTGTGCCGCTGCATTTGAATTTCGCTTGCAAAGTCAGTCTGGCCAAGCTCCCATTCTACACCGTTTCTACATTAACAGAGAAACTGGGACCAATGAAAATCTAGCATTTCAAAAAGGCAATGACGCGGTAGTTTAGCGACCGGAAATCTACCTCAGTCACTGTCAACATGGCGAACGTGGAGCAACGGCAAGATTTCAATGCAGCTGTAGCTGCTGTTTTGGAAGATGGATGAACATGTTAGCCAACGGAGTCTACAAAGAAAATCTCCTTGGCATTGGTGTCGACGAGGTTCATTTGACTTATAAATGGTAAGTGTTGCCAAGTCAACCCAGTTTACAGTATGTAAATAGCAGAACAACACAGTAATATCTTGCAAAGTTGTGGAGCTATTTCATTGACAAAATACCTGCACGTTACATTGTCAGCGATAGCATATGGAATTTCGAGCTTTTGTGCAGTTACGTTTTTGTTTACTCATATGCACGTTACTATTCTCTGTCTTATACATGGACACTAACGTGATTGGTCGAAGCTTCGTCCAGTAGCAAACACAGGCATTTCACACACGTGGGTTAAGCCCGCCCTCTGAGAAATGGGTTTACAACACAGCTTGGCCAGACCAATGTTCGCAGAGCATTGATAAGTCGCGTTAGCCAGGCTACCTTCTCGGTCCAAGATATTGGCAATTCAAAATCCAGTTTTTGCATGTAACCATATCACTAGATGGCGCTATGCTTCAAGTGAGTGTTTATGTGCTGGGTCGATATGCCTCTGTAACACCGACATATTACAAACATGTCATGTTGTTGGGTGAAACGTTCATTGAGTTATTCAGCGAAACCTTTTCACCGTCTCCCCCTCTTTAACGGACACTGGCACAGCAGGGGGTGGCTTATGGGGGCCAAAAGCTTTAAGTCGTTGCTACCCTACTAGGGCTACATGCCTACAAAGATTCGTCCCCCAAAGTTCCAGTCTTCTGGCAGTCATTGACGAAAATTCTGTGAAAAAAAGGGAAATCACTGTCTTGACTGTTTTCAATCAGGCTTCCGGGCTCATCACAGTACTGAGACAGCAATAATCAAAGTTAAATGGTATTCATCTTAACCTGAATATAGGCAAGGCATCTGTATCAGTTTTATTAGACCTCTGTGCTGCATTTCACATGGAGGATCATGCCATACTGCTACATAGAGTGGAGCACTGGATTGGGTTTTCAGGCACTGGCCTCTATTATTCAACCCTTTATTTGCTTTTGCTTGGACAGGTCATACTAAAACATCAGATCACTTACAATAGCTATGCTGTCCACTTGACCCACTGACTAGCTGTGTGGGTGATGTTAGAAATTGGATGAGTCAGAGTTTTGCACAGCTCAATAGCTGAAGTGATTGTTTTTGGGGAAAGGATTTAAAAGAACAGATTTCATCACTTCCTAACTCAAAAGGCTATGAGTTAAAAACAGTGGTGAAAAACCTAGGCGTCCAAATCGACAGACCTCTCATTCAGCAGTCTATTAGAAACTATTAGACAGCTTCAAGTAATTCAGAATGCAGCAGCCAGGATTCCTATGAAGGCCAAAAGATCTGAATGAATGCAACTGGGCACATCTACTTAAAAGACTTACTAAACCTATCAACTACCTCCTTTTCCTGTAACTTGTTTCTGTATATATATATATATCACGAAAGCTTATATAACAGTGCAAATTTGCTGTTCACCCAAAATAACTGAACACACAACCATTAATGTCTAATAAAAAATGTACAAAAATGTAAGGGGTGTACTCACTTTTGTGACATACTGTATATATATATATATATATATATATATATATATATATATATATATATATATATATATATATATATATATATATATATATATACTTTGACCTGTCCTGGTATGAAATGTGCTATATAAATAAATGTGCCTTGCCTTGTCTTGCCCTGCCTCTTCCTCCTGAACCCCTGTTCCACCCCTGTTCAACCACTTTTATTGTTGATACTAAAATACTCCTTGACTTCCTTACTTTATTTTTATCCTCACCTACCTAAGATTCATATTTATTCTTTTTAACAGCCTTTTTGTACAGGACACTGTTGTCATGTCATCAATGAAGGTTCTAATCATAAAAGCAAGTGGTGAGATGGTACACCCTGCCATAATGTCTACTTCCAGCTTTTGCCAATTCTTAAATGTGCCTATACACAACCTAATGTCCTTAAAATATTCTTGAATATTCATTAAATTAACAATCTCTCCTGGCACTCAAAGTACTCAAAGTACTCACAAACTGTGTGGCACAGAGCCAAAGGCATTGGCTAAATCTAGAAAGAGTACAAGAATGCCTGCATTTTGTTTTGCACAGTGGTATCAATTAACACATTTTTTCTTAATACTGTACTCTTTGTCACTACACTATAGAAGATTTTACACTCCGAAGTGATATCAAAAGTGATATCATTCTAAAGTGTTCTATTCTATAAGATTCTTTTTCTTTTGGAATCAGAACTACCCCTGCCCTACACTACACTGTTGCTTCTGTCAAACAATCCTAAACAACTTCCAGAAAAATTTAAGAATGCCTGCAGCATTCTCAGTGTAGAACCCCATTAGGCCCTGGGGCTGATTAAGCATTAGCTTTCCTTACCACAGCCTCTACTTCTTTCCACCTTGGTGGCACAACATCAATCTCAACTTCAATCTCCTCTACTGCTGGCATGTCAGGTGGAACACCTATTCCTCTCTCCCTCCCTGAATCTGAATAAGTCTTCCTTAGATGCTCTTCTATTTCCTATTTTGAAGTTCTCAGCTGGCCTCTCTTTACCTGATTAAACATTTCTTTCACAAATCTAAAGTGACCTTATAAAACAAATGAATAGTGATTGAATGACCAGAGGTATCGAGGAGAAATGCTAATTCTATTAACAGCAGTAGTAGTAAGTAGTCCTTTATTGTCACTAGTCACAAGTACCAGCAAAATTGGCCATCAACCCACATACATGATGTGACAAGGGGGTAGACAGGATGGGATAACAGGAATGTAAAGAAATACAGCATCACATGAGGAAAGGGAAGGAGAAAAAAAAGCTAACCCCCAGACTATGCTCTTGTGGGGAGAATAATGTGAGAAGGGAAAAACACCTCAGCAACAGAAGCACATAATCAGAACTTTACAACATGTAAAAGGTGGAAGTCTCTGGGGTTGAGGTAAACCACTGTAGGCACGCAGCCATCCAGTTCTGCAGCTATGATGGAGCTACGATGGAGCAGACCCACTTGCCAGGCTGGGGGTAAGGTGGGGGGAGGGGTTGCAAGAGTGTCTCACTGCCATGATCTGCCAGGGAGTTGTTGTTCCTGCAGTGGCCTTGGCCAATGCCAGTGCTACTTGAGGGAGCCAAAAGCAGATAAGATTAGGATTGTTTGAGGTTGGGGTGAGTAGCCGCATTTCAATTTACGTGACTACTGTCTTTATCCATTCTGGTCTCCGAATCGATTAATTTACTTTTGCAAAGCCTCAAACTCCTCCATGATGTTCATAGCCACAGTCTGAGTGCCGACAGCTCTGCCCACCGCTTAAATCATCCCGAACAGCCTTCTGGGGCTTTGGACAGCTGTCTTGGTTTTTTAATTCCTCGATAAACCAGGGCAATGCTTAATCCAATCAGCAAAAGACCTGTAGTGATGGTTCGGAAAAGGTAGGTCTTCAGTGTCCTCCATGGAAAGAGCCGCCAGGCATATAACCCGCCACCTCTCCACGCGTCCATCGTGTAGTCATCTGTGAAGGTTCCAGCAGGACAATCAGGTTCCCCCGAATCTGAGCTTCTTGTCGAGAAGATGATGGCAATTGCGTTGTGAGACCAGTTGATCAAATCCATTGAAGAGCAGGGTGGAGAAAGTCTGTACAAGATGGGAGACAGTAGACTAAGATGAGACTAAAGGAGCTAGCCATTCAATCAGAATTAACATATTGAAGTAAGAACAACAGTAGAGGCCACTACAGATGTACCCACAACAACAGTTCTACCTAAGTATAAGAGCTTCGAGGAACAGTAGAATTTCACCACCAGTAAAAACTTCCATAGTACTGTGGTAGTAAAATGCTAACCTAGGAAGTTTTCCAAAAAAACGCATCCCAGTAGGCCTACATTCTGTTTCCTGTACAGTGACCAAACATCCTGGGGTGCATTTCTTGAATGCAAAATTGCTAACTTCTTAACCACTACCGTAGTTGATACTTCCGAAGTATCACCCCAGAGGCTACCTCATGTTACTCAAAGCCCACTATGGTGGTACTCTACTTTGGTAGTAAGAGACTTCAGAAGTACCTAACCAACTTCAGTAGTGGGAACTTCAGTAGAAGAGAACCTCCTACGCGTTTCAAAGCAAAGATACTTCCAAAACTCTAAAGTAAAGTTGGTCCTAAGTAGGTCCTACAACAGCTCACAAACCGAAGCACTCGCGTTGTTTTGAAGGTTGACCTCACCCACGGAAAAACTTGCAGTACATCTCTGACTGTAAAGTTATCTCGTAATCCTGCAGAACAAATACAGTGAAATTTAAATGGTTTGTAGAGGTTACTATAATACAGCTCATATCACTTTTAAATGGCCAATTAATTTTATGTCATTGTTCTTGTTCAAACCCTATGACAAGACTTAATAATTTAATGGTTTGAATGACACTATTATAGTCACCTCTACAAACAGATTGAGTTTCGGTGAGTTTGGACTGGAGGATTAGGTGATTTTTTTCTATTAGAAGTTGGCCTTCAATTTTTGCTGTTGACAGCATACACATTTGGTAGGAAACTGATATGAACCAAACAGACACATAGATGTGATTGTCAGTGGAACACCTGGTAGCTCGGTCCCAGGCAAAGGAAGTAAGTTTGAGACTGAGTAAAGATTAATTGTATGACTCAAATAATTGTGTGGCTTAGCGTTTCACAACTGAATGAGTGTGGATTTATATTGCTCTACTCTGTAGTTTGTTGGGGTTATTGATTGAACAAGAGTAATGCTAATTCTATTACTATACCAGGATGCGAATCCATGGCTGAAAACAACATTCCTTCACAGTTTAAAGTGTTTCATGGGTAGTGACTGCAGTAAAAAGTGAAGGCTACATGCTACCAAGTGTGCATTGAGATTTGAACCTGTGAATATATAGAACAATAGTATCAGAGGAATGCAACTTTTTCGCTGTGCTACCTGCAAGTGGCACAATAGTATCCTGGTGGAGTATATCAATAGCACAGAGGAATGATGTCAAGACACTGATTTGTAAGAATGCAATTTCCTTCACTACATGTGTTGCCGTAAACAATGGGCCAAGTTTTAGCACTTAAGTTAGTTTTGCCAGACATTTATTATACCATTATCATGTCACGGTGTGCCGTTGGGGTTTTTTCTGGCAGTGCTGTGTTTTTCCTTTGTTTTCTCCTGATCACATTTTTAGTTTCAATTATTCTCCCTACACCCTGCACTGCCACAATAATCTCCCTCACCTGTGCATCTTGTCTCCTTGTTCCTTGTTAAATTTGCCCCACCTGTCTGCCTTGTTTCATTGTTGCCCTGTTAATCTGTTTCACCTTGTTTCCTTGTTTCCTTGTTCCCGTAATTATCAGCCACACCCGCACTCCTTCGTTTACGCTCGTTTAGCTCCTTAGTTTCAGCACTACTTAAGCCCTGGTTTTTCACTCCCTCCCTGTCGGTTCGTTTGCTACCCACGACTCTGTCTTGTCATGTTCAGTCTTGTTTCCTGTTCTTCTGCCTGTTTTGAGTTTTCAAGTCTAGTCCCGGTGTTTGCCTGTATCGTGTCCTGTTTTGTTCCGCGGATTCTGTCGTGCCTGTGCCTCGTCTCTCGTCCTCTTTTTGTCAGTCCTGCCTCCTGTGTGTTCTGTGTCTGCTCGGACTGATTCCTGTCTTCAACCTGGACCTGTACCTCATCTACGCCTGTCTCCTGATCACGGCTATGACGTGGACCTTGTCCCTGACTACGCTCCGGTCCCCAGCCCACAGCTACCGATCCGGCTGACCCCGACGACTCAACTACCAAGAGTGGGTGGCTGCAACCGTCAGAGTTGTGGGTTCGATCCCCACTCTACCCAGCTGCACTCAGTCCCCTCCGGGGCTCCGGAATCCCCGCTCCACCGAGCGTCTGACTCTATCCCCAGAGTCGTGGGTTCTATCCCCACGTCACCCAGTTCCACCGAGCATGTGACTCAGCGACCCTCAGAGTCGTGGGTTTGTGCCCCATGTCGCCCGTGCCTACGTGCTCAAGCGAGCACCACCGTGTCCTGTTCTGTTTGTCTGTCTCTGTTACCCTGACCGTGTTCCTGTCTGCCCTGTCCTGTATCTGTCTCTGTCTCTGTTCCAGTCCTGTAATCTGTTCCTGTTACCCTGACCGTGTCCCTGTGTGCCCAGTCCTGGGCCTCCAGTCCCTGTCCTTGTTATTGTTACCCTGTCTATGTATTTGTTAATAAAGGCCTTTGGGGCTATACTCACACAATTGGTTCCTCTCTCCAGTTCTGTCTGTTTTCCTGTTCCCTGGTTCCTGCCTCGTGACATATCATTTATTATTATCATTACTATCGTATGATTTCAGCGAAGACCAATGTCTTAAAAGGAAAAGCAGTGTCATGGTGTGTCAATCAAAACGTCTGTCCCCTGCTTTTCCTACATTATATCCATGGTTTACACACTGAAGTAGGAACAACGGACGAGGTCACTATGGAAGTACCCACACTAATAGTTCTACCAAAGTAAGAGAGCTTTGAGAAACGATAGGACTGCCATAGTAGATACTACCATAGTACTTACCTCACTGGACGCTCATTTAATGTGGCCTGGCAAGGCCGTCTGTCATCGACTCACACTCTCCACAGTGGTTCCCCAGGGGTCAGTGCTGGGCCCCCTTCTGTTTGCCATCTACACCACCTCGCTGTCCCATGTTATCCGCTCACACGGCTTCTCTTATTACTGCTATGCCGATGACACACAGCTGTACCTGTCGTTCCAACCAGACGACACCACGCATCTCTGCCTGTCTCTCAGACTTAACCGAACTCCTGGTCATCTCTGCTCATGAGTCGATCTGCCACGACATCACCTTGAATATTGGCGCTGTCACTGTTGCCCCGAACAACGTGGCTAGGAACCTAGGTGTCGTATTAGACGACCGTCTATCTGTCTCTGAACACATTTCTTCCGTAGCGAGATCATGTCGCTATGCATTATACAATATTAGAAAAATCAGACCATACCTGACCCAATATGCCGCTCAATTGCTAATACAGGCGTCAATTACCTCGCGGCTCGATTACTGTAACTCTCTCTTAGACGGTCTACCTGCCTGTGCGATCAAACCATTGCAAATGGTCCAGAACTCTGCAGCGCGACTGGTTTTCAACCAACCCAAAAGGACACATGTTACCCCACTCTTTAGAGACCTGCACTGGCTGCCGGTCGCTGCCAGGATTAAACATAAGGCTCTGACACTATCCTACAAAGTCATTTCAGGTTCTGCCGCCGCTTACCTCACCGTCTTACTAAAGGCTCACGTCCCGTCCAGGGCGTTGTGTTCCGCTCACACAAATCGTCTATCTGTACCCTCGCCTCTCACTAAGCGAGGTCACTCTAAACTCTTCTCTGTGGTTGTCCCCAAATGGTGGAATGACCTACCAGTTGCGACAAGAATAGCAACATCCCTCCCTATCTTTAAAAAACTTGTAAAAACCATTCTCTTCCGAGACTGCTTCCCTTCCTAACAAAACTAACATAACTAACAATCACTAAACCAACTTCCTCTCTCTCTGTCCCTATGCAGAAGTACATATGTCTGTGTGTCCCTACTCTGTGTCCCTTTACACCTCTGTTTGCTTATGTCCTCCTTTGTGTGACTGGTTTGATCTGCGTCCCACTGGGGCTCATATGGACATCACAGGACTCACTCAGGTCACAGCAGTATCCCCTTTATTGCTGGCACTGTAAATTACAAGAGTAGGGTGGTGGTACGAACAGCACAGATGTAATCTTTGATACGGTATCCGGCTCAAGCTTCAGAGTGTTCTGAGCTCTCGTGTGTGTGTGTGAGAGAGAAACACTATACAATATACAATTCTGTACCTAGCACATAAAGGTGAGTTTAACAGAATCATAATTACTAGTCATAACTACTAGGTTTACTTAGCGGCAAAACAGTTGTATGAAATATCATTAAAAAAACATAAAACAATACTGAGACATAACATAAACACTGACTGGGTTTACAATTGGATCGTATAGTGGTAAATTAATTTATGATGACAATACTCGGACACTGTGGGATTACATTTCTATTCATAACAATAGGGGATACAAAGTGAATTTTACGGTACATAAATTAAAACAAATCAACAGTTACATTTGAAACATGAGACTACATAGATACAGCGGGGTAAACTGGTGAAGACGTCTGCTCACCGAGCGGCAGCTTATTGCTAACCCCCTCGCTAGCATCCCGACACAAATAGCTCAGAAGCTGATAACAAAATTGAAACTCCTACGATAACCAACATTTCTTTAAAGAGTGAGAACTATATAAACAATATATTACCAAACAAACAATTATATTACCTGTAAATTACAAGAGTAGGGTGGTGGTACGAACAGCACAGATGTAATCTTTGATACGGTATCCTGAAAAGCATAGCCGGAGCAAAGGGTATTATATTAGCCTGCTAGCCAGACATATAAATAATACGAAACCATTATCATGTATATATTAGAATAAAGTTGAAATAGCCCCCAACAGATCCCCAAACAGACTATGACAACCCAGCCCATATTTAACCATGAAAGGTTAATATAATATAAATACTGTCGGACCACTTATGGATGTGACCTACCGGCTCAAGCTTCAGAGTGTTCTGAGGTAAACCGTCATAACCGTAAACCGTAAAAGTACCACCACCACAATTGACAGAGGCGACCCCCAGAGGGCGCTCTTGTACCATTTTAAATAATTTTATACGGAGAACTGACGTACCCTGTTACATTTGTTTGTAAGTCGCTTTGGACAAAAGTGTCAGCCAAATGCAATGTAATGTAATGTAATGGTAGTAGAACGCTAATCTAGCAAGTTGTTCAAAAATGCACCCATGTTTTGAAAAGCAGTATTATTAGGCTTGTTTGAAAGTGGCTAGTGGCTGGCTTAAAGCAACGCATTCTGCACTGTGTTTGTACAGAATTATGAGATATTGGCACTTTACAGTCAAAGATTTACTGTAAGTTTTGCCAGGGGTGGGGTCAACAATTTAAACAATGCTAGTACTTCGGCTTGAAAGCTGTACTAGGAACTACACAACTTTACTTAAAAGTTTTTGAAGTATCTTTGCTTTGAAGGTTTTGAGAACCTGTAACGTGTTGGGGGCTCCCTTCTACCGAAGTTCACACTACTATAGTAGACTAGCTACTTCCGAAGTTTCTCACTACCATAGTAGACTACTACCATAGTAGGACTTGAGAAAAGCAAGGTTTCCTTTGAGACAGTACATCTGAAATATCAACAATGGTAGTGGGTAAGTTTCAGCCCTGTCTACTCACACATGTCCAATATATGATGTATAAGTCCAGTATGTTTACTTCGTAGAATGCTTGCTTGTGAGTCAGGTACTATGAAGATGAGGCTAGAGCCCTGCTTAGCATTCAGATCACTACACTTTGGAACAGACTACCTTGTGTGGAAGTTAACATTACTGCAAGTGATCACACAGAGGAGTTTGGGTATTTTTGTATGCTGAGCATCTATGCATCCTTGAAAATTCTCAAAAATGAATGGCGTCAATTTGTTATTCTTGACATTTAAACAGTGCTTGGCAAAGTTTGATGACGTGGCCCTCTTGAAAAGTATGCTTCCTTGACATAGAAAAACGTTAATCGTTATCTTTGTATTTAAACCCTGAGTTGTGCTCTTCGCTTTGTATAGTAGGATTTGTTATGTTGGGGTCTGGCTGAGTTATCAGTAGGGTGTGGTGATGTGTCTAGTGCAGTTTGCTAAACAAGCCATTGTATGTAGGGATGCCTGCAATTTCCCTCCTTAAGCCTCTGCCGCTGACCGTCCCAGTTGGGGTCCAGGACTTTTACTATGCCTCCTCGCGGCAGCCTATGGTAATTGGGGCCTTGCAGCCTCCAGCCCAAATTAGTAGGAGATCTCGGAGCTGCAGTGGTCCCCAGAGGTGCTCGCACCAATTGCTGTCCCCCTACCACGTAGCTAAACCTTGGGAGGTACGATGGCTAGGGGAGTAAAGCCTGAACACAAATCTGCAGTCGGGGACAGGCAACAGGCGGAGTCCAGCAGACCGGACCACCCGCAGACCCCTAAAGCTCAAGCCAGAGTGAAGGTTGTTGTGAGTTTCTCATGCCACTGTAAGCTACTCTGATAGAGCTAAGATGGTGGGAGTGAGGACTGTGCACCCACACCCTCACATTAAATTCTCTCCTTGCGCAAGCCCCTTGCTCCCCCTGCCCCCACCACCCCAAAAGCCCTGTGGCGATATGGAATGGTGATAGGCAGAGGCCAAGGATGTGGCTGGAAGTTCCTAGTCAGACCATGCAAACAGGCGGCAGTGGAGTGATGGTCGTTCTGTTTGTGGGATGGGGCAGCACAACACCTCGGCAGTTTCACTGCATCTGAGCAGCTCCACATTGCTCAACCCTGATGGGAAAGGACCTGGAAAAGGTGGTGCAAAAATGGTCTGCTCCCCCAATTCCGGATGTCTAGCCCCAGCCAATGGAGCATCCCTCACTGCGGCTGAAAAACCAGAAAAATATACATCTGCACATCGCCACATGGAATGTTCGCACCCTTCTGGACATGTCTGAACTAACCAACAGGCCTCACTGAAGGACAGCTCTTGTAACCCTTGAGCTTGCAAGATACAACATTGACATCACAGCACTCAGTGAGACCAGGCTACATGGTGAGGATTCTCTGATAGGCTACACATTCTTCTGGAAATGGGTTCCTGAAGGCAAGTGTCATATCCATGGTGTGGGATTTGCTGTGAAGACTAAGCTACTGCAACATATCCCTAAGTCCCCTATAGGCATCAATAAACGACTCATGACATGCCACACTCTTGCAAGAAAATGCTTCGGCACTCTCATCAGTGCCTATGACCCAGCCCTGGATGCATAACCCAACATCAAAAAATATTTCTATAGAAGTCATGATGCAGCCATCCAGAAAACCCGGCGACTTCAATGCCAGAGTAGGTACAGAACATTATATCTGGGATAAGATCATTGGTCAGGATGGGGTAGGAAAAATGAACAGCAACGGACACCGGCTACTATCCGTCTGTGTGGAACACCAGCTGCTTGTCACAAATTCCATCTTCCAGATGAAGAACAGGCTTAAAACTACCTGGCAACACCCCAGATCCAAGCACTGGCATCTTCTGGATTATATCAGTGTCCTCAAAGGGACAGACAGGACGTGATGATTACCAGAGCTATTCTCAAGGCTGAATTCTTAACTGATCACTGCATGGTCAGATCCAAACTTCACCTGGACATTTCACCCTGTCGCCCTAGGACGGCCCCAAGCAGGGCACTGAATACTGCAGCTTTTGACAACCCCAAAAACATTGGCAACCTTCGTCACCTCCTTGCATGCAACCTTGCCCATATTCATGAGGATGCTGATGCCAATGACTGGCCAGCTCTATCTGCAGCCATCCATTCTGTGGGCTTAGAAGCCCTGGGCACAAAGAAAAAATAGCACCAGGACAACAACTCTGCCCTGATCCAATCAGTTATACAAGAGAAGCAACAAGCCCACAAAGCTCTCCTCGCCAACCCAGGATTGCCCAGTTTGAAATCAAACTTCACCAAGGCTAGAGCTAAAACCCATTTGGCTCTACGGGCCATGGAAGATGCCTGGTGGGTGCAGAAAGGCCAAAAAATTCAACACCTTGCTAACTGTAACGACACTCAGGGCTTCTATGATGCCATCAAAGCATTATACGATCCAAGAAAACAGATTTTCACTCCTGTCCGATCTGGATACAGCCTCCTCAAGGACTGGCAAGAGATCTATGAATGCTGGGCTGATCACTCAATACTTTTTAATCACAGCCAGGTGACCCAAACATCCTTGACAAGCCAGACCTGCCACCAATGCAACATCTAGACACCCTGCCACACTTCTCAGAAACATTGAAGGCCATCAGGAGCTCCAGTCAGAACCCTTCAAAGTCAACGTTGGGGTGAAGCCAGGCTGTGTCTTGGCACCAGTTCTATTCAATCTCCTCCTTTCAGCAATCACCCGCCTATTCCACCACGCCATGAAGCACAGAGAGGGTGTTCACCTGGAATACCATCTCGACAGTAGCCTGTATAACATCCGATGGCTCCAGGCCCACACAAAGATAACAACCTGCCAGTTCCATGAGCTGCAGTATGCAGATGACTGTGCTGTCCTGGCACACAGCCCAGACTCAATGCAGCATGCTCTAGACATCATCTCAAGCTTATATCAATCTTTCGGTCTCCAAGTCAACACCAAGAAAACCGAGGTCATGGCTCAAATCCACACCAATTCCACTTCTTCTACCAGCTTCCATATCAGTGGGAGTCCACTTAGCCTTGTACACCAGTTCACCTACCTGGGCTCCACGCTCTCAGCAGACTGCTCTCTTGACAGTGAAATACACCACAGCATTAACAAACCCTGCTCTGTGGGGCAGAGACATGGACTCCATATAGGTGGCATATAAACAGCTTGAAAATGTTTTACATCAGATGCCTACAAAAAATCCTCAACCTGTCCTGGGAAGACCGAATTCCCCACACTGACATTCTGTCAACAACAAACAACATCAGCATGGAAGCAGATCTGGCAAACAGGCATCTATGCTGGGTTGGCCACACCATTCGTATGCCTCGCCATCACATCCCACATCAAACCCTCTATGGACAACTCTATAACTCGAAACATGCTGGTGGTGGTCAGAAAAGGTGTTAAAAGGATGTCACAAAGGAACTCCTGAAGCGCTGCAACATCAATCCAGGCCATCTCGAGTCGCTAGCACTCAGCAGACCAACCTGGCAGGCTACCTACGCCAAGGCAACTGAATAAGTCAATAACATCTTCCTTTAAAGGAGGACTGTAAGACATGCACAACGACATCAGGACATCCCTGCCCCATCAGTGGACAAGTATGTGGCTCCCAAATCGGCCTCCAAAGTCACATGAAGTGGCACCTACACCAACGATGTTGATTCCAACTAAATTCAGATGTTGAGAGCAGGACATAGATTGAAATGCTGCAGCAAATGTTTTGGTCTTTAATTGATTAATTCACTAAATAATACGTGCTCAGTATAGGAGAAAGTGTTGAGGTCTTGTTAGACCAAAGACAGGACTTCCATGTCTGCTTTGTTGTACTGGTCTACTCAAAACGAGGTTTTTGTTCGTCCCTAGAAGGAAATCCTGGTGGACATAGTGAAACAGCAGCCTTTGAGGGACTGGCTTATAATAGAAAGATAAGAATAGAAAAAGTATTTCAATAAACCAACACCGTCGTAGCGGTTTCATGAGTGTATGCGCATTTATTATTTCTTTGTGTGCATTGTTTACTCTGTACCTTAAGTGGTTTACTAGAACATTGTAAGGTTCATTTTTATGGTGATGACACGATTCTTTATGCTTGGGCAGAATCCATAGAGAAAGCTGTATCTTACCTTCATGTATGTGTATGTTCCCTAAATGGAACACAAATTCAGCAAGTTGTTCAATATAAATATCAGTATTTGGCCTGATAATAAGCTTTCTTTTAGAACATGTGCTTGAACTCACAAAGAGGGTTAAAATTAAGCTGGGTGCTTTGGGTCTTGCTTTTCTTTAGAGCAGAGAGCATTGTTTAGTCAACCATTTTGTCAATGTTAGACTATGGTGATATTGTTTACATGCACACAGCTCTTGCCAAGGTTTATCATAGGGCTATACATTTTGTTACTGGGGATGGTTTTAAAACTCATCTTTGTAAACTTTATGAGAATGTAGGAATGTCTGTCTATGAAAGGAGGGCAAGGCACTGCCTCCTGTTTATTTACAAATAATTGCAAGGTAAATTACCTTCATACCTTACCTCATTGTTAAAAATTACACAGCTCACATAATACTAGGTCACCGGGTTTTATAAACCTAGAAACACCTCACATGAAATTTACATAACATAAATTAGCATTTTACCTGTTTTTACCAATTAAATCGAACCAGCTACAGGATGTTTTGAAATTAGACCAACTTGTGTATGTAGATGACTTGAAGGTTCCTGTTTTAACTGATTTAAAAATTGTAAGTACCTTTTTACTTTTATTCATACTTTTTGTTTCTTTTTTCATTTTTTGTATTTTGTCTGTGTTTTAAATTGTTTGTTTGTATACTTGATTCATTTTCCCCTGAATTTTTCCCCACATTAACTGTCTCTAAATTGTTAAACCCAAATGAATAACATTTTCACCATTATTGAACCAGATCCTGCACATGTTTTAAAAAGTTGATGTTTGTTTGTTTGTTTTGTTTACAACAAACTAGATCCAATCTCTCATTTCTCTGACAGTTTCCTTTTCAACATCAATTAATACCCACCCAAGAGCTTACCGTGGAATATAGTATTAGCAATTAAATGCTTAGCACCAAGAACTAGAGACACATTATCTTAGCTGAGTGACTGAAACACCACTAAAACAATACTTCAGTATACCTGCATGATCATAATTGCATGATCACAAAAAGTATACATACACATGTTTCATGCTTACTACACTTCAATCATATTTCTATTACACTCAACTGTGATAGATTTTTTTACATGGGCGCTGGGTAAGTAAGTACAAACTGTATTTCGAAGGCTTTCTAAATTTGAGGAAGACCATTTTGTTATATTTTTATCTGTATATGTCATGACCTAGTGCTGGAATAGAGCTGCTGGTCTGATGTGAAATATCAACAGTAGTTGATATCACAACTGGATGAAACATCATCCAGACAAATCACTGCTGGTGAGGTGAGTCGTAGAGATCTAAAAAATAGCCCCCAGGTCACTGAAAGGCTGTTTTGTTGTTTTGGGTTTTAAGGTTGTGGGTGTGTTTACATGACTGAATATTATTTATTTCTGTGGCTGTTTTGGCAATGTTATTTTTTTACAGGTTCAAAAACAATGTGCTGTATTCTGGATGTTGTAGAATTCTACATGATTTCTATGAATTCTATTATACTGTGAAATGAATACCACTTGTTTACTGCTACAAATGGTCTGTTCAGTTGATGAGTGGACAGAATGCCATATTGCAATCTAACAGAGAACTAGAGTTTGTTTGTAAAGCACACTATATAGGATCTAAAAAATAGCATATTGTGGGAAACATGAATATTTAATTCAGTTCAATAGTAAACTTGTATATTACATTGATTCGATGCAGACAAAGTGACATATTTCAAGTCTTTGTTGTTCATTCATTTTGCTGGTAACACCTTACAGCCATGTAAACTCACCTGACCTTAAACCGTGAGAACAAGTTATGGAGAATTCTTCAGAGGAAGAGGAATGAGAGGAGGCCCGTCAATGCAAACGAGCTAAAGGACACTATCGAAGCAACTTGGGCTTTCATACCTCAGCAGGACCACAGGCTCCATGCCGCACTGCCTTGATGTTGTGATTAATGCAAAAGAAGGTCCGATCAGGTAATGAAGCTATATACATAAACATATAAACTTTTTAGAACATTTTTGTTTTTAAAATCTTTTTTATTGGTTTAATGTTATAATTTTCTAAGGTACTAAATTTTAGGCATTCATTATTTGTAAGCTGTAGTGGAAAAATGTTTGAAAGTGAACAACCAATACGTAAGAGGAAAGCCAGCCAGTTCTCCACAAACAGCAGGGTAGTGTATTTCCATTAGGCAAACAGCATGTTCCTTAATGCAAACAAAAGTTCATTGCAGACCAGAACACCTTAAATTTGAACATGAAGGTAGGAGCCCAAAAGGAAACCGATGCTCCACTAGGGGGAGACCAACAGCTGTGCTATTGAAAAACTTCCTTTCTTTAAGTCTTACAACATTTAGAAGAAGATATGGAAAAGGGTAATGTGTGCACCTGCACTTGCCAAAATGGATCATGCAGAATGTGACATTTTATTTTGACACTTTTTAAGTAAAATTTCATCTTAAATAAGTATACATCTCTGTAGTAAAGATATCCTATGGTCTACATACACTGGCGTGCACAAATAGACGCTAGGTGGTGCTGAAGCACCTGCCCCTTTGCCCCTCATCAATGAAAGTGCCCTTTTGAAACTACGTTTTTTTTTTTTTAAATATTATTATTATTATTATTATTATTATTATTATTATTATTATTATTAGTAGTAGTAGTAGTAGTATTAACAATTTAGTGAGGGCAATTTTGAAGTGGCCTTTTGGTACAGCGCGTGACCAATAAGTGGCGCCAACTGAAACAGCATAGCAGCTGAGTGACTGGAAGCTGTCACTCGTAGCAGGAACGGCGTTTCTCCTCTCGTGTCCCACACGAGCCAGCTCAGCCAGGTAGGCCTAATGCAGCAGCAACTACAACTATAATTATTATTAGACTGTCGCTGATACACAGATTAAGTGAGACCGTGTTGTTTGCCCTCCCAACCTGCAAATAGCCTATTGTTGTGCATAGCACGTGTCAGTCATACAGCGCATGATGAAAGAAAAGTCCACTTCAACCAGGATTTTAAAGCTCCCACTTTTTTTTTTTTTTTTTTACCGTGACGTTTAGGGTGATGATCCTTCTTTTTTTATCTTTCATCTTGTCATTGCGTGGTCCTGTTCCCAGGTCAGACGCCTGGATATGCGAGCTGTTACCTGCTCATACAGCGCATCACACATTGTGTTCAACATATGTGTGTGTGTGGCTTGTTTTTATACTTTTGAGAGTACTTAACAACACAAACATCAAACGTTTCTCACATTTGTGACCACAAATATCCAATTATGACTGAATATTCAAGAGGGGGAATAACAATAATAATTTAAAGGCCACACCAAAATCATCATTAGAGAGAGGGTATGGCTAGTTTTCTTTAAGTCATCGTCACTGAGGTGGTGATGTCTGTTGCACGCTATATAAAGCGGTTGGTCTGGAATTAATGGTTAAGAAAGAAGGCACGGAGTTACCATGAATCTTATTAATACTTTAACTGTACAAGGGCATTAAGTGTTGGTTAAATGGCGGCCGTCAAGTCCAGACGTTCAATCTGCGCAAAAAGTGCCCCCCCTTCCCCCTCTGAGCACCTGCCCCCCAAAATGTCTGTGCACGCCACTGGTCTACAACACAGATTCTGAAGGTATTATTGCAACGTCCAGGTTATGAGGGGCAACACACAAAAGTAATCTCACGATAAATTCTAAATACACGCAGTTAGCTGAATTATTTACATTTACTCACATTTATATGACTTACTTGGGTGAAAACGAAAGGACTAAGGGATCACCACACTTGGCCTATTTCAGGACAACTGAAATTTCTTGTACTTCTAATTAGTTAAAAAACATCATACATCACTTTCTTGTAATAATTTATCGCCACCTTGATGTTGACCTCATTTGCAATAGCTTATTTCGCTGTCTTGGTCAGACTCACCTGCTTCTGGTGGTCCATATTTCCCACAATGCCGTTCTGCTGCCTGCAGCAGCTGTGAGGTGTGAGAACGTCTCCATGAATCTCTGCCTCTCCTTACTCATTTCTTAAAAAACCCCTCTGGCTCCTTGACCCTCTACTCCTCTGTGAGCACCAACAAAGGGGAGTCCCCCCAGCTCACTGAAGGAGAGGGACCGAGACCGGGAATAACAGCCCCCAGATCCCATTGCAGTTCCAGCAGCCTGCTGTAACTGAGGTGTGTCTGAGTAATTGAAGTCCATTGTAACAATGCCAATGTTTTGTCAGTTTGAATTCTCAGGGACCGTCTTTAGTACACCCTGAAGGGGCGAGCAAAGTCATTTGCTATGTTCACTGACGACTAGGAAACAACATTTTCCCACTTATTTTTGGGAAAAATACTAGACTCTGAACAGCCATGAGAGTAGCATCTGTTGCAGTCTCTGACCTATTATAAAAGTTTATTTTCATTGATGATCAGTGGCAGTGCTATGAAGATCATTTAAAAATTCTCCTTTAAAAAGCCACAAAAGTGCCTTCAGTTAAAAATGGCTAACTAGGAGTCAAAACCATTCTTAATTAATACTTTAATGCACTAAACTGAACACAACTGTCTCAGGAACTGAGAAGCAATTAAGTAGGCCTACTAATGTCGAAGATGTGATGTAGAGTCTAATGTAGGGCTGTGCTATTTCCCCTTTGTTAGCTTTACAGGCTGCCACTAGTGCATGGGCTCATTTCTTCAGCAACACCTCCAAGCCACGCAATTACACCAAGGTCATGGAGAGGAGGAATGTTCTGCTGGTTAGCAAGGGAAGAAACAAGAGCAATTACAGAGAGAGAGCGCTGCACACACACAAACACAGGCACTCTTTTTCTTTCTCTCTCTCTCACACACACAGACTCATGTGTATACACAAACTTTAACAGCATCATGGGGAGTGTATGTATAGGCAACAACTACCACAATTAAACATGTCTACATTTATTAGTGTTGACACAAGACACTTTCGCCCCCTGTCGATTGTCATCTAACATCTTTACGTTTAGAGATTGTTTGCCTTGCCCTTACAATGCATTTTTGCATTTTGAAAACGGAAGTGTTAATTCATCAAAATGTTTTGGTGTTAACATAACATTTGGATATTATGTCGAGTATGACATCCACATGTGATAAAAAGAGAATGATTACTTTTTTAATATAATTATACTCGTCAGCTTTATTCATTCCTTTATTTCATTCTTACATTTTTGGCAACGGTGATGCAAAAACTGTAGTTGCAGCTGTAGTTCAACATCACATCTAACAACTGTCCATGTACAGTTCTGCGTTACACCAGAGGGCAGCATAACACTGAAACGCCCCGTGACACTGGTGAGTTTCGATTCATGAATTGCAAAGCAGTGGCGCTCCTTCTCTTTTCTTTTATCTTAGTGACCTCAATTACGAACGAGACTGTAAATGCGCATGAATTGAATTCCTTCTCACCAATTCCATATCCTTCACGCAACAGACGGTCTTCAGTCAGGAAAACTTAAATTAAAACCAATGTCAAGGCTGGACAAGGTAGGCCTACTTTTTGCCAATGGCCCTACTTGCCCACTGCTCTGTCACCGAACATGCCCCCACAAGTCCTATCCTCTTAAGTGGGATGCGAATGAAATTGCAATCGTGAATCTCTCTAAACCGACTGATTTGTGGACATGGTACCAAGTCTAATTTGATGGAAACTGCAGACGTAGCATACAGAATAAAGGTTTTGCTTTTTCTAATCTTGTGTGTGTGAATTGTACTTGTACAAGTTGTGCCACTTTTTCAAAATGAAAAAAATTCAAATTAAAAAAATAATCAGGAAAACCCGAGTTGCCTATGTTGCACATAAGTAATGTAAAATATTGCCATCTAAATAACTGACTAAAATGAAAACTAAATTGGTGTAAATATGATATTATAATTAATGCTGTGCCGTAAACATACGAAAAATATATAGGCTATATACATAATTGTGGAAAAAATAAGCAACATATTTATATGTATGTATGTATGTATGTATGTATGTATGTATGTATGTATGTATGTATGTTCCTTATTTTTTCCACAATTTCGTGGGTAACATTATTTGCTAGGGTATTAGTCTGTCTGCCACTGACAACTAATTCCTACCGGTCTAAATTCTTTTAGCCCCTCAAAACAGTGGGGTATCGACCATTTCTCATGGTTCAAATAGGTACTTTTAGCAAATATATTTTATTAACAACAGAGAACCCAGCACTTTATATTTAATTTCATTACTTTAACAACATGAAAATGAAAATATTCACAGATTTGTTTAACGTGTCGGTAGCAATTAACCGCTTACAACAGTTAATGGCATATAGGCCTACATAAAAAATGATTGAATACGTGTTTTATTATTATTACAATTTTTTCAGGTTACTACAGTGTGTCGGATATTTTAAAACCTTCAAGGCTCTAAGCGCGCTTATCGGGAAGACAATGGGAGTGGAGCGTGTCAGTGGGAGGGGTTGTCACACAGTCATTCAGCGGTCTACCTGCCTGGAGCCCTTAAATAGGCTACTCCTGCTTTTGTCGCCAGTCTTCAAGAGGAGTCGGACTAAGAGGGAAAAAGCTAGATAGCTGAAAACTATTTGAGGTTGATATTTTGGACGGGTGTATCACTGTCAACTGGCAGCTGATTTGAACGGATTATGAACGCTTTTGGACAACAGCCATCTAATCAGCAATCTGGTCCAATTCAGCACCATAGCGCTCAAGAACTCCTGGATATGGCTGTGTATTGCGACAACTTTGGCATGTATCAGCAGAATCTTCATCACCATTCCCAGAGGCCCCCTGCGCACACAACGAACTATGGTATTGGGGAGTATGGTTCACCATCAACTAACCCCTACCTGTGGCTGAACGGCCCAGGTATTAACTCCTCTCCATACTTGTCTGGGACCAACGGAACGTCCTATATTCCCTCAGGATACGGGGCAAACCAGCGCCAATTCTTGCCCCCTCCCACCGGTTTCGGAGGGGCCGACCTCGGGTGGCTCTCCATCTCCAGCCAGCAAGAACTTTTCAAGATGGTTAGACCACCTTACTCCTACTCGGCCTTAATTGCCATGGCCATTCAAAATGCGTCGGATAAGAAACTGACTCTGAGTCAAATTTACCAGTATGTCGCTGACAACTTTCCGTTTTACAAAAAGAGCAAGGCAGGGTGGCAAAACTCGATTAGGCACAACCTTTCGTTGAATGACTGTTTCAAGAAAGTGGCACGGGACGAGGATGATCCAGGTATGTTTAGCCTCCTCTTCATGCTACAAAGTGTAACGTTCTATGCCGAAGAATGTTTTACTTTCCCCACTAGTCTGTCTTTTCTGTAAACCTATAAAATGTGATAAAAGATTGATTTTGCTAACCGTCATTCCCAACATGTAACTTCAGCGTAACTATCATCTCATGACTGTACTTTTATTTCAACAGGTAAAGGTAACTACTGGACTCTAGACCCTAACTGTGAGAAGATGTTCGACAATGGAAACTTCAGAAGAAAAAGGAAGAGGCGCGCGGATGCCAACAGCAGTGGCAGCAACAACAATGTCATGCCAGTAAAGTCAGAGGACAACGCGACTTTGAAGCTGTCTGACACGGCCAGCATCCTGAGTGCGTCGCCTCAGAGTCTCCAGAATTCCCCAAGCTCCAGCGATTCCAAGTCCTCTCCGTCACCCTCAATCGAACATAGTCCATGTTTCAACAGCTTCGTCTCTAACATGAACTCAATCATGACCGGCGGCAACCACAGCGGGATCAGAGGAAGGGACTTCAACACAGGCCTGATCGGAGATTTGTCACAGGGCAGGGAGAGCATGTCTGGACTTGGCTCCTACTCGCCAACTCAAATAACTCATCTGAACTCCGATGGCACTACACTCAGTGGCAACAGAATGAACTATTACACAGGACCAGCCTCTGGTAGTCTGAGCGCTCACCTCTCAAATCATTTCAGTGTTAATAATTTGATATACAGTCGTGACGGAACAGAAGTTTAAATGTGACTTTTCAACGTGTAGGCTAGTGTACTCTGTGAGTGCTATAAAATACATTTTATTATATAAGTCGTTAGATTTTACAACTGAGCCATGGATTTCTGTGGTTGCACTGTAGGAAAATCATGTGAAAAGGACAATGTGGCAGGGACCCAAAGACAGTTCTTCATTTATTGTTGTTGTTGTTTTTTTTTTTTGTTTTTTTTTGTAAATATACTTTTTGGTTTAAAATGGAAAAGTCGACCACATTTCCGATACATTTTCATGTTTAATGCAGTGACCATGTACAGCCCCAGTCTCCTTGCTTTCTTCCAGGATTTTTTTTTACATGGCTGCATTTATTCTAGTGGAGCCAGTACCTTTTCGTATTGATTATTTAACACCGTTGTCCTTTTGAAATAAATGTCATGTCAAACCATTGCCTGGCTTACAGAGTTTTAATGTGAAAAAGTTACTTTCATTGCTAAAACTTTAGAGGTTCTCGTAAATATCTAGTGCAAACGTTTCGCCTGTAGTTTGTGCCAAAAATGAATTAATCACTTTTGAAAAAAGGGTAGTAGGCTGTTGGATAGCCCACATTGTGATCTCTCTCTCTCTCTAAAAAAAAATACAAAAGATCACCCACCGAAAATATATTGGACTGACAATTATTTATATGAAGAATTTCAAGGTTAATCGAGCGTTTTAATTAACCCACACCCCTACTGCGGGCTCCCTTAATTGCAGTTTTCAGATGGACAAATCCTCTGCTCCTTCTGGCGAACTCCCTCATTACCTCAGCACTTTCCGGCACGCTTTCTCTTTGTTTATTTACTAAATAGCCAACTTTTGAATATTTACCATCCTCTCCTGATATGGCGTGTCTGTTTTGCTCCAGTCAGCGTTTGCTTTCGAGAGTTGTTTAGTTTGCTTTCTATTAGCTCAAGTGTACAGTTTTAACTACATGAAAACAGTCAGTTAGGCTGAGACATTTTCCGCTTGTCACTTTGGATATAGCCGATTTCAACAGGTCATCACAGCTTAATTTCCACGAAGTTCAAGAGTTCAGCTTTTGGTCTCTGTCGTTGTGTTTATATTCGGCTTATTTGACAGTATAGTGGAAACTCACTTTTTGATGCGACACCACGAAAATATAGTTCATGCAAAACTGAATATTTCCATTTAGAATTTGTAAATATTTGTAGGCTTAATTGAGCTATTCCTTGAAATAGAAATCGTGAGAATAGCCTATTACAATGCCATTTCATTTTACCTATGAACTGTGAAGCGCACCGGAATTCCTCACTGTGCAATTCATCTGAGTGCAAAGGCCCATGTACAGTTTCTTTGTTGTACATGTGTTGTTGTCCTACCGATGGAAGCTGAAACAAGAGCATGTTGTTCCTCTAAAGCAGGGAAATTAATAAAGGGTGCTCTCCCATGGAAATGTTGGAGGCCATTCAGCTTGCCTACTCATGTCGCATTTAATAACAATATGCGGTGCGTATAAAATCAAAGCAAGTAAATAAAACGAAACACCTCGTAATTGGTTCATAATTGAGTGAGCTCTTGCGTTCTGTTGTCTTGTGCAAAACAAAATTGACAAGACTTTCGTGCTCTTGGCTGCGCCGCAATTGGGTCTGGCAATACAAGAGACCCCCCGCTGCGACCGATTGAAAACATTGTGACCTCAGAACTGGGAACAAATTATATCACTCAGAGCACATTTTCCTCTTGTTATCTATGAAGCAGAGGCATCAATCTAACAATGGGTATTTTTGTCAAACAGAAACAATTTCTCACAGCAAGAAGTATGCCATTGATGGAGCATGCAACATTTTAGTAGTGGTTTAAACAAGAATCGGACCATATGCAGTTGATGTTTTATTACTACACATTGTCGGGGTTGGTATACTAGATGCAATGTACATTTGGTTTCCTAATTGGTTGTTGTGACTGCCGTTTCGATCGGGCTTATGCGCATTTAAATAGTGTGACGTGTTGGTCAGGTGAAACTTGTTGCGTTGTCCACATGTACATTTTTTACGTTAGCCCACTCAAGTGGTGTGTGGAGTTTGATGGTTGACCTACATTTGAAAGGGTCGATGTACATCTCAATGAGTTATTTGCACTGTCCATCGAAACTCGGACCATCGTCATCCTACACGGGGATAACCAGAGCACACAAATTTCCCGGGCACCATCAGCACTATGTTAGATGAAACAACTGTACAGTTCATGAAACAACTGTACTGTTCATGTACTTAAACTTTTAAAGTTAACTTTAATTAAAATATGTAGTTAATGTACTCAAATCTATTGACGTAATCAGTTAGCCTACATCAAAAGTTTTGAGTTGTATTGACTTATCCGGTTTTACCGTGTAGTTTCTGTGCTAATATTTAATAGCCTACAGCATACAGTGCAAGAGTTTTGTTATTGTTTAGTTTTCACTTCTTTTATTGATTTAAACTATGAAAACTGTAAAATAATAAAGTATAATCAAAACACTGTATGATGAAAACATCTGACATATATACTAAATTTATGACATAGGCCCCCCTACTGAAATGATAAAAACACTGTCAAATGAATTTAATACAAATGAAGTTAATTTTCCCCACACACAATAGCATCCGTCTACATCTGTATCACTCAATTGTCAATGTGTCTTCCCACAGACCCTCTTAAAGCTCCATTAGCCTCTCTATAAATCGATTCTGGTCTGGCTACTTCTGTGACACTTCAGTGCCTCTCTTGTGCCCGAGGCACCCTTTTCTCTCGCTTCTGCCCACTGTTTATCATCAGTCGGTCAGGATAACTGGAGTTCTCCAGTTCTCTCTTTGTCTCCATATCTTCATACATCTCTCTCTCTCCCTCTCTGTCCCCATCATAGAAACTTCTTACTTGCCTTACTTGACCAACTCCAGGGTATAGTCAGGAGAGATGGGAGTGTGGTCTCCCTTGTGCCCCATGGTCGTCAGAGTACCTTAAGACCTTAATGAGAGATTCCAGGCACAGAGGAATTGCTGGAGTGTTCCTAAAAGTGCAGCATTGCCCTAGCCCCTGAGAAAGAATTTGGGACAGAGTTCATTTAATCCTGTTAACCATGAAAATACAGGACGTATCATGATCCTTCTCATTTCCACATTAGGGAAGCACAGGGGGGGGGGGGGTAATGGCTCCTTCTGCTTTGAGGTGTTTCAAGGTGTCTTGACTCCGCACCTGTTTTCAAAGGTGTGAGTAGGTCTAGCTATTTTTATACACAAAACACACAAAAAACTAACATATTAATTGCAATCATGGTACATTATTTATTCATTAATCTTCTATTTATATTATACTGGACCACTGTATGGGTTTGTATAAGTGTGTGTGTTTTTTTAGGTTGTGTCTTTGTGTGTTCTTTGGTAGCTCTCTTTTGTCTCTCTCTATCTCTGTCTGTCTGTCTCTCTTTCTCTCTCATACTGTTTCTCTCTGTCTGTCTCTCTCTTTCTCTCTCTCTATATATATATATATATATATATATATATATATATATATATGTGTGTGTGTGTGTGTGTGTGTGTGTGTGTGTGTGTGTGTGTGATAGGAAGGGATTGTTGTTGCAGGTTGGTCTTTGTGGATTGTGTTACAACGTGAGCTGGTGTTAGCGGAGTGGAGTCCGTGCTGTTAGGCCTGAGGGGGTTAGCCATCGGCTGCTGAGTGACATGGGCTCGAGTGATGAATTGCCGGTGTATAACGTTGCACTCAGCAAGGTGTGAAACATTACTTCCATTAGCCATTAGAAGATCCTTTTAACTGATAGTATTAAAGAACAGTCTGCCGGGGCAGCACCAGTGGCAGACATGCACTCAGGAGCAGGACAGATGCATGATATGGTGATATATAGAGGAAATGATTTGGGCTATTTGAATGTTGAATACAGCAAAAATAGTTTGAATATGTAAGGCACAATATCATAGACACTGAAAGAAATGTTTGTGATGGTGGTGATTACACCCCCACATTTCACAAATTACACCATGAGAACTTTTTTGAGGGGGAAGGCACACCTTTCAAGCAACTACATATTTTATGGTCTAGCCTAATCTTAAATGGAAAACCATGTATCTCAGACAAGAGGAATCTGTCCCTGCCTTTCTGACCGTCATGCCCATGTTGGAGCGGGTACTATGGAAGACGAGTCTGACGCTGCCCTTCCTTGTCTCAGCAAAGAATCTGATAGCAGGAGGCACAGACAGGGGGCCCGATCATGCCATACATCCACCCTGAAATTCCACATCTGTCTGTACCAGTCAGTGGGAATTACGCTGGAATATCTTATATTACATTGTGATCTCTCGAGGAAGTGAAATATTTAAGGTTACAATACGATGACAGCTCTAAGGTAGTTCCTTAGCTGTCCATGCTATGGAAAAAGGCCCTCACTTCACAGCACTGTAAAAAGATGAAGCGTACATCTGATAGCTGAGGATAATACCAATCTGTTGGCATGACCTGGTATGGTTTCATCAGCTTCCATACTGTGACCATAAAAGCCATAATCTATGGTCTGATAACGGCATGGGATCCCGCTCACAGAGAAATAAATAACATGTGGATAATTTAACACAGCACTCAGCTCTAAAGAATGTATATGCCCATGTGAGGGCCTCCATCTGTATGCATTTAATGTATGTGTTCTGCACATGTATGTGTGTTATTCAAAGTGGTCTTGTCATGGCTGCTGTAGCGAATGTGCATTTCTCTCTCTCTCACTAGGGAAGCACACTGTTTGCCAGCCCAGTAGCCTGCAGGAAGAATCAAAGAGTTGCTGGGATTAACAGAGTAGAACGATGGCCCACTAAATCCACAGTTTGAGCTTGTCTTCACGTCTCTCCACACAGAAAGGAAAACCTCACAGTAGTGTAACATATCCCTTGTCTGTCTCCCACTTTGCTGGATCCGGACAACCCCTCGGAGGGACAACACCTTGCTTTTCACATCACAGAAACAGAGGGTAGATCATCCTTTAGCCATGGCCCCTGTCAAAACTTATTGTGTTGTACTTTTACACAGTACTAAGGACCCCTGCTGAGTGAGGACAATGTTTATGACAGACCGCAGTTATGAGCTATGATTTTTCCCACAACGCAATTTTAATGGCCCTGATTTGATAGTTCCACTTCATGCCTCTGAGTATAATGAATTAAGTCGGCTTTCGGTAACCTTTTCACCCCCACAATTCCGAGGTGTAACTTGCTATGAAATAGTCTGTCTATGGACTAACATTTAGCTAATATTTTTTTTACAAGTTGTATGTTGTTGTATGTTGTATTCATGTATAATGAATAATAGTTAAGCCTTATAATAACTTAAACATAAATTTAAATCCAAAGCCATTGATTAAATTTGTGTCTAAAATAACAAACTAGAAAGTGAGAAATTATCTTCAGAAACAATTTTATAGCAGTGTACAGCAATTATGCAAATGATAACTTTTTTATGGTGACAAATTAAGGTCAGTTCTGGAGATGTTTTGCTAGAACTGATAAGATCAGAAGGAAAGCCCCTGAAGTATTTATGGGGTTGAGGCCTGTGCTCAAGGCACCAACGACTGTTAATGGCAGAGAAAACAGTCAACTGTTATCTCAGTCATGTAATTTGTTTAAATTAGTGTTCACCAAGCTGTTTTCATAAATCTATCCACCCCATGAAGATAGGAGGAAAGTTCACTGAATGCAAGGACAGAGCTCATTGCACTATGCTTGTGTATGATACACATACATCTGTGAGGTCAGTCTTACTGAAGGAGATAGACTGTTAAAGTATGTACACACACACACACACACACACACACACACACACACACACACACACACACACACACACACACACACACACACCTCCCACCTGACCTGTGCTCTATCTCATCTCTGGCCATCAAACACTTGGCTCTGAGTGAATGTTCTGGTTGGGCCTCTGCTCAACCTGGATCTGTGTAAAGCGAGCATGGATGATCTACGGCTGAAGAGACCAAATGATACGTTTTGAAAAGGGCCAGGCAGGCAGGCAGGCAGGGCAAGGCCCCCCTCCGAATGCTCCCATTGTGCTCCTCACTAATCCGGGCCTGCACTTCAAGGCCAAGAGCCACTTCTAAGGCAGCTGCTCTCAATTTAGAAGAAGAGAGGGATGCAGAGGGGCACTTTTAAACGACAGGCCTCTCCCTACTCTCTTAGATGTAAGGCAGAGATAAGATCATCACTCCACTTAATGTAGACAATTATTTTTTTCCAATCAATGGTGTCTGATTCTGTTCACTTCAAAGGCTTGCTGTTTTTTCCAGGGTTCATTTGAGTGGCTTTACTAAAATTCCTAAATGTGTAAGGTGTGCGCTGGGAAAGAAAAGTTTATGCAGGTTGATTGTTTCATCTTTTTAGCATTATTTATAATATGATGAATCGTTGAATTTAAAAAGTGGGCTTTTTGGAAAAGAGCTGTAGCCCCTGTACCTCTACATCTGGTTGAGGCTAACAACACACAGCCCAAACATTACCTTTGTGTCAACCATAAACACAGTAGACTACACACACACACACACACACACACACACACACACACACACACACATGCTATGTCAAACTAATTCAAGCCAAAATCTCATCCTGTCAACCACTGATGCTGCTGCCACTACTCACAACCCACAAGCCCTCCTTAATACTCACAGTGCTTTGGGAAGAAGGGACATCCCCTTCATGTCACTCCAGTGCACTTAACACAATTCCCTCACTGTTGTCACATGACCACATTCCAGCCACGTTACCTCATACAGGCAACATGATTGTGCCCTGCCAGCCGTGCGATGACAGCGCTGCTGCGACACAAACCTTACACTGCACAGGGCGTAGACGTGCCCCCACTTGAAATGGGCAATTTTAGAACTACAGTGTAGGACAAGTCCCTGCAGTGCACCCAGGCTACCCCAAATAAACCTTTTTTAAATAAGAGAAGTGCTTTGAAGGCAAAGGCTAAGAGTGATTTCACTTAATGCCATTGACTGCCTAGAGAGAGTCAAGAGCCTTGCAGCACATGATTCACATTGGTAGCACAGTGGTGATGATGATGGTATGGTGAAGATGCAAATACAGACAGACATATTCTTAGCTCCTTCTGCAGAGGCATGGCAGAATATATCAAGGATAAGATGGCCAGAACATGAGAAGCCATAAACGTTTTTCAGAAACAAAAAAGACTTTGTATGAAACTCAGATTTATGGAGCACAATACATTTTACAAACATTTTGACATTTACTCCAGATGAGGTAACTGTACAGACACCTATACAATGAAATCACACTGCTAAGGCGCATTCAAGCTTAAACAGCAAGTATCATAAAACAGGTAAGACACATTTCAAATGAATATATAGAGTATATATACAGTAAATAAATCAATATTATAGATTGGTAGGTGCAATATATAAACAAAAAAAAAACAACACCAGCAGTGTGGTCTGTTTTTCTGTTGTTAATATCAAAGAAAATGCACCTCCAGCTTTGTTGGGTGGCCATAGCAGTCAGGCTGGCTGGGCCACCTGGGCCATGGTTCTGTGATGGTGACGTGGAGAAGAGCTTTAAGGCCTTGTCGTTATTCTAACTCCTGCTGCTCTCAGCATGGATTAGCTTTTCAAATACTCGTCACTGGGGTTGGGAAGACTATGATGACTTGTGGTCCTTTTTTAGTGGCCCAATCATTTCACATGCGACAAACTCTAACCTTACAAGGCCTGTCCTATCAGACGTACAGAGCAAGTCTTAACCGGCTAATGTCGATAACTGGAAAATGACTATTAAGACTTTTGGAGAAATTAATTTCTTTAACCCCCCCCCCCCAAACATTTTCCATTAATATGTAAGTTTATATTTTTAAAGTACAAGTGGTACAGGTAGTGTAATGAGGTGGATAAGGCAATCTTCATTTTTTTCTTCTCTGTTTTTTTTTTTTGAAGAAAGTGTTAGCGCCCCTCCCTCTGTAAATTGTGTAATTATCCCTTTCATTAGGCTCTCCTTTCTGACCTGCTAATAGAATTCAAAGGGAGGTGTCACTATCTTATCATTATGTTAATGATGCTACCGGCCTGCAGTTAAGACACAATGGGGAGGTGGGGGCAGCACTAGCCCCTCTGCCAGTCTGCCTGTCTGCGGCCAGAGGCTCCCGCTGGGGCAGGGGCCTGTCTGCAGGCTAATGGGCCGGAGCATGTCTACCAGCCCCACGGCCCAGTCTCCGTCTTCTGAGGCAGGCATGCCGGCCTGAGGCTGAGAACCAGACCTCCCTCCCTGAAACACATTTAAATATGATTGGGCCCTAATGAGTTCACACACATTCTCCCAGGACTCCTCTGCCTTTGAAGGTTGGTTGGGCTGGAGCTAAGAGAAGCAGTTGAGCAGAGTGGGGAAACAGGTGGAAAGGTTTGCAAGGGAATCGGTATCGGTTTTATTAGCCAAGTATACTTACATGCGCAAGGAATTTGCCTCCAATAGATGTTAACTCTAGTGTATATTCAACATAAAGACAAATAGTAACAGACATTCAACTCATAGACAGTAATATATATGAACATATTGTACAACAGACACAACAATAGACAAGGAACATTCATTATATACATTACGTATATACATATGAAACGGCAATAAACAACGCAATATACACATAATATTATTATTGCAGCCATGATGACTCATTATGCACATGCACATAATGATGGTCATCCAGTTCCTACATAAAAGAAAGGCTGAGTCTGAAAGAATAGCAGAGTGTTTACTATTCAAAGCTGAGCTAGCAGGAGCCTTCACCCCAAAACGGTCCATTATCGCATTATGTTTGTGTTTCCCTTTGATTGGAGGGTCTGTTGAAGCACTTAAGAACAAAGGCGTCAATGTCTACTGATGGCTCATCTTTTGCAGTGAGATGTAGGGGCCTTTAGAGTCCCTCCATGCATGCATGTTAACACAGGGATGTATCTATATGGCACACGGCACCACTGTCATCGGCTGTTCTCTCAACTGAGCCAGATGTGAATTCCTGTAAACTGTAATTAACGTTAATGCTAAGGCTTTTTATTTTGAAATATTTACATCTATCTATCTATCTATCTATCTATCTATCTATCTATCTATCTATCTATCTATCTATCTAATCCTCAACGACATTGCATACAATATTTATGTTGCAGACAGTAACTAAGTAAAAAAGTGTTACTTGAATATTTAACAAAAATTGATACTTTTACTTGATACTTACATTTTCGAGACAAATATTGTACTTTTCATTCCACTTCATTTGAAATCTGAGCATGAAGTACTCATTACATTGTCGAGAGAGGTGGATATCCTCAGCTCATAATTAACAGAGGTTTTGGGTGTATAAAAAGAATGATAAATGCATTTGTTAAATTTAGATAAATGAATTTGAACTAGGTAGCAATCATGAGCAATCACCTGACATTCACCACACATCTATGTAGATCTCTCACATAAAATTAACCATTTAAAATGTAGTTATTCTGTATTGTACTCATTTTAATTATGACATGCTAAATACATACAATAATCAAGCTAAATGCAAATTTAATATGTAATTGCACAGATCTACATACATATTCAATGTTAGTGATTATTGAAATGTCCAGGTGACAAGTAAACACTTGCAGTCCACTCTGGTGTCTGGACTGAGCCCAACACGACTTCATCCACTACTTCTGTTTAGTGCCTTAGGATCATGGAAGAGCTTCTTCCTGGTAAGCTGTTTAAAAGCTGTGAAAATGTAATACAGAAATGTTAGACCCTTCACATATTAAAAAGAAATAAAATGAAGGATAATCTAATCAGAATTGCCACTTACAGTGTGACTAAGAGTGATTTTTCAGTTTGACAGTCCCTCTAATGTGACAGGAATGAATATTATTATTCCCTTAATAACAGCCACAGTCATCATTTTACAAAAGCAAATTTGACATTTTAACATGGAAGTACTGTATGTCAAAATTTTGCTAACTTCAGTCAGCAGGCCCAGTTTTGCATGTCTACAAAAGTAAAATCTCCATCTGGTGAACAAGGTCACAACTGCCTTAGTACATATATGGTATGAATATATGACATATGACATACATCACATATAAAGAGTAAAGTGTTCACATATGCACATTATAGTTTTTTGTGATATGCCATATATCTATATATTTTGTCAGAAATAGTGGCACATTAACATACAGTACCATGTATGCATGATATCAAGAATAGCACGTGCAAATAAAGTACACATAGACTGCCAAGCTAACATCAATCAGCTCCTCTATCCAATAAATATAATGAGGATGACTCCTAGCGCTAGGCTACTTTAATGGTTCGTAATGGTACCAGAGCTGACAGGGTAATAAGCTGCTTTTTCTGGCTCTCTCATTACCCATGTTGGATAGCTGTGTTTAATCCCCCACTACCCACACACACACACACACACACACACACACACACACACACACACACACACACACACACACACACCATCTCTTGCCTCAATCATTTCCATCACACAGTGCCCCCTCCCCATGTGCAGGCTGCACTCTCTTTTAATAACACGAGCAATCGTCAAACGATTATAGTTAATGAAATGAGCACCTGTGAAGGGCCGCTGGGCTTTGCTAATAGACAGAGCCATTATATCATGGCTAGGAGGCCACTCTGAGTCATGCCCGACTATATTAACTTAACTGCATGAATAAGGGGAGAGTAATGCCGCCATGCCATTGATAATACACCACATCCATTTAAGGGGGTAAACTAGTCAGCTTATGCGCCTGGTAGCCTGGAAGGAGCTATGATATTTACATCTCAACGGTATAGATGACAGAGAAGGTCCACACACTGTATAAGCTCCAAAGTTTGTTAAATAGACAGCATTCAGATATTTTAGTTCATTTAATACACGTTTGAAGCCTATACAGTGTGCAGACCTCCTCCAGTGTGCAGACTTCGGTTTGAAGCCTATACAGTGTGCAAACCTCGAAAGAATGGATATAGACCTCTGCTTCATGTAAATATCATCTTTAGACGTATACCATAGTTTTTTTGAGTGAAGGACAGTGTATGACAGCTTGTGCAATCAGAAGACGGCACTGGAAGGGAGTGGTACAAACAGAAATAGATTTAAAGAGAGTTGGTATGTATTGTGGGGAAATAATGCAGTGATTGTGCAGAGGTGAGACAGCTCTTAACCATGCAGACTTCCACTCGGGCTTGCACTGTTGATTCTGACTGGTAGCCAAACTCATGCCAGACTGTGGCAGCCTGAGTATTGTGTGAGGTAAGCGAACCTGCCTCCCCAGACAATGGCTCGTTTATCCTGACGCCTCTGCAGAAGTCCATATCGTATAGCTATAAATTTACTGACAAAGCCAGACGAGATGACTTGAATCAAAAGCAGTGGCCTTTTCACCGTCAATTGAAACCTGAACCAGAGACAGAGAGGTGTGTAGTGTGCAGGTCAATGTGAAGATAGCAGTTCGGTTGTAAGAGCTATCATCTGGAGTCAGGGCAAAGTTTTGTCAGAGCCTCAATAAAAACATTTACACAAGCCATGAAAACAAAAGTATCACTAATATATTCCGGTATATATATGCCAAACCTGGAATCACAGATAAGCTGCATCTGACATATCAAACCATACATTCCCAAAGATCACAAGAAAGAATTTCAAAAAGGGCAACAGGAAAAAAGACATCCCAGCCTCATTGAAATATTTGTTTTTCCCTGTGCTGCTTTTGTGACTCTTTGAAAGCTGAAGGTGAGACACCTGCAGGTCAGGTGTGAGCCTCTGTGCTGTGTTTACTGTCAACAGGGCCAGGAGATCTGCATGTGGGACAGTACAGTAGTGGCCTTCCCAAGGCTCAGCTGCGGTGTGTCTCTGTGTGCCTCATGGCATACTGTCTCTCACCGCCTTCATGTCTTGACATCTTTGGCAGGTATCAGAAGGCCAGGCAAAGAATCACTAGCATGAAACTATGGCTTACCACTCACCAATAACAACACATGTGTCAGCTATTTGAATATGTTAGTTTTTTCATTTACTTCAAAAAAATATGATCTTATATTAAACTGAAGTTTTAGGAATAACTTGTAATTCAGTAAGATCTGTCCTTTGTCTTATACTTTTTATATTAAATTCCTCCAAATCAGTGTTCAGTCATGCCTGATGTATCCAATCTATGTTTAAAATATGATCCTAAAATTGTTTTATACTTTTATACAACTGTTGAAAAAATATAATTTTTCTCTGGGAATACACTAATTTTAAAGAGTATAGGAGGTGACATCATATTTAATGGTCATCTAGAATCCCAAAATATGCATTTGAATGTTCTCATTGACCATTTAATGTGGATCAGCCTGACTGGCCAATGTTTCTGTCTTGTTGGGTAGCTGCCTGTAGGAGTATGACGGCTGAGCCTTGACTAGTGTTGGAGAGCTCTGGATTGATTATTTTGACGTCTTGTGGTAGAAGAGTTCGGGCTCTCAGCAGGCAGTGCTTAAGCATGCAGAAGGAGCATTCCTTTCTTAAGTGTTTGTGTCACACTTAAAGGATTAAACATCTCTCTCCAGAAGAGTTAGGAATAATGTTTGGAGTCACCTACTGAAAACATTTTACTCCAATAACTGTGTGGCTTGTGAGGTCTAAAGATTGTCTTAAAATCAGCAAAACAGGGAATTACCAATTCTTACGTTTTCCAAAAAGGAGAATTTAAATTAAATTAATTTAATTTAAATTAAAACCAAATTGTGGAAATGTGGGTGTTATACCCTGCAATTTTGTCTGGAAACCTTTTCAAAACATTAAAAATGTTTTAACGCCACTTGTGCAGTTTGCTCTTAGATACTGTTTTTCCAGTGACGTTACTGAATTTAATGCACCATGGACGGCCTGAAAGAGAATCTTCACTGACTGTGCACATATATCAAAGAGTATCGGTGCATCAGTGGGAGATCAAGTGTCATTAAAAATGAACATATAGTAAAAATCATGTCACGTGTGCGACTGAGACCCGTCATTTATATTAGTCTATGTGATCACTCTGAGACACATGATGGGATAAATCAACCAAAAGATTTCAGTGCAGCAGGTTCCCATACAGCTCCAATTTTATGTCTGTCTGAATCAGGCTGTCTGCTCTACTGTACACGCGTCAACTCAAACTAGGGTAGATATTACAGCAAACTTCTTTGAGAAAAGGGGAGGAATGGGGACCTCTAGTGGAGGTCCAAATTTACTGGATAACCAAATAATCAGAAATAAAGTGTGCTTTCTTTATTTTCTCTTCATAGACATGATAGTTTTAGACATGATGCTTTTAGTTTTCACTTTACTGGAAGTACATACAGCTACAGTTATAATACTGTAAAATAAAACAGGTGCTTTTGGTTAAAATGAAAAATTGAATATCAACAATAACCATAAATACAACATAGCATTACACAACCTGCTGCATTTACAATGTAAAATCCAGTTTGTTAAAAAGAAGCTGAAGTAAATTTCACTCCTCTCTTTAAGTAAAAACGTGCATACACACACAGCACACAAATTTAGGAAGACAATGCAGGCTATGCCCCCGATAGTTGTGTCAGTCAGGCCCACATACTGATCTCCAGATAAAATGATGAGGAAGATGGAGGTGTAAAGGCTGCACTGGAGACGGCACCTGAGACGCTGACTCCCCACACAAGGCCATCAGCATGACTGACTGGGAGGAACAAGGCTGTGGGTTTCAGTGGGGGGCAGCTGAAGGTCCCTGGGGCAAAACATTCCTTCCTGACTTTAAATGGGATCCATGCCCTTTTCTGCCAGTGAAGCCCCCTCTCTATTCACAACACACATTCATCCACAGGACTAGAAGATTTTCAGTCATTTTCAGTCATTTGAAGTTTTTTTTCTATAATATCTTGTCAATGACAGACATTATCATTACATATAATGATGCATCCACACAGATCATCTAAAAATCACAAAATCTTATGGATCTCATGGACTGATCATTGAAGTGCACATCCAATAGCAAAACACTTTCTGTCACTATCCAAAACAAGAAAACCTATGTCGTTCCCTTCCCTCTCACCATGGCACTCTGTCTGTGCAGGTGATTAATCACCATGAATATGATTGACGCCTTTCGCTGTGTTTACGCACAGCCCCTATTGAAATGTGACGGGTGTAAAAGCCTGTTCGTCCAGGCGGTTTTACTCCCCTATCTTTCCACAGGGCTAGTGTTACTGACACCATACATCACTCTGACACGCTCAACCTGGCCGTGCCGCTGTGCCTGATCCTGGCATTGCTGGCATTCCTGCTTGGGGAAGGTTTGCTGGTTGCCCATAACCCTCATCGCAAAGCCACAGGCCCTTGGCCTCTATGTCTGTTTAAATGATAGAGCCATTCGGTATCCCGCCATCCATCCAGATGGTAGATCGGCCAGCACAACATCTGTCCCACACTTCTCTGCTTATGTGGACAGAGACAGGGTCATGACCATAACCAGGTAACAACTATCAGTCCATTAGCAGTCATCATGGGTCTGTCACACTCCTTTTCTGCAACAAAAGTGCTCCCTTTACACAAATAAAGCAATTCTGTGCATTGTGAGAAAAAAGCGGAACAAATAAAAAACAGAAAAGTTCTGTTTTTGGCAAATGACATATCTATGACAGTGTTAGTGTTATAATTTGACAACCTTTTGAGAAGCAATGTTGTGCGTATTTTCTCATTTTAACAGACATTGTATGCACTGTGTATTAAAACAAAGCTATCAGTATTTCTATAATAGCAAATTGTGTATTTGAAGTAGTTACAGTTTGAGGTCAACTTAGCAAAGCTAATCCTAAGAAACTACACTAAAACTATATAAATTAGGTGTTATAAATAATACAGATAAAGATTATTTGAAAAGTTCAACTTTGAGATAATTATTTCCTGATTACACCTAAACACTTAACTGCAAATTGGCTCCTAGTCTTCAGTCAAATTAAAGATAAATGTCAATAAAAGTGGGTGAGAGAGTGGGCACCGTGTAAGTCAGTCACAAGATGGATGGCAGGCCAACATGACTCGACATGCAGACACTGATATAGCCATGACCCTTCTGGTGGAACTAACCCCCACCCTTGCTGCACACACCTCTCGTCTTTTCTCTCTTCTTCCTGGACTCAAAGAAGAGAAGAGGGGTGGAATGTGGAGGAAGTGCGGCTCCTCCAGGCGAATATCTGAGTGAGGGAGTGAGAGATGGACAGATGACAATGGGGGCTGAGGGGATGAGTGTGGCCCCAGGGGGGGCCGACATCCGCTGCTTGCGTGCCCGCCTATGTGATGACTTGAGCCCAGGCGCTAAGTGCACAGAGGCCAGGCCCTCACGACAGATCTGGCAAGGCAATCCTCTTACTCGTCTCTCTCTCTCTCTCTTTCTCTCTCTCGCTCTCAATCACACACACACACACACACACACACACACACACACACACACACACACACACACACACACACACACACACACACACACACACCTTCTAATGACTCTTCCTTCCCGTGGTGACACCTTCCCAGTCATCAGGACAAATTGGCAGGAAGAAAGGGGAGACCTTGGGAGGTCCATTCATTCTGCAATCCATCCATTTTTTTTTTAATGAAGTTTTAATCCGTAGATTTCCAGATCTTCATATTAAAAGTGGTTTTAGGCCAACACAGAGGATGGCCTCAGAGGATGGAAAGAGATAAAAATTATTTGTTTTCTAATATACACCCAACACAAAATATACCTAACACACACACACAAGACAGACAGACAGACAGACAGAACAATCAATTGTCCTGAGAGGCTTTACTCAAATCTAAATGTTTGTGCGAGTCCAGACTCTGCCTGTGACTCTCAGAATTTAAAAGCCATTATTAATGGTGGCTGGAGGAGGACAAGACAACACAGACAGGGAAAAACAGTCTGACATCACCTTTGCCTGGATGTAGACTGATGAATGAAATCTACATGATGAAAAGAGCATGCAGAAAGCTGGTTCAAGTTGCTCTTACATTCCACAGGACCCAATCCTGGGCCCTGATGTGTGTCAGGTAATTTGTAGTGCCTTGTGACAATGATTGCTGCCCTCTTTACAGTCATCTCTTGGTGTTCTGCATGTCTGTGGGTCGGGGATTGAGTCAACAAAAGGGAAGTCATAGGGGAGGGACTCACTCAGACGGGAGTAAATTGCAGCTTGACACGGACAAGACACTGACTGACAGCTCTAAGGCAGCGGACTCCAAATCCTCTAATCCCATCATTGCTGGCTTGTGCAGCCGGAACATTTTGCTTTTATTCTAATCTATCACTTCCCATCTGACTGGCTGTAAGACGCCCTGGCTTCTGTCAGTGGTGCCCACTCCGAGGAGACACAGACAGGCACTTTGTGAATAGAGGGATTTGGCTAGCGTGTCCCATCACTTATCACTGCACCACACTGCGTCAGCTATCTGGAGCTTACAAAAGATTCATGATTCAATACAAAAGCTAAATAGAAAGGGTTCAGTTTTACACTTTGAAGGCCTGTGATGAATGAGAGCAGTGATGTAAATCAGAGAGTACTTCAGAGAGTAAAAATCCTGCCACATATTTTATCCAATCATTTTCTAAACCAGCTGATTCCAGTAAGCAAACAAATCATCAGACAGGCAGATCATCTAATTAATGAAATCACCTGTGTTAAATGCATAGGCTGAAGAAATGACAGTTTTTTTTTACTTTAACCTTTAAATTATGGGATTATGGCAGCAAAATTATAGTGTCAGAAAAAAGCAAAAATATGATATCACTTTACTGTCTTAAAGTGGGACTGAGGAACATTTTGAATCATTCCTCACTCACTGATTAAGGCCAAAAGCCTGAACCAGACAAAAAAGTCAGTGGCAAAACATTTATTTTAGCAGGTTTCTCTTATTATGAACAAATCTCTTATGACAGGTAGGGCAACTCTTGAAAGTATTTGCTGGCCTATCAAACGCTTACCGACATTCATTATTAACCCTGTTCAATAGCGCCCTCCACTGTTGAAAAAAAAGACAACACACTCCTGTTTAGCTCGCGTTTCTCACTGTCATACACAGACTTCTTGTGATGAGATAGGTACATATAAAATGTATTTGTTTTACTTTGTTTCATACCAATTAAAGAAAATGAAACTTTTGCACACCTCTTAAGAAGAAGCGTATTAGAGCTGACCAATCTATAGCTCAGAAATTCCCACACTGTCCATTTCACCGGCAGCTTTTTAATTTACCACCTTTCAGTCCTCAGACCTTGGTCAGGTTATTTTTTCACTTGTTTCTATCCAGGTTTAAGTGTAGGTTATTTTTTGCCTGTGGTACCCTGTAAATGTTCTGTAACAAGGAAAGTGTTTATTTTTAGTTACTGAATAAAATGTATAGGCTACAAAGGCAGGTGAGGTGTAAATTAAACGTTTTCTTTGCCTGCTGTCTATTTGTGTGAGTAAGTGTACGCATTGGAAATGGGCAGCATGTCGCCTTGATATTTCATTTTGAGTACGTTCTAAGTAGCTGTTTTACTGTGCATTGTCCCAACATACTGTCTCTATGTGTTGCTTTTATGACTGATTTATACTTAGTTTTATCTTAAGATGTCCTTAGGTGACTTAAAGTCACTTTAAATAAAAGGTATTATTGTTAAGTGTTTGCCTATAGGCAGAGGCAGAGACTGCCTTCAGAAAGTAAAACCCATGCTGTGTATTTTTTCGGCCTGTGCACCTAACACAGGTGATTTCACATATGATCTATCTGTTGGTTTATTGTGTGCTCGTTACAGTCAGCTGATTCAGGAAATGTTGGAATGAAATATGTGGCCAGGATCTCCACTGCTGATGCCTATCAAGATATTAAAAAACATAATATTGTAAGCACAAGTCATAGAATTGCCCACAACAATAACATTATCCTCCCTTCCCTTAAGGAGTGACCTGTTTATTTATTTTGCTCCTTTCTGGATTGGGGAAAACATCCTCTTCTCTGATTGAGCTCCAGCAGCTTAGTGTAACCCAGTGACAGACCGCATGTCATGAGGTTAACTGCCAGGCATCGCAAGACGAGTATGTGGCTGTCAGTCAAACAGCTCAGTAGAAGTAACATTAATCACTCACCGATTACGGGTTAACCCACTGAAGGGAAAGTGCTCCAACCTGACCACATCCATCACCTGAACTACTCACTCACTGTCCACCAGCACTACTGCCACCTCAAGGCAGAAGCTGTCAAAGACAAAAACACAGAGAGAGGGAAGGATACAAATGGTGGTGAAGCAATGACTACAATACTGGACTGTGTTTGTGATATGTTTGTGTCATAGGTGGGACATGCTGTACGGCTGTCTGCTGTAATCACTGAACAATAATCCCCTGGTGAGACAGGGGGTCATGTTGGTGTCCTATCCCCACTCTTCTCTGTGAGAGAATGGGTGTAGGAGGGAGGAAGGGGTGGGGGTGGTAAGCTAAAGTGGAGAAAAGACTTGAGGGGTTTGGGAGAAGATCTTATCTGCTGTAATGGAGCAGCAGGGGGCAATTACTCTTAAGTCACTCCCCTCCCACCATCCCCCACCCCCACACAGCTCTTCTCTTGCTGACTAGTCACCCCCTGTCCCTCCTAAAAAAACTCAACCTTTACTGACAAATTAAGATTAATGACAGAGATAACTTCGCATCTCTTTTGGAACAACAGGCTTCCTCAGATGGATGGACAGGGAGAATTGGTAAGAAACAAATCTGTCTTTTGAAAATTAATAACTGAACAGATGAGGAAAAACCTTTGGCCAAGTACATATATATCTGATAAGGAAAGCTGGTTATTGTGGTCTAACAATGCAACAGTTCTATGGAGAGATTAAATATAGCAGGTAGAGGTTTGGTATGTCATATATTCTATTTTTTACATGTTCATGTATTATTTTGTAATACAAATAACAGTGGTGGGACAAAACAAATGCTGAAAAAATCCTTGAATTCCTCGATATTAAGCACTGGCAATTTATGCTCTCGCAGCCTCTGTGTGATTTTCTAGATAAGATTTTCTATAGCCTCAACAGAACATTTATGTTAACACAGCCGGCTACTCTGAGGCCATGTGAGAAATCTATCTATGTGCTGTCTCAAACATGTGTGGGCTGGACAAACTGACGCTATCAGTGACAGGGAGCAGCAGATAAGACCTGAGGTCTGTGCCGCGGCCATGGGGCAGGATTTAGAGGCCAGGGTCTCACACACACGGGCCTGAACACACGATGAAATGCCTGAACCCTGACACTGCAGGAAGCAGGCCTCGGCATCAAGCAACTCCTGTGAATTAAGGGGTTTATTATCACCAACACAGTCTGGCCCTTTCATCGGCTAAATAAAAGAAATCAATATTACAATTACTGCAAAGATAGTAAAGCATCAGTCACCCCTTGTTATTCATATTTGATCAAGATCCAAGCTACTTTAAGATAATACATAAAGCAAATAGTTTGGGCTAATAATAGGCTAAGGGAAATGTTACTGTATTAGAATATGTTTGTAGTGTTTTATGCGGAAAGATGCAGCTGCAGCTGATGAAACATCAGCAAGGATTTTTTCAAAAGCAATTTTTCATTTGCACTCTCAGGGGTTCAAGCTCAACAACAGGCTGGTAGAAGTGCCATTTCTACTTTCACTTTTTTCTGTTTTTTTTCCCTCCTCATAGAGTAATCACGGCATACCCCCACTGCCAAGGATTATCTTTTACTACTGCAACACAACACACTCCAGTATTACATGCCTGTCAGTCAGCACGCTCTCTGTCTGTGCACAAGCATAAGCACTGTGAGCACACCCCCACAATGATGCATCACATTCGCAGATCTTCTCATCATATACATAACCTTTATTATGCTTGACTTTCAACATATTTGTCTGGTTGGTGTATTCACTGGTGTTCACCAGCGCATGTTTGTATTGTTAATCACATATATTACTTCTTGTCTGCTTATTTTTGCTTATATTGGCAACTGTGTTGTGGCAGTACAATCCAGAAAACCTTGCCGATGCAAACCATGATGGCAGATGGGGTGGTTTAAGTGTTTTGGTAACTGCAGTTTTCACACACTGTAGTTTATTCAAAATAGCAAAACAAATAAATAAATAAATAAATATCTACTGAGTGACACTTTTGTGGACAAAATCATCTTGTTGATAAGAGAGGTCAACAGAGAATTGCCAGATGGATTTATGGTAACTGAAAGGCAACAATATACTGGGTAATCACTCCATTGTGGTGAGCAAAAAAAGGATCTCAAAGTGTGCAACACATTGAACCTTGAGGTTGATGGGCTACAAAAGCAGAAGACTGTGCTGGGTTCCACTGTTGCGAGCCAAGAACAGAAAGCTGAGACTGCAGCTGGCACAAGCTCAGCAAACAAACCTGAACAGTTGAGGACGGCGGGAAAAAACAACAACGCCTTATCTAAGAAATTTTAATTTCTGCTGAGTCACACAAAATTTGCACAAACAGCATGAATTCATGGACCCAACCTGCTTTGAGTTCACAGTCCAGGCTTGTGGCAGTAGTTTTTGGCATGCTTTGGCCCCATTTTTTAAAAGATGTTTAAAAACGCATCTTTTTAGTTCATACTTAATTGATTAATTACTTACCACCTGCCACTATAAACTATTTTTATTATGCCAATTAATTTATTTTTAAGCACAATGTTTTAGTAATTTATTGTGTAGTGTAGTTAATTAATTGCATTTCAGACTATTACTAACCTTTGCAAGTTATGTTTTTTCCCTAAAATGTTTGCTGTGTCTAATAATTTTAGCCAATTATTTATGTTTAAATGAAAAAAAAAGTCTGTTAGGAACCATAAGCATAAACATCATTGCCTTGCCACAGCATTGATAATGCCTATGTGCATGATTCCATGATGGCCACAACTTATCTGTCTTCTAATGGTTACTTTTATCACAGTAGCTCACCATGTCCAAAGTAAAAGTGATCTCATTCCACCTGGTTTCATGAACATGACAGTCAACACAGTGTTTTTTAGTCAAGTCACTGGATCTGAATATGACAGAATATTTTCAGGGGCGTTACAACAGGAGGTTGTAGACAGCATGAACACGCAGCTGGCAAATCTTAAGAATTTGCATGATGAAATCATATTAACAAGAATCTTAAAGAAACATCTCATCTTACCACATCTTACAGACGTGATGCCACAATGATTTAACAAAAGGGGACATTTATAAAGTATCAGTGTAGTATCAAGTGCACTGTGAGTGTATGTCTTTGTAAAGACAATTTATTAACAATCTGGGAGACACATTGGATTCCTATTTGATTCAGGTGCAAAAGCAGAGAGGGAGAAAAAGAGACATAGGGAGAGAGAGAGAGAGAGAGGGAGAGAAAGAGAGAGATATATACAGAGATAGAGAGAGAGAGTGCAAGTGTGTGTGTGTGTGTGTGTGTGTGTGTGTGTGTGTGTGTGTGTGTGTGTGTGTGTGTGTTTGGGCTTCAGGTGTGGCTGTGAGTGGTGATGCCCTGCAGCCAGAGGTGTATGTTTCACAGACTGCTGTAATGCAGGCTTCGGAGAGGATAGAGTTTCTTGGGTACAAAAGTCTCTGCTTTAATCCTATCACAGGGAAAGAGTGGTCAGGGCTCACGGGTCTGGCTTAATCCCAGTTTATCTGTGGTGGGAGAGGGGGGCAGAAGAGGAAAAGATTAAGACCCATTGTTGATTTGATTCAGGTGCTGTTTGCATACCAAACACCAAAGAAAGGACTGTCAGAAGCATTGCTAGGATATTTCTTACACGTCATGCATGAACGAGACTGCATAATATTAAAGAGCGGTTTGTAATGGAGGGTTCATATTCAGGTATGCTTAAAAAAAAGAATGCTATAGGGTATATCAAACCACAAAATCATTGCTGCTATATTTGTTTTACTGGTTTATTGTAGTTTGCAGTTAAAGGTTTAAAGTTGTAATTGACTGCCATGTGATGAGAACCTGATCCTTGTAAATAGAATTACTGTGATTAAAACATACAGTAGGTAATTCCCTTTCTCATCTCATTTGTGACTCCATGTCGACGTGTTCTATGGGCATACAGCTGTGGGCAGGTAGGCATGCAGGCATTCATGCATGCATCTCTCTCCATCTCTCTCTCTCTCTCTCTCTCTCTCTCTCTCTCTGTGCGTGTGTGTGTGTGTGTGTGTGTGTGTGTGTGTGTGTGTGTGTGTGTGTGTGTGTGTGTGTGTGTGTGTGTGTGTTGTGTGTGTGTGTGTCTGTGTGTGTCTGTGTGTTTGTTTGTTTATGGGGCATAAAAACAAGAACACTAATCCTGTCAGCGGGGGCCTGGAGTTGTGACAGACATAATGTTGTTAGTCTTGAGCATCTCTCAGCAGGTCTCAGTATTGATCGGAGCCCTGCTGCCTTCTCTGCAGGAGAGGGCACACGCCCCAGTGCACCAAAAACAGCCACTGAATATCGACGCTGTCTTTAATAGACTCTAAAGAAACATGTAAAGCATCATCATTTCATATTCTTTGGTTTACACTAGTATACAAACACTGAATAACTAAATAATACTTGTGCTTATTACCTTAGGTTTATTCAAAAAGAAGAATAAATGAAGAAACGTTTTGTCTCTTCACATTAATTCTATGTTCAAAACTGTATGAAAAGATCACAACAAGCAATCTGTAACCCACCTCTATCTTGTCTGTGGCATTTGATTCCCCTAGGAGTGTTGGAATCCTTTGATGACAGCCATGGGACATTGCCATTGTGACGTGTTTGAAAGGGGCATGTACAAACAGAATGAGATGTGAGACAGCGATGCAGCATCGAATCACTAGACACCACCTCTCCCACCTCCCTGCACAGCATAGGCCCACAAATTCCACAGGGGCACTGGGAGTTCAGCTTCACGTAAGTCTGAGGGAAAAGGCAGCTTGCCTCAAAAGAGTGTAATATTTTCAGTCACTATCAGAATATTGTCGTCTGTCACACGCAATGTATGAAAGAAAAAATAGTCAGTGATTAAAAATTGGTACATATGCAGATTTTCTGTTATTTATTTATTTATTCATTCATTCATTTATTAATTTATGTATTGCACATACATACCTGACATTACCTGACATTGTTATGTTATATGTAAGTGTTACATACAATGTTGTATGTGAGTGTATGACTGTATTCTCAGTATCTACATCCAGTGTGGTGCTGTTAAGGGACAATAATTTGATGAATCCTTGCTAGATGGCAGCAGAGAGTAACATTTGTAGCGTTTGCATTTTAGGTAAACTCTAGTGGCAGAAAATCTGAACACACAAATTACTTCTGAGTTTTGGAGTTCAAGTTATGTAGTAATAATCTTTTTAAATCTTTAATTGCTCTCTTTGTTGTGACCACTAAAATAAAATACTACTTACTAGAAAATAAACATATCACAAATCAACCAGCATGCTGAGTTGACCTTATTTCCAGAGTAAAATAATAAAATAAATAATATCAGATCTGGAATCATAAATGGGTTGCATTATTTAACTCCTAAAGATGAACATACCGTCAGAGTACCGTCATTCAGAGTTCTTAGATTTAAGATTTTTTCTAAAAGGCACAACCATTAATCATAATCTTTTTTTGCTAGTGGAAAACAAACTTTTTACAACATATTTACAAAACAAAAACATGCCTGATCCACTCCATGTATGTGTATGTGGTCAGGACTGAGGGGGCATCGGGCAGTTGTGTACAGCTACAGACATGTTTTTTTATGTGAACAGAGCAAGTGTGGGTGATCTCTGATATTCTCAAGCATCTCAGTACATCATGATCTCCTTTGGAGCATCTTCTGTTGGTTTCTGTTGCTCTTTCTGTCGAGTATATGCTGCATGAACGTACAGGTACACCAGCAGGATAGCCAGCAGGTTCACTGCTATGTATGGGATGACCAGATAGTAGCCCAGCATCATGGTCACTTTGGTATTGGAAAGTTCTCCAGAAACTGCATACTGATCAATCCATGACACAGCGAAATCATCTAGGTGGACGTTTGACACGTAGATAATAAGGGCCAGGAAAGACAACCCCACTGAAACATAAATAGGCATGTATTATCTACAGGTGTGGTGATTGCCTTCGATGATAAACCTTAACCTGAAATGCAAGTCCTTTTTTATAGCTACCACTGTTCTGCCAACTATAGTTAAGGTGATTAAGGTTAATAAGACAGCCCAGAAGTTTCTTCTGTCATTTTCCAGGACATGAACCCACAGACTGATCACAGAAGTTGTAATCAAAATGTAACTCAGTTATAATAAATGAGACCACAGTTTAACTTCCTTCATTTTTTTCTAAACATTCTGCACAGTACATGCAAGATTCTGCTGAGAGAAATAGTGTAGACTGTGGCGCCACGTACGGCTCATCCCTCACTTCCTTTAAAAAGCTCTTGAGGACTCTTCTTATCTGGGAGCACTTTCTATCCTTACACTACAAACACTAACCTCCACTTACCAGCACTGTCCTGTACTTTGTTTGCACTTAGGTGCACTTGCTTACTTTGTTCTCTTTTGCATATCTGCTTGAATTGTGTTCTCTATTTTATAAAATTGTATGAAAGCATATGGTAAATGTAATGTATGCAGATTGCTTACCACTACAACCACTGCATGCGTAGAGTCCCACCGGTCCCATGTATGTCTCATAGGGGTTGCTGATGCTGTTGTACAGGGTGATGAGTATACTGCCAGCAGAGCCAATCATAGCCAAAACAAGAAGAGCGACCACTATGTACTGAAGGACGAGTGGGACCCCCTCCATCTCTTGCATCACTGTGTTGAAGGAAAGGAAACACATATATTCACTATTCCCACCGCTGTCTGTCAGACTATAAGGTGATATACATAGAGAAATATTTTAGCATTAAATCGGATGATGTGCCATTGTTTTCTCACACATGTCTCTAGAGCTCAGAACTCAGTGATTTCAGTCAATACAATTCCAGCCTACATATCTGTGAGGAAAGCTCTACCTTTGTATGTGGACCAGGTTAAGAACATGTCCCTCCTAGTGTAGTTAGCATGGATGCTAATATGGGTGTTGTAATAATTAGGGGATACACCTGTATGGTGTCAGGTACCAGGCCAATTATGTCTTTTATTCACAATGCCCTAATACCATATGGCTTACCAATACATCACATTCAAGGTGGGGTTCTATGGTTGCCTTTTTTGTTTTTTTCAATTCATTAAACTTTATAGGCACTTGGCATTGTCATTGTATTACTGCCTTATGAATACATATAGTACTTGGTCTTAGGAAGTACACAAATATAAGTATGTTAAAGTAAATTAAACATATTTAAGCAAAGATAATGTTGATAACATTATCCGTCCTGGTTACAGAAAGTAAAACCCTGCCATGTATTCCCTCTGCCTGTGCACAGGTGACCAACCCTATCTATCTGAAGATTTCTGTGCATATTAGAAATAGCTGGTTCAGAAAATGGATATATCAAGTATGTGGCAGGGATTTTCTAAAGTCGGAATTGACACCTCCAGTTGATGTATAATGCATAAAAAGGTAAAGTTTAGGTAAATAAAGTTATACAAAAATATAAAAGAAAATATCCAGCAAAAATGTCATCTGCCACAACAGAAAAAAATCAAATGGGATTGCAGCAAATGGGATCAACTATGTTTCTTCCTGCCATTTCGGCCATTATTCATCTGAATGTAACTACAGTTTACAGGACATTTTACAGAATAACTGAAACTGTCTTAAAACTCAGACTGTCAATACCTGCTTACCTTCAACTTTTTTCTCACCGTCAAAAAATGGACAAGTCTTCAGCACAAGGGCACCATCAAAAAGCCCTACTGTTACAGTTCCGGAACCAGTGCTATTGGTAGATTTACAGTCAACAGAAGTGCTGGACCACTCCACTGCCATTCCATAGCCCAGTAAGGCCACCCCACCCGCACAGCACAGAGCACTGGCAAAGAAATGTAGAGTCTTCTTTAATGACGGCATTTTCCTGACTTTTTGTTTTGTGAAAAAGATATATCCACACTGATATTCCTGACAACGCCACCGTCGACAACTTGTACAAAGATCCCTCAAGTCCTACAGTCTTTTCATAGACTTGAACCTTAAACTCTGTTGAGTGATACAGCACCGGGCATGGAAGAGGGAAGTGATAAAGGAGTCTGACCTTTGAACAGGTGGTGATGGTGGTAGCCATGGCATTTATATGCTCTTTCCCAAACATCATAAACCAGGACAATATTAGTAAGAAACCTCCCTTTGTCAGCATGTTCTTTTATCCAGTTAGAATGAAAGGGGAAAAATGCTACATCACACCTATAAGTACTGTTATTGGGAATTTTGTTGTTTGCACTTGTCACATTATCCAATGACAAGTCAGAGTATGTTGCAGCAGACCACCTAGTTTATTTAATCTAAAACTTGTAACTATAGCCTACTGCTACCTAAGTATGAAATTAACTCAGGAAATGAGGTAAAAGTAATTTGAAATGTAATAACTCGAGTAAAGTAGATACCTCCAAAACATACTTAAGTAGCCTACTGCAGTGAGGTATTATTATTTTGTTACTACACGTCTGTTGCATCTACATCAACACTAGTTACATTTCAGCAATGCAGTGTTTTCATTATCCATTCCCTGTTTCTGTAGAAGACGACTGAAGAGTGAATTAACCTAGCTGGCTGGCTCAGAGCGTCATGATTCCAAAGTCCCACCCCTCCCAGTCGATATGATGCCATAAACGGCCACTGAGAGTAAACGTTTGAATTACATCGGTGCTTTGAATATGGTGGTTGTATGGTAACCGGCCACAATGACGCGCCTAATTGTCTCTAATAATCTACGTGTGCGCGCAGATTTAAAGACTGCACCACCAGACACGTTTGGACTACACTGGACCACGTGTCTGAACACATTCACACATACACCCAACTGAATCGGGGCGTCCATACAGAAGCACAGTAGGCTATAACATGTGCCATTATGTAGCCGCTTTTTTCAGGCTACCACGTGGTGTTATTATTAATAATCATCATTATTGTCATTATTATTGTCATTGTTGTTATTATTATTATTATTATTATTATTATTATTATTATGGACCTGTCGTTACGGCAGTGGGACTGCATATGCAGTATAGGGTACCGCTACACATGTCATTTGACGGCGCAGCACCAGGCGGCTCCCTAGGCTCAAAGAGAGGGAAAGATGGACTTGCTCAATCGCTGACGGCGAGGCAGTGCACGTAGAAATGAAATTCAGAGCTCTCCGGTAAGGAACTCGTCGGGCGGGCTGAAATCAGTCCTGGAACAGCTTTCTCTGGCTCTGTCATAAATAGGGTACTGCCAAAGGAATAAAATGTTCTTCAGTCAGTGACTGGTAAGTAGACTAACATACCAACATTTAGATTTTTGAACGGTGGAGTATCTTTGGTATATAGTAATTGGTAATACGCGCATTCTTGCGCTGCAACAGTACCCTGCAAGAGGTTGGTGATCGAGCTGTCAGTTCGTAGCGTATCATGACGGGGCTATAACATACCTGCTCAGGTAGACTATGAAAGCTGCTAACATTCATATACGTAAACCTATGATGATTATATACGGTGAATAAGGGATACATGTGTCATGTAATGGGAGAGCAAATGCTCCTGTATTAAGGATAGGCTACATTGTGATTACATTGGTAAGTAGTTCATTTCAATACGTTTGTTGACAGCAGTTTGTGATATTGTGGACTAAATGTGGGTTAGTAGAGCATTTCTCACATTTTGATGTTGTTATTTAAGTAATTTCTCCAGATGTCAGAGGGTAGCATGTTGTATGTTTCATGATCCCTTTCCTGACACAAGCTGGGGTAAGAACGCAAAACGAGCCTGGTAGCGTAGGTGAGATACGGTTCATTGCAAGGTTGAGGAGTAGGTAGTCTACTAGTTCAGGCATGCTGCAGAACAGCCCTCATCACTCGACACGAGCTGATTTCTACTGATCTTCTAGGGGGCTTGATTTGAGGCGATTTTCTATATTGCGCCCAGGTAATAATTGAGATAGCCCAAATGCCCAGGTTTTACACGCTAAAATATTTACAGATTCTCCTTAAGATCAGGTAAAATTCCACAGAACGTTCAACCTTCGAATACTCATCATTAGGGTAAACGAGATGGATGTATTATCTTTATAACACCCAGAGCAGTGTTTACCCAATTTATGTTTTCGTCTGCTTTGAAGGTCCTCGAGTCGTGTCTGTGTACAGTAACGCTACCCTACAGTCAACCCACATCATGCATTCCTCTCCGTTGTTTTTGTGGTTGCCAGGAAACGTTGACTAAGGTGCTTCACAGTAGATGATTTCGTGATGTAGCTTACTGAGATTTTTAACAAAAATAAAAGAAGGCTAGTAGTGAACTGATGGGCTTTTTCCATTACGCTCACTATGCTATCCTTTTATTTCTAATGATCTCACTATAATTTTCTTTAGATCAAAAGCTTTGAGGAAAAAAATCCATAGTATAGTATGATTCTTGTAAATGTATTATTTTGGCCTAGGGTAGGGTTTAAAGATAGGATTAAACTGTTTCACGGGATTATTGATACATTTGAAAGTTTGAAATGAGTCTATCTTGAATTCCTTGAATTTGATAGACTGAAGAAGTCATGATGTGCCCTGTATGAGAACTGATATGCCATCTACAGTAAGGTTTGCACATTGGCCTTTATAATGTATATTAATGTACAGTATGTAAATTGTTTAATTGCTCATGTGTGCATGTGTATGAACCTGAGTGCATGCATATGTGTTTATGCTGCACTGGGTGCTGTAGGTGCTTCTGCATTAGGCATTCTTTTTTAAGGCTATGTTTGGAAGAGGAGAAAAAATATCTAATTGGGGTACCACTTGAAGGCCAAGTGGTTACCAAAGCATAATTTCAACAAGATGTTATTAGATTACTGTCAGAGGAAAACACACCACACACCACAGCATAACATATTGTGTTCCTAACATCTGGCTCACAGCTATGCTGTAAGTAGATTGCTAAACTGTTTTTCTTAATGTTAAACATGGAGACAGTTTTGGTCACAAGATGTTAATATCTGTTCCAGAGAAGTTTTGGTTCAAAGGAATCGTGGAAATGAACACATAGGTCTTTTAACACACATGTATGGACAGCTACAAATGTATGAAGCGTTTGCTGAGTTTAAGAACATGTGCATTGAATTACAGGTATGGACGGCAACTTAAAGACCTGCTTTGGGAAATGAAGCCATCTTATATGTCATTGAGGAAGGCAGCTAGTTACACACTGTTTGGCTATAACGTCATCAGTACATTCTGTGTAATACGGCTTGGCTTTATAGAGTCTGCTGCTTTACACAGCACTATAGGCATAGACAGGAAGAATGAGAATGAATCTGTATCAGTGGTTCTTGGGATAAATTGAGGGTAAAACTCTAAATATAACTTGGCAAACTAGGTTATACCAGTATAGGGCAAGCAATGGAATCAGCTCAGTTATATGATTCATAGGATTCCGAAACATTTCTGACCTTGCAGTACTTATCAATGCTACATGCCTCAACTCTCTGAGGTCCAGCAGGAAATGAGGTCATAAAGCTCCAGGAGGCAGTGGGACACTGCTGCAGCTCTTCCTGTTTCCAGGCCCATGTCAGGAAACCCACCAGGGTCCCTACTTATAGTACAGTGGGTCTTCAGTGCCAAAGGGCAGACTTTTGACTGAAAGAGGACTGAGCGTTTGCACAAACAATGTTTACCATAGGGAATAGCCAGCCCTTCAGCTGTGCAAACATGAAAATGCAGCCATACCTGCCGCTTTGTACAACTTGCCAAGTGTACAGGTCTTAGGTTATGTGTCAGATGTGTAACTTTCTCCCATTTGAGTAGATCTTGTTTCAGTAGCACTACATGGAAAAAACTGGGAACACTGTTAGGCAATGTAACTGTTATTGTTGCTGAATCCTACATCTAAATTGGCCTAAGGCTACAGCAACATAGCACTCTAGAAGTAGCTCACCTGCTAGTGTGGCGATTAAAGGAATTTCAAGAATGTTTTTTTTTCACTTGATATTGTATTAAGTGGCTTAGTCATGCATGTTATCCAGTCTCACCTCTGTGCTTGCTCAAGTGGGCTGCATGACGCAACAGCTGTCAGCTCAGCAATGCCCCATCTCCATCCACAAATACACACACACACACACTTGCCACCATAGAAGTTTGTCAACCATCTGGCAGACTTGGCAGAGTCGACTTCATGTTTGCCTGTGACTTTTGTGGCACTAGCATTGCAGACATGTGTTACATCCACATATGGCGAGAAATGGAGTAGACCTTGTTATGTCTAAATGATGTGCTTTGTGGGAATCTTCTCACTATTTTAAACAGACAGTGGTAGTTTTTGGAATGTTTAATTTTAATATAGTCTTGTGTTAGTTGAAGGATGTATTTGTAAAGGGTGGTAAGTGGCACTGAAGAAATAAGGCTTATGAACAATGAAGCAATGACAGCCCAAGCCTGCGCCTGTCAGTCTTTGACTACACTCTAATCCCCATTCACATCCTCTTATACATGTTTTTGTCACACACACACACACACACACACACACACACACACACACACACACACACACACACACACACACACACACACGCACACACATTCACAGCCAAAAAACAACACATTTACTGTCTTATATTAGTATAGTGAGATGTGGTAAAGACAGTGTTGCTCATATTCATGTATTTCATGAATCAGGGTAAAGACCTTTCATTGAGGTGAGTTTATAATGCGGGAATATGTGAGCTGGAAAAAGGGAAGATCTCTCAGCGAGTTGAGGGAGTGACAGAAGGAAATGAAGTCATGCATTACAAAGTGCTAGATGTATTTCTACAGGAACAGCCCAGCTCCTTTGAAAACTAAAAGACTTCTTGTAAGGCTTCCTTTCTCCTCTCTTTTAGAAAACACGCTTCTAACATAATAAGCCATAAACAGCTCTAATTGCTCGGGTGCAGCAGCGACAGTCTATTTTAAAGACTACATACATTTGGAGGCAGTCTGAGTTTTGATGTATACTGTGTGCCATGTTGTTTACAACTATCTACACCACAGGGTAGCGTGGCAAAATTAATGACCATTTGTATCAACATGAAATGCAGCAGGCTATGGAATAGATGGGTGGACATTTAGAATAACATAGAGCAAAGCACTAGGGATGTGTGTGTGTGTGTATGTGTGTGTGTGTGTGTGTGTGTGTGTGTGTGTGTGTGTGTGTGTGTGTGTGTGTGTGTATGTGTGTGTGTGTCTAGATCTATAGCCTATTTTGCTGACATACTATGGGAGTGACGGTGTGGTGTTTGTGCAGAGAGGGAGAGATGATTCTTCAGAGTGATTTGATGATTTAAGTTGGAGTAGAAAATAAATAATAAAAAAACACCTTATTGTGTTTCCCTACATATTCTTGCTCCTGCTCCTCTTAGAACATTGCAATAACAAACACATAACATATTGATTTCATTTACTCTAAAACATTTAAAAGCACTACTACGATTAATATCACGTCACACAAAAACAATGAATGAAAGCAATAACAAAGATGAACATGCAAATAAATGATGACATTAGTAGGAGATGCTGTGAGTTGGTCATGGAAAGTTGTCAGTAGCCAAACTTGATATAGTGTTGGATGTCTTTTACCCGCTGTTGCCAGGTCCCATCTCCTGGGTCTTGCTAACTTTGTAATGATCACACTAAACCCACTAAAACACATTTGGCTTAGTTTGCAGCAAAAGGAAAAACTCCAAGGCACTCTCACTTTTGTAAAATTAAAAAGCCTTTATTACTGTGGCTAGGTCACATTAACCCTTCTTAAAAAAAAACAACGCGTTTCGGCATACTTCAGGCCTTCAGGCCTTCTTCAGGGGGTCAAACGATCACAGTAATAAAGGCTTTTTAATTTTACAAAAGTGAGAGTGCCTTGGAGTTTTTCCTTTGCTGCAACCCAAGTTCTTTCCCTTCCAAAGAGCACCTCAAACATTTCACTTTTTGAGTCCAGGAAGCGCTCCTAGACAAACGTTTTGTGACATTTGGCTTAGTGATTGGTTTGGGGAACTCTTGAGCTGTTTCTGTAACTCTTTGATCATATATTGTGTTTTAACAGCTTTATAGCCATGCTTGTTGATAGATATAATCATGCATACTGTATACAGGCATTACGGTCTATTTCTGTCAGTGAGCACTATTTTATTTACATGCATTAAAAATGCAACAGCCTCTTAGTATTTGCTCTTCAAAGGAGACAATTTGTTTTGTGAAACAGTAAAATTCAGCAAGGCCCCTAAGTGTTTTCCCGCGGTCTGACTTACTGCTGCACTGTAGTGTTAATATTGCAGCCACAAATTTCTGTCCCCAAATGAACAGACCCAGCAGTTGTCGTTGTTGTTAGGTTATGATGATCTCTAATTATTCCTATCTTTGTTATGCACAAACTTAACTGCGCATTATGACAGAGACTCAAATTTGTGCAAAACAAAAAAGACACACATACAAATGTCTATACTTCATTTTTGCTCCTGGGCCATTATAGATGCAAATTTAAATTTATTTAAATTAAAGTGCTGAAAGTCCTTTCAATTGAAGGAATCACTTTGTTAAAAACTGAGGGCAAATGTTGTCTCATCTGTGTTACTAGAAAGACTCTGCAGAGTCACAAAGGCCAAGCTGCTGAATAATGTATCAACTTTGCTGATGCACCTGCTTTCTGAAGTTCTTTTTCACTAAAACAGTTACTGGAATGATACAGTTTACTCTGTCTAATGGTTTTAGTTTATTCTGTCTTGAGTCATATGCTATCTCTTCTTCATGACCCCTTTAGATTTTCATACTACTATGTTACTCTGTTATCAAAGAAGTGTCTTTATACTCCCTAACTGTAGTCTGCTTTATATGCTTTCCCAGAGGCATCTCAGTAGAGACGGCAATCTATAAATATCTAATTCATTTCCCCTGCTGGTAGGTTCTCAGATATGCCTTTGTGGTAACACTTTATATGAAGCTTGTATTCATAAAATTCCATAAACACATTTATAAAGGGTTAACATGCCTTGATAAGGCTTAATAATTGTTGAAATTAGTATTCATAACTATTTATACATACCCATTACTGCACTCATATGCAGGTGATGCTTTATAACCAAGAATGCATTGTGTTACTTGGAATAGGACTTATGACATAGCATTATAATGCCTTAGGAGTAAAGGTATATATGAATAGTTATGAATATTTTATATACTTTATGAATGCATTATACGCCTTCATGAATGTTTTTTATAGATTCATGTGAATGCAAGCTTTATGAAAAGTGTTACCCATGAAATAGTCACAATGGAAAGATACTGTGCCATTTTAAAAATGATGCTCTATTTCAAAATGTAATAATTAGCCTAAAAAAGAAGTTGGATGACAATTAACACAGAATTATGTCTGCGTAGCTAAATGAATCAAATGCTGTGTCTTTCAAATCGGACTTCTGTGGGTTTTAAGGTTTTGATCTTTGTGTCATTTGGCTTCCAAAAAAAGTCAGTGTTGAAAAAACTCTTATGCAGTCAGTCATCAAAGTCATTTTTAGGACGGGCGGTTGAAGATAAGAGGTGACAGGAAGCATATCATTTTACTCGATTATTCATCTCTTGTCCCATGGAACAGTCAGTCCAGATCTTACAGCTCCATTCCAAAACCATTGCTGAAACGGCCTTCATTTGAAGTGCGGATGGATCAAAGGCCCATTATCCCTGTCAAGGCCTGACTTATTGGACATGTTGTAGTCCCGGAGCAGTGCAGAGGACCTCACACTAGCAGGGCTAGCATGCAAAATGTTGTCAGGCCCAGGCTGCTTTTTTTCATAACCACAACGGTCTTGGGTTTGCCATTCCCAGTCAAAATAAATGGTCAAGACAGGGGCTGGAGAAAAAGAGTAATGGTGAGGGGTGGGTGGGAGAGGGAGGATGACAGAGACAGCGAGAAAGGGAGAGGATGAGGGGGTAGGGAAGACAGTCCTGAATCTTGATTATGTTAGTCTGGGGTGCTCAGTCTGTAGACACTGTAGAGGGAAATGTAGCCTCCTCTCCTTTCCAGAACCACATACAAGATTTTATCAGTCGTATGACCAGTAGTATCAGACATACAAGGTTAATCTGTAGGATTGTTTAACATGCGAGTATAAGTAGAAATCAAAGGTGTAAACAGTTTCTATAAAGAAAGACTCATGAAAAGAACATCTTAACATATATGTCATTAATGTAAATGGCTGTGGTTTTACCTCTCTCATGCAGGTGGTCCACTGCGGTTTGTGGATTTTTTGCCTTGGTTTGTTTTTCCCTGTACTTTAACAGCACTATGAAGACCCACATAAATGGAAAGTATAAGTATAATACTCTAATGTTGTATTCTTACTGCCATGAATAGGTATTGAAACAACCTCCATTCATGTAGCTTAGCTATTCAGCCCAGTCGTATTTCCTCCAAAGGGAAGTTGTGTTTGGGTTTAAAAATATGAAATCTAGGAATAGCAGGTCTGAGGGCGTAAGAGTAGTTACAATTGGTCTTTTTTGAGCCAGGGGTGTATTCCTGCTATGATCTCATGCTTCCTGTTACAGCAGCAGAAACAGGCTTTCAGTTGGATATTCAAGGAGGAAGCAGGAGCAAATGTAGTCTGTCTGTACATCTGTGTGGGTATGCGCTTGGAATGGGTGGGTGCATTGGTATGTGTAGCTGCTCCATGAAATCACTCAGAAGTGGTCAGAGTATAACTGTATGTCTTAGAGCTGGACATACCAGCTTCCGACAGTAAATGTCCTAACACATATTAGATTCAGTCAGCTCTAGTTCTAATAACCACAACACTTCAGTAAGGTAGATGAGCTAATTGACCAAATTCACACGGTGGTTATCTTGCTCTGACTGTATTTTCAGGGTGGGGAACAAAATGGGAAGTTCATATAAAGAACTGTCAAAACTGTCAGCTTTCTGTCTGTTGTGTGTGTGTGTATGTGGGAGAGAGTTGGCAAAACGGTTTACAATCCTAACCTATCTACCAATCTTGACATTCCAAGAATTTGATACATGGACACATTCCCACCTTGAGTATGATGTCAGTGCAGTATGACCGCCGTGTGAATTTTGTCAATAATATTGACATCACCTGTGCTAAGTGCATGGACAGAAGGAATACATGACAGGATTATTACCCTCTGAAGCTGGGATCTCCACCCTGGTAAACCTCCCTATATACTGAGAGGATCCATGCAAGAGAGGTTACAAGTCTAATGTTCACTTTCTCATCTGCTGTGGCATATCTACTGATCTCCCATCTTGCTCGGAACATGTTCTGACACTTTATACTGCCTTATCGGGGTTCATTAATAGTGGCTTACAAGAAAAGATCACTTCTTATCAGTTGGATCATTCTTTGCAAAGTTCACATTGCCTTCACGTTGTCATGATTGTAGACATGAAAAGATAAACGAGCCTATTGTGTTAGGCTGACATTAAAATGTCGATGAGACCTTTAGCTTCAACACTTTACTAGACAGTACAAGCAGTCAAGTCATATTTCAAAAATAACTAGTAAAATTTGCTTTGGCAACGTTTATGGAGCACACTGTGTGGATAGTTTCACTCATCTCAGCTCTAACTACACCAAATTGGAAGGAACAGTTTATCCTAGATGCGAGCCCTAAATCTTTTTGGTGTGTGCCAGAGTATGGTTAAGTCTGTGAATATGTATGTGAATGTGTGCCAGGAGAAATATGTGTGTATGTCTCTCTCTCCTTGTGTGTGTCTCTGTGTTTGTGTGTGTTTGTCTGTGTGAATGTGTGCCCACGCTGGGCTGGTGCACTGCCTCAGGGCATTCTTCAGCTTCCCTTCCCACCCCCTCCCCTTAGGCTCGGTCCCCACCCTGCGCTCCAGTTTTCAGTGTGTGCCACTTTTGAGTGTAGGAGTGTTTGTGTGTGTATGTGCGTGTGTGTTTGGGGTAGGGTGTGGCGATGGTGGTGGTGGGTCTTTTGGGTGAGGTGCACAAACAGTGCTCGGCTCACTGTCCTCCTACATTACTGTCCCCTTATTCTCTCTCTTTTTTCCTCCCTCACTCCCTCCCTCCTCTCTCTCTCTCTCTCTCTCTCCATCTCTCACTCAATCTCACACACAAACTTTCTCTCTCTGGCCTCTCCTTTGGGAGAATGGTATTTGGGAGCAATATTATAATCAGAATAATGAACTGTTCAAGGAATGAATCCCACAGTGTATTTATTTATTTGTATGTGTGTGTGAGTGTGTGAGTGAGTTCATGTCTATAACTGAAGGCAAGCAAACAGAGAGGTTTCAAATGTTCATAGCAGAGGCTTGTATTTTGTCTGTGTGAACTACTGCTTGTTCAGAACGTCTTTGCCCATCCCTCTCTCATAACATCTGGCTAACGAAAAGGAGACTAAGGAGACTGTTGTGCACTGAAGGGATATTTTTTACCAGTGGGAACGGGCTTCTCTGGCCTATTCCACTGATTGCTGTGGTACAATAGCCAATTTGTTATCCCGCTAGTTTGCTGTAGAAGACTCCAGCAGAAAGGGGCCAGTTGTGCACCCCCTCTCCCCTCTCTTTCTCTTTTGTTGCTCTGATAACAGAGGCACCCATTGCGGGAGGAGCACTGCAATCTCGACATCTGAAACCAAACATTTGTAAACACACTCCAGGTTGAGCTTAGGAATGATAATTACACATAATGTACATGTCTGAATGGGTTAGTGTGTATACAATACATAGTATGTGCATGTGCGTGTGTTTTTTGGCTTGTGTGTGTGTGTGTGTGTGTGTGTGTGTGTTTATATGTGTATAGGGGCTCTTTTGCTGTGTGTGTATGTGGTGCGTCTACGGCTTCATCTCCCACAATGGTATTTGATCTGGCAGTTAAAGTGAAAGTCTAAAAAAACACTTTGTACATCTTACAGTTTGTGAGTGAGTGAGTGTGTGTGTGAGTGAGTGAGTGTGTGTGTGTGTGTGTGTGTGTGTGTGTGTGTGTGTGGGTGTGTGGATAATTGCAGGAACACTGGAGGAGCAAAACTTCGGGCAGGAACAGAACAGTGAGCGGTGATCTTTGTGTATGATTATTTAAGACTTATCACTGCAGAGAATATGCAACTCATCTGAAGCTCTTCAGTGGGACAGTCGGACTGTCTGAGTGTTAGTATAGCATTCTATGTGGATAACAACAGGAAATGAGCAGGAATCATAACATCTGACTTCCTGTGGCTTGCAACATCCCTCTAACAGTCATCCTGTCTCAGCACAGCAGTGTTATCATCACCTCATCACAATATTCATAAGATGTGATCTGTTGAAATTGGGCAAAGTGAAACAGTCTGGCTGTTGATGCCCTTTTCCTAGTGTATGGCGATCTGTGTAATAGGGAAAAATGTAAAAGATAATAATGTCAGATATGAGTTAATTGTGGTGGTCTGTTAAATCATGAACACAAATTAGAAAGCAATGTACCCCTATGTCCCTATACCCCCACCAAGACAAACAGACACATGCAGATACACACACGCACACGCACACACACACACACACACACACACAAACTTAGTCACACAATACAAGCAACGACCCAAACAGGATACGTAGCCAGCCACTCATCCCCCAGTCATCCTCTGTGTCACAGGAGGCAAGAGTGAGCCCCGCTGACATTCCTGCCACACAGCTCCAATGCTGTGCTATTACATTCAACAGCTGGGCCACAGCAGGGGGTTAGTTAGCCACTTAGTTAGCCAGAGGATGCCTCCAGACCCATAGAGAGAAACACTGATTAGAGCAGACTACCAGGAAAGCCTCCCTGTCCGGCCCTGTCATGTGCGTATGTGGGGTTAACTGCCAAGCACGGAGCCCTTATGTCCTGGCAAAGCTAAAAGAGACCCACATCCAGAGGCACCAGCCTCCTTCTGCTTCACACAGCTGCTGTTTGTAAAATGTGGTGCAGATTGTGCCCTGATTTCTGTTCTGGTGAGGAGACCTTGCAGTGATGAACTCTGTGGCTGAACTGTTCTGCTGTGTCATTCTTCCCACCTGAAGTATTTTAGTTTCATTTTTTTTTTTTGCAAGACTGGTGTGTATGTGGAGAGTTGGAGCACTGGCCACATGGAAAGCTTGCTTAGACATGCAAGTGCTCATTGTTCATATTTGGGAATGGGTAAGGTACAGGATTGGTGGTGGTGGTAGTAGTGGGGGGTTGGTATCTTTCATTTCCACACAAGACAGTTCTTCCTTTTGCTTTCATGTTTTTCTGAAGGGTGGGGAGAACGACCCATGTGGAGGAGAGCCATGGGATCACCTGCCAAAACACATGCACACACACACACACACACACACACACACTGATAAAAAGGAATTTTTAACATGACTTTCTTTTCCATGGAGCTCAATTAGCCTGTGCTTACAATCCTTTGACTCTGCATGTGTATGTGTGTGTGTGTGTGTGTGTGTGTGTGTGTGTGTGTGTGCGTGTGTGCGCGTGCGTGTGCGTGTGCGTGCGTGTGTTTTTGTTTTTGTGAGGGTATGCATGTGGCATTCTAGTGAAGCACCTCTAGGTGATTTCCAGTGACGATATCGGTTTGATGCTGGAATTTGAACTTGTCTACTGGAATTTACTGACAGAAGAGATGTTTTTTCTCTCAAAGCTATAGTGTTTATCCAATCACAGTTTTTCAATTGCCAAAAATAGTTCTCCATTTTGATGGTAATGGTACCTTTTGTTTGAGAATTTATTTGATGAATTAGTGGCTTTGGCTTAAGCCAGGTTTCCCCTCTTATTTCAGGGCTGGATCAGGCAAAGCTAAAGTCTAGCCATTTTCCCTGCAGACTTAACAGTTACGCCTGCTCCGTGTTTCCCTGAATCTCTGTCTGAGACAACTATAGAAAGAAGTCGGAGGAGCCATAAGTCAACCCTGAGAAAGAAGACAGCCAGCCAAGCTCTGCTGTCTTGGCCAAAGGTAAATGAAGGAATGGGTGTTCCTCTTAGTCACCATTTGTATTGTCTGAAGTCCAGGCAATTAATTCTGATCTTAGTTCTCAGAGCATTTATCAATACAAGGTGTTTGGAAAACACACTACAACAACCTCGGCATTTGATGAATTGCTGTTGGAATGTAATATTTCATTTTAGCATAAGGGGATTGATCCATTGCTGATCTAGAGCTACAAGAGATGTAACACTGCTAGCATTCCTTTCACCATCCTCTAAAGCCTCAAGCAATGTAGAACCGTGTGACATGGAGATGCTTTTGCTAGGGAGAATAGACAATGGAGTCACCAGTCTTATGCAGAGGGATTTGTTAAAATTGTTGAAGTTAAATTAAATCAGCTTGCTTTCACCAACAGACTAATTTTGCAAAGCAACCTGTAAATGATACGTTTAAATCCATTTTACTGAAAGTTAATATAATGCTTTAAGCTTAATCAGCTTACACTTGTAGTTGCTCTTGCTCTCTGAACTAATTTTTTTTTATTGTAAATCATAGCGATCCTTGCAAATCTGTTTAGATAACATTCCTGAAAGGAGGAAAAAAATAAGGTTTTCATGCTAAGATGCACTGCAAGTCATTAGGGACGCCATACATTTAATGTGTTTATGCACCAGCATTTGCTGTTCAAATTGATCTGTCACAAAATAGTGCTGAATTGTGCCTTGCTTGTCTTTTTGGCATATCAGCAGAGTTGAAAGCACAGTAGATTTTTCTCCACTGCTTGCGATGCCACGTTTGGAGTTTGCTTACCTCGAAGCATAATGACCTTGATGAGAATGAAATCCTTTGCAGCTCACTCTGTGTCTCCCTATTTTACATGATTTTCCATTAGCCCCTGTGATGACCTCCTGATCATGTGGTTGTCGCATTATGCCCTGCATGAAATCATGGTACCCTTCAAAGCTGTAGCTCTTTGCTTTTGTATATCACAGCACTAACCGCGATTTGAAAGGTCGATAGCAGTGTCGGATCAATACTCTACTCTGAGCACATTTGCAATATGAGAGTATCCTTTTTCCTGTCGATAGCACATGAGATACAGGGAGGATGTAGTTCATATTATCTATGGATTTAACGCTAAACATAGTCCTTTGCATCAAAGACAAATGAAATGACTGTTTTTTTGCTTTGTGTGTAGCCCAGCTAGTTGTGCTCAGCATTTGTCCCTGGATATCTGTTTTCTTTCCTAAACACAAGTAGATGTGGCACAGAGAAACCTAGTAGGATTTATTTTTGAACCTAGCTGGTGGATCAGGCAGCTGGGTGTTATCTCAGTAGATCAGCCCAAACGACTCAACTTCTGACCTTTTGAAGCTTGCAGGATTCAGAATGATTTCCTGTCATCTCGCCACAGTCCTCTAGATCAGGGTGCCCAGGGGAGAGGAAGCCCCCTTCAATCTCGTCCCAATGCCTCTACATCCAAAACCCCTCACTGGGTTTTTCATGTCCACCATCCATTCTGAGCCAAACTAAACAGGCTCTTTCTTATGAAAAAGTATGAAAGTATGAAAAAGTGGCACCTCTTATGTGCTCTTCACTGTCTTTCCATCCAGTAAAAATCAAAAGGACAAAATGGAGGTCAGTGAATAGCACCAGTTACCACTCAAAGGGTGCAGTGCACCCAGTAAGGCCATGAACTGCACATTGGCTTTGCTATCAGCATAAAGTGATCCTTGATGAAGGCTGTTGCTCTTGTTTGCACATGGGTAAGGGCTTATGCTGTCCCTGTTTTGTAGCGGCTTTGAGGCTAATTATATTTAAGCAGCCAGACTTCTGCGCTGACAACCAGATTAATTACATTTTAGTGTAATTTACCATCAAATGGATTTGCCCTAAATCAGGCCCAAATTAAATTAGGTGTCAAATCATGAAAACCACAGATGTTTGTTTTCTCTTCTTTGACTTTTCAGTGGTTATGGAGTGAACAGACTTGACAGTGGGTGGTATCATAAAAACAGCCTCATTAAGGCACTGAGAACCAGAGGTTTTGATTTCCATCCCACCCTACCCCACACACCTTCCAATCATGGTTTTATTCATTAAAAATGAATGGGCCATGTTATTATCCATAACGTTTACTGGCCTATTCATATACCACAGCTTTGATCATATGCCACAGCCTTGATCACATCAGCTGAATATATAACTGATATATCAGGATATAAAATCTGCCTCTGTAAATGTGCATACCTGTGTGTTTATGTGTGTGTGTGTGTGTGTGTGTGTGTGTGTGTGTGTGTGTGTGTGTGTGTGTGTGAGAGAGAGAGAGAGAGAGAGAGAGAAAGAAAGAAAGAAAGAAAGAAAGAAAGAAAGAAAGAAAGAAAGAAAGAAAGAAAAAAGTAAGAGAGAAAGAAAGAGAGAACGAAAGAAGGAAAGAGATAGACTGTGTCCATCTTAGTCATCTTCCCTGACTGACACATTTCCTGATGTCATTTGTTTTTGCTTGGTGAATAGAGGTCATGTGGATGGCACTCTGTTCTCAGCCTCTCAGTCAGTCCTCGCTCCCCTCCTCTCCTCTCTTCTTCTCTGATATCCTCATGGTCTCTTTATTCCTCACCTCTATCACATTTATGTCCTATAAGTATGAAATAATATCAACCCGTAGCTGGAAAATAAATGTACTTACAGATGCTGTTGAAACTACAGTTAATTTCTAGGAGATTTTGACAGTGTTCCTATGTGATGTTGATATTGCTGCTTTTTTGTTATTAGTAATTATGAAAATGAATAGGAAATCAACAGCATGTTCTGTTTCTGAGCATTAAATAAATAATAATGGCACGATCCATTTAATGAGCTGTGCTTTCCCAGTAGCTAACATTGGCGCACAGCTGGCCCAGATCCGCTCCATACTGAACTCCATGCCGTCCAGTCCTCTGAACAATGAATAGTAGTAATGCAATTATGCAGTGCCAGTTTTAAGATGCAGCTCTCTGCATTGTCATTGGCCGTATTATAAGGAGTTGAAAAATTAGGTGTTTACTCATGGAGGAAGGGCTGTTTCTTGCTGCAGTTTATGGTCACGTGAACATGATGATGTTGACATTGTTGGTCTGGACCAGTTATTCTTCTCTTATCGTTCTGCTGAAACATTATGAAGCTGGGATTTGTAAGGGCTGCAGGTGTGACTCACATAGGGGACTGTAATAACTAGCTCTGTGGACTGTGGCTGGAAATGAGACAACCTAACCCTGATAGGAGGCTGACTTAGCTGCCTGTATGCAGGTGTGAAATGAGTGCCATGCAAGTATATTAGCCACAGTGATTACATATTAGGTTGCATTAATATTTTCATTTCAAATTTCAATTTAGTTTCTAAGTGCCAGTCTTTATTATAACTATCTATCTAACACGACTTATCAATGCTCTGCGAACCTTGGTCTGGCCAAGCTGTGTTGTAAACCCATTTCTCAGAGGGCGGGCTTAACCCACGTGTGTGAAATGCCTGTGTTTGCTACTGAACGAAGCTTCGACCAATCACATTAGTGTCCATGTATAAGACAGAGAATAGTAACGTGCATATGAGTAAACAAAAACGTAACTGCACAAAAGCTCGAAATTCCATATGCTATCGCTGACAATGTAACGCGCAGCTATTTTGTCTATTTTGTCAATGAAATAGCTCCACAACTTTGCAAGATATTACTGTGTTGTTCTGCTATTTACATACTGTAAACTGGGTTGACTTGGCAACACTTACCATTTATAAGTCAGATGAACCTCGTCGACAACAATGCCAAGGAGATTTTCTTTGTAGACTTTGTTGGCTAACATGCTCATCCATCTTCCAAAACAGCAGCTACAGCTGCATTGAAATCTTGCCGTTGCTCCACGTTCGCCATGTTGACAGTGACTGAGGTAGATTTCCGGTCGCTAAACTACCGCGTCATTGCCTTTTTGAAATGCTAGATTTTCATTGGTCCCAGTTTCTCTGTTAATGTAGAAACGGTGTAGACAGGGAGCTTGGCCAGACTGACTTTGCAAGCGAAATTCAAATGCAGTCTTTATAATAGCATATAATCTATTGTTTTCACCCAGCATGCAGAGGAATACATCCATGTTGTCATATGGTTGACATTTTTCTATATTGGAGACAAAGCTAATTAACCAACCCTCTGTAGATAATCTAACTCTATTGTGCACCTAGATGCATTAATAGGTTAATTGGTGTCAGTGATGTCATAATTTTCAAAATCCTGCCGGATTCTGTGGGATTGGGTGGAATCTGTGGCCTCTCAAAGGCCTGACAGTCTCTTACCAAATCAGGCCAGACCCTGATAGAACTGAGGGCACCATTGTTAGCCTTTGGTTGCTGTCAGTTTCTAGGAACAAAAATCTTCATTGTTGCCGTCATTTTCCTGTGGCTCCGGCAGCAGTAATCCACAGCCATTGGAGCTGCTTCAGGATTTCCATAATCCAGATTCTGAATTAGTAAACAGATTATCCTGGCATTTCTGACCTGCCTTAGGGAAACAGGCCACACTCTATTCTATTCTTCTCCAGTCCACCACTCCTCTGTAGGAGGGAGCCCACTGGCTTCAGAAATACAGTATGTCTGTGGCACATCTGTGGCAGATGTATTAGTTTGCTATGGCACAGACTGTTTCTAAGCACCGTCGGTGTATGTTTGTGTGTGTGTGTGTGTGTGATTGTGTGTGTGTGTAACTGTTTGCAATGTTCTCTGTCGCTGCCTGAGTCATCATGTGCAATGCATTTGGCAGAGCCAAAACACAATGTACACGATTGCAGAAATGATTTGTCCCCTAACAAAGTGATGTGTCTAACGCTTGTCATCGTCAATTTCTCCCTTCCCACAAGGACGAAGTCAGACTAGGCTGCCATCTGTGGTGCCGCGTGCCTGTTGGCGTATCTGTCAGCCATAACGGGCCGCGGCATTGTGTTTGTGCGGCAGAGCGGACACTGTAAACATTAAATGTGTCTTCTCTCGTGAACCCATGTTCAAGGCGTACCCGCACAAGCTCTGCAAACACAGCTCTGGAACTGACACAGTGATTCCCCGCTCACCTTATCTTTACCTCACAGTGAAGAACACATGAGATTTTGTTCATGTCTTCTCCCTCCCAAGACTTGTTTTCTGTGACATATTCCCAAAAAGCGGGACCTAGGAATCACGTATGGAAATTGCTTTCCACTGATAATCCCCCGGAACGTCTGAAACATATGCCTGGAAAACTGATAGAGTGGAGTAATAGTCTCACTGTGGGGGATGAAGGGAGGCAGAGAAGATGGGCAACCATGCGGCCATGCTTCATCTCTAATGAAAATGTGCAGCGCGATCAAATCAAGCAAGCTAGTCAAGCACATAATAAACTGCAGCAACAACAAATACCCTCTAGATGTAATTACTTCACATGTGTCATCAGAAGGGAATTTGGATGTGGTGGCAGCTCTTAGAAGCAGTGGGTGCCGTAATGGCCCTGTTCATTGTATGTTCAGTAATGCACTTTCACTCCATTCACATTCTACAGCGGGTAAATGGTGTTTTACTGCTTTTTGTTTCTTCCCAGTAATGCACATTTTCAGCCTTGCACATTCATTTGCACTCCTTTGATGTGAATAGTGAAAGAAAGTAAGACATCTTGAAGGAGATATCAAGATTAATTACATTTGAAATGAGGGAGGAAGAGGTAAATTGGGCGAATCAGCTCTCTACATTGAGTTGATGGGGAGATGTGTTTGCTCTCGTCCCCGTTATAGTGTGCGTTAGTGCCATCCATCACTCTTGTATACGCCATCCTGGTTTACAGCAGATTGATTCACAGCCCTGTTTATTATAATTTACTGCATGGAAGTCATTGCTTTGTCACAGGGAAAATACCATCTCAACGCAAACGCAATCACTTTTCTGTAGACACTTTTTGCTCACCATTACAGCCATATTTCCTGTAGTTATGTACATGTAAAAGTCCATGTGAACCAAGCCTACCAGTAAAAGGTGTTAGAGTCCATCTCTGTATAAATGAGAGCAGCATACAAGCTGGTGCATGTAGTGGGAGCAATAACCATTTGTTTTGTAAATAAAATATATGGACATTCGTGTAAAAGTAAAAGTAAAAGAAGAAACATAAATTCCAGTTCTGTACTCATTAACCTCTGATGACATCATTATTGTTGCTGTTTGTCTTGAGTTTGATCCTAGTCCACCTGGGCCAAGACAGCTTTTTTCTCACTCTTCCTCTTTAGTGAAGTGAAGTGAAAGCCCACCTGGGAAACACCCAACTCCCAGTGCACACTGCACTGCACACAACGAAATTATCTTTATGCCTCAGCTCCCAACAGCGCCCCTAAGGGAGCAGTGCAGCGGGACGGTACCATGCTCAGGGTACCTCAGTCATGGAGGAGAATGGGGAGAGCACTGGTTAATTACTCTCCCCACCAACCTGGCGGGTCAGGAGTCAAACCGGCAACCTTTGGGCTACAAGTCCGACGCCCTAACCGCTTACCCATGACTGCCTTTACAAAGTGCCAGCGCTTTCACTGTCTCAGTGTGCAGTGCTGAGGTGGGGGACAGCACTCTCAAAGTGTTGTTATGACTCTTGCACTTGCTATGTTGATTGTGAACATGCCATTTTGCTTTCATACCATTATGCGGTGTGTGTGTGTGTCTGTGTTTGTATATGGGGATGTCTTTGTGTGTGATCTTGTGTGTGTGTGTGTGTGTGTGTGTATGCATGGGTGTCTGCATGTGTGTACGCATGTGTGCTTGTGTGACTATGTATGCCCGTGTGTGTGTGTGTGTGTGTGTGTGTGCTAGTTTGATCCCTGCGCCAGCCCTCTGATCTAGAGATTATATCCATCTAGTCCATCCACTGTTCTCAGATCAGCAAAGATGGTGCCTTTGAAATAGGAGAACCTCCAGACCATACAGAGTTCACAGGCATTATGTGTTTAAGTCCGGGTGAGCGCTCACTGGAGGTGGTGATGAGTAGAGAGGCACAATGACTCACCATCTTTGCTGTTGTTTCAACATGGTCAAGGTCTCAAGCCAGCTTGATTTTTTCCCTCTTACCTCTAGTTAACATTCCCCAGTTAAAGGACAACACATTTAGACATTGATTGTATTGCTCAAGTCCCACGACTGTCCTTTACAACAGCTCTCTCTCTCTCTCTCTCTCTCTCTCTCTCTCTCTCTCTCATTCTGTGTGTGTGTGTGCATGCATGTGTACATGTCTTTGTTTGTTTATCAAGTCTGCAGATGAGTGGGACACTGATGAGTGTGTGTGAGATTAGACTGTGGGCAGCTGGGCGAGTGGCACACCCCACTGTAAATCTGCATTGCGCCGTGGACAACATTGCAGCCAAGACATCCCATCTGCCTCTGTTTACGGACGTCTCCACATGTTGGCCCTTGCATGGCACTGCTGCTGTTAGTTAAACCAGCCCATCCGTTTATAAGAAGCACTGTGTGGGTGGCATATTTCATCCCCCCATCTCTGCTTTGGTAGGTCTGCTTGCTATAGTAGGGGGTAAGATAAGCTCTGCCCTCAGTTTTACAGTTTTCTCTTTTTTTCTCTCTTTACTCACGAAGTTCTCACAGACCAGCTAATTTTACACCCCCTCTGCTGTTGTGCGATACACACCACAAACACACACACACCCTCCCAAAGACACACACACACACACACACACACACACACACACACACACACACACACACACACACAGGATGTGATCTCATTTGTTTCTCTTCCTTCCCTCTGAACACAGCGTCTTCTGAGTCAGTAGTAATGACTGACTAAAACAAATGTGGTGCAGGTACAGAAAGTACTTTCACGTCATTTCCCTTTGTCCAAAGAGTCTGGAGAATCTTAGTAGTCATACTTTAATTTACTGGTGGACAGAAACTTTCTGTGAACTTTAAAATGATTGAGCCTGCCTTAAAACCCATCACAACTGTCTGAATGAAGCATAAAAAATGAAACTTAATGCTTTAGTTTAATGTCATTGCTTTCTGCCCTCCCACCAAGCAATGTAGCCCTTCCTGTGTTTGCTGATTGGTAGCAAGAATATATAGTCAAGGTCAAACAAAGCCTTAGTCGAGTTCCCTGATGGAGTACTTTAGCCAAATACATTATTGAGAGAATGTATTATGGTGTTGCTAGCCTGGATAACAAAAGGCTGCTGGTGAGATAAGCACAGACACGAGTTCCGGTCACAGAGAGGGCACAGGTGTGTGATTAGACATGTCATTGGTCATTAATAACTGTTGGAAATCACCCTGCCTCTTTGGTGTGTGGTTGCGGCAGTCTATCAGTGTAAACTCTGTACTTTACCCATTAAGTCCTTATCAGTTGCACTGCCAAACTTCACAAGCTTACTACTGTATAGATAAGACTGTGTGCATTGCTGTGAAGTGCAAATTAGTCAGGGTTTGGAATGTAGTCAGGAGAGCAATTACAGTAATAGCATATTGTAGAACATAATAGGACTAAACGATCTGCTAAAATAGTTGGTAGAATGAAATATAATCTTTTAATTTAAACACAGGCGGTAGATATCTGTCAGTGGTGATGAAATGAATCTCATGTTTGTCTTTAATGTCTCTATTGAACTTGATGTTTTCTGTGGCTTAACTGGGTGTAGTTATGTCTAGATGACGTTATGTTTAAAATATATATATATTGATAGTTCAACTGTCCTTTTTAAAAGGGTTTCAGAAGTTAAGAAGGAGAGGAACCCCGCAACATGCTCATTTTTTACACTGCTGTATTTTTAACACCACATCTGTCATGGCTTAGAGTGACTACCCAGCTAAACTGGTCAGATGCAAGTCTAATACATTTTTAGACGATTTCTCATCTCATCTGTTGTGATGTTTATGGGCTTTGTGCAGGGTGGGGAGTGTGTGAGAATCGACAGAGCTTTGAGACTCTGTCTCCCACGCAGATCTGCTCTCATCTGTCTGCTCACTGCTCTTGGATGCACAGAGAAGGAAAGAGGATGTTCTGGACAGACAAGACATCTCGCCCGGGGCTCCAGTCAAATACACAAACATAACAAAGACAGTTCAGCTACCTCCCTCTCTCTGTCTGTCTCTCTCTTTCACACACACACACACACACACACACACACACACACACACACACACACACACACACACACACACACACACACACACACAGTCTCTCTCTATCATCTCTAGGTTTCTCATTTCCGTCTTTTCCTCTTCCCTTCACACTCTCCCTTTCCCTTTCTCTTCTTGCAATCTTTTACTCCCACTCCGCACATTATGCGTTGCTGTGTTTGGGGGCCATGTTTGTCTGTAAAATGTAAACAACAGCAGGTCTTTGCTCGGGCGCTCATGAATATTTACTAAGGGGTTCACAGGGTTTAAGCGTTTGCTAGTATTCTCAGCAGAGATGATAATACTCACCCACCCCCCTTCCGTCTGCAGGCTCGGCGAGATGCTGAGGCAGGGAAGGAGAGATGTAAATTCCTCCATGCCTTTGGGAGGACATGGCAGAGGGATGGTTGTAGAGGACCTGCTGGTTTGCCTGCGGAACACTTCAGCTGGCTAATAGAGGCCAGCCTACAGTGTTGATGAAACATTTGATCCTACCGTTGCTCTGTGCTGTAATTTATGTTATTTCATTACCATCATTGTCTCTGTCTAGCTTTCTCTTTGTCTTCCTTCCTAGTTTTCTCTATGACTCTGTATGTGTTTCTCCCATCCTTATTCTTACCCCAGCCTATGAGGGTGGTATTGCATTGGAATTCCAGTCACCACGCATTCAGAGGTCAGATCAATGGATCCTGTGTTGCGCATTGTGATGGTGATGGCACAGCAGTGCAGGATAGGCTTTCACAGGGTGATCCACTCATTGTGTCTCATTTTCTGTACTTGTGTGTCTTTCTCTGTATGTCTCTCCGTCTTTCTCTCTCGCTCTATATCTTTAGCCCTTTCTGTCTCTTTATCTCACTCTGTGCTTCTCTCTGTCACTGCAGTCTCTCATTTTCTCTCCGGCTGTGCTTTATTGATTTGTCAACGTGACACTCCTCTGAGGAGCTCGCTTCCCCCCTTAAGCATTGCATTGGGCCAGGCAGCGACTGAGCCATTGCTTACAAGGGAGAACTAAAAGAAAATAAAAAAAAGAAATAAAGTAGAAATCTACAAAGGCTCTGCTCTGTTGCTCTCCGGCATTAGATATGGGATTAAAGTAGCTGATGCCAGGTTGGTGGATGGTGATATTATCAGGCAAACATCCTGCTTGTTCTGGCTTGACGCCACTCACTGGTGCTTGACCCTTCTATGTGCCAGCATGGCAAGGAAGAAGGCTTATGTTTTTGGAGGGGGCGACTAGTTCCTGGAGGTTTTTCATCTGAACTGAATCACATTCCTCAACTCTTTGAGAATTTCTTTGAGGGCCTCTCTGGTACAAATACTGTCATGGCTAAAGACATCGTACCTTGTTCTGGTTAGTGTGTGTGTGTGTGTGTGTGTGTGTGTGTGTGTGTGTGTGTGTGTGTGTGTCTGTGTGTCTGTGTCTGTGTCTGTGTCTGTGTCTGTGTGCATTTCTTTGTCCATGTAGACCCATTTATTATCATATCCCATTGCAATTTTACTCAATTCTGCTGGCTCTGTGGGGTCTCCATGTAAACACTATAATTATACTGTGCCTTGCCACCTCTTCTCTTAGTGTCCTGCTTACTTGTATCACTCTGTAAGCTGTGTGTTTAGCTGTGCACTTGATAATGTGCACAGAGGATGATGGCAGCCAATACTGTTTGCTTACACAAAGGACCCTCTCGTCTGTTTTGGGTACTAGAGCAGTATAGAACAGGAATGCTTGCAGCAGTATGCTTTGCTAAGAATTGCAGCCATATAGATAAACTCTGGTTAGGACTTCTTAGGAAGGAGCTCCTATGATTAGCACATTACTGAATAAAACATAACTATGCATTAGTTTGGTTTCATCCAGACAAACGTCATAGGTTTGACTCCAACAGATCTAACCTACTATCTGGATGCATATAGGACCCTGTCTGAGTAATCATAATTATTTGACTGCTTAAACATAATATGTGTTTAGGATTGTAGAGATGCCCCTCTTGCACCTGTGTGAATGGCATTTGCTGGTGTGTGCGATTTTTGGACAGGCTGTGTCACTTCCTTGGTGTTTTGTTTACCCTCCATCTCCCTGGCAATCTCACCTCTCTTGTACCTCACACACAGAGGTTATCTCTTTAAATGGATTTGTGCCTACACTGAGAGATGGGGGTTTGATTCCCTAATCTTATTGACCAGACCCTTGAGCAAGCAACTGTAATATCTCCCAGACAGGTCTCTGTCTGTGTATGGTTTTTGTGTTGATAAATGTTTTGTATGTGTGTGTGTGTGTGAAAGAGAGTGTTTGTGTTTGTATGTGTGTGGGTGTGTGTCTGTTTGTGTGCCTGTGGCTGTGGCTGTGTGCAGGTAAAGAAGTGTAGATTTATGTGAGTGCCTGTGTCTTTCCCATCTGCTATCTTGTTTCATCAGGGCACACCAGCAAGCTTGATGCACACACGTAGCAGACAGCACTGAGGACAGATTCTGAAATATGTGCACAGGGCTGCATTTCTTCTCTCCTGCAGAGAGTGGTAAATCTTACTCACCCTCACTCAGACTCATCTGGGGGCAGCTTGGCTTTTACAATCGGCCCCAGTGACTCAGTACTAGTGAGGCACTGACTGAGCAGCATGGCCCCATGGCCCAGGTGCAGGGTCCACAGTGCCAGCCATTCTTCCAAAGGGCCCCTGGTGGCGGGTATTAATGTGCAGGGTGAATAGTCCCTTGGCTCCCAACATCCCCCAGATGAAAGGAAATGAGAGGAAGTTGGGCCGGATGGGCTCAGTCGCAGGGCACCACTGTGGAGAATAATCGTTAAAAGCATCCCGCTGTGCCATTGCCGAACTGTTAAGAAGCCAAGTGAGAATTCACAAATCTCTCCATTCATCTGGTGCAATGGAGTATGTCATAGGGTTGAAGTGAAATTCACATAGGTTCACGCATACTGAAGGTGAGGACTGCGTTCATATTTGAAGCAATTCTTCATGATAGCTCATGTAACACTCTTACATTTCTCTCAAGTACAAGTAAGAAGCTGATATAGTAAAGGAAATGACAGATAATCTATTTTTTGGGTGGGGGGGTGATGAAGTATGATTACATTTTTTTTCTAAGTGGCAAAAATACACCAGTCTGCTATGCACATTCATTCCTTTACTGCTGTCAGCATATTGAGCAAGTCTGCATATTGTTGCTATGAGGTCGCTTTTTTGGAAATGTGTTGATTTTCCATGATTACACGTCTCTAGTGTGAAAATAGGTTTGCCTATTTGCTCCTCACATTTTATGTCTGTGTTAGCCTGTTATGTATAATCATACTTGGCTCATATTGTTCCACGGCCAGACTTTTTCAGCCCCCAAGAGATGGCTTTTCCATTTTCGTAATGTTACTCTGACAGGAAACAGATGCATTAGTGGATGTGAATAATAACAACAATAGGAAAAAAGGCACAATGTTGAACCAGTAACCGAATAGAATGAGATAATATTTGTGGAGTTTATCTGGCTGAAAATATCCAGACTGGATGGGTGGATGATGGGTGTTTTCACACCACATTTTTCCATGAAAACAAAGAGCAGCCCACGCTGGTGCTGCTGTGTGTTCATTGGGAAATACTTCCAGTGTAAATGTATACTTTGTGTCCTACCGCCATCCACCCGCCTGGGTTTGGCGTTATCACTGATGGCGCAGTTGTGCAGATACGCCGTCCCTGTAATTCTGCGGCACCATATAGCTCAGATTAAAGACGGGCATCTTGCATTGTGACTGTCATTCCCTCTCTCTCCTCCAGCCTCTAAGTATATAGGTCTCTGCTAACATCTTGCCAACTAGAAAGTGACATCTGATTAACTCTGGTATTTTTGGAAGGTCTCAGGAGATGGCGGGTATTTTTAATGTGTGTGCTAGGCCTTGTTGGCCCGGATGGGGAAGAGCAGTGATGACACGAACACCCTGGTGACATCAGAGATGCATCACTTTGTGCGGAATGACTCCACAGCCACATTCCCCACCTTATCTCCTATGGGAAGAGGCCCAGGAAAAGTTGCAAATTAGTGGCAGAGAGAGAGATAGAGAGAGGGGAAGGGAAGGGAAAGAGAGAGGAGACAGAGACAGAGAGAAAGGGTGGTAACTGAAACTTCTTGGTGTATCTCTGAATCTTGTTCGGGAAGAGATGACCTACATACTCTGTCGAGCTGAGTAGCCCACACCTTATTCATCCAAGTCTTTCACTGTCTCCTAGCTGTAAGTTTGTCTAATTTTCTCAGTATTGTTTTAAAAATGTTAAGTTTTCCAATGTTTTTGTAGTACACTCGCCATCATAAAATTAAAGACAACCCTTAATTTTGTCGTGTGATTTAGAACATCTATAGATTTTTCCTTAGGAGTTTACACCATTAAAACATGGGGAAATTGGTAGTTGTACTCCAGCAGCCTACCACCCACACAACAACTTTGAAATGAGTCAAAAGCCTGGAAGCTAGACTGCAAGCAGTAGCCTTGTTTGTCGTGAGGTTGGCATTCATGTTGCCCACTTAGTCTCACTCAAGCAAAAAAACTCTAAAGACCTGTTTCTGTCCCCTCTCATTTTTACCAATCTCTGTTTGTTGTCCAGCTGGCATCAAGTAAGTCCCACAGGTGGCCATAGTTCATAATCAGACCTCTCTTGATTTACTAATCATGGACACGATTAAAATCAGAATCTACAGTCTATTCTTAGTTTTTAACCATTAGCCATCAATCACCCTCTCTACACCACCTCTCTCTAAACCCAGCAGCCTGTGTTCTACATTCCATATTTATCTCTACAGCCCCACTCTGTTCTCCCTGTAGGGAGCTTCTCACTGCTGAGGAGGGCTAGGTGACCTGTATAATTGGATCTAGGCTTGTTCCGTGCACATAAAGGGACATAACCAGATTTCATGCTCAGGAGTTCACATTCAGCACTCTTCACCTTTCATCTTCCGGCTCCAAAGTTGAGCTTTGTCACCAGCTCCACACGACATGACCTCCAGCCCAGTGAAATCTGCCTCAGATGGAGAAATGTGTTCCTTTGTTTACTCTCATGTCCGAATGATTGTTGCCTCTCTGTAGGGTTGGTCTATTTTACAGCTCTTTTTTTCTTCTCTCACATCCCCTCCAGTGTTGTCAGTTGGTGTCAATCTTCCAGTTACAGTGCAGCTTTTTTGAGATCAGCTGTGCTATGGTACTCCATTAGTTTTTTTTTATTTGATGCGATAATATCCTACCCCACTTGACAAATATATTAAATTAAACTTTTGGTGATATAATATTGGTATACTTTTTCAACGAGTTCTTATTTTAAGGGCAGTAGAACTATTGTCTTAAATGCACACTACGGTGCTTTGACATTTCCCTTTTCTCATGTCATTGGTCTGCATATAACAGCTTAATACTGTGACAGTCAATAGTGGCCAGTGAGAACAGTGGTACACAATCATATCAACAGAAACACCATAGAAAAGGCTTTTTAAAGATAGAGACCTTTAACTGTCTTTCTCGGGTCCTTGCCTCCCAGTCACAATTGTTGGCGGCCAGACAAGCTTTTAAATCTCTTTTTATTTGCACAATTACGCAGCTGCCACATAAATGTGCAGGCGTGACTCCCTCTCTCGTTTTCCAGTGGTCCTTCATGCAGCTGCAGAGGGCTCCGTCTGGCTGGATTGCACAGCCTGTGTGTCTGGGTGCCGGGAGAGCCCGAGGAGCCCTGTCTACTAGTCTGATCTCAGCGCCGCCATGGCTGCTTGTGAGACCACACGGTCGCCATGGCAACAACTAGGAATGTACAAGCTCTTAGCTTCTTGCTCAGTGTTCCCAGGTAGATGAATAGTGCTCTGCTGCCCCTTCCCCCATTTTTCTCTCTGCTTGTTATTTCCTTGCACCTCTGCGTTAGAGCTTTTTTTTGGCCCTAGCTATCTGTAATTTGATTGGATGAATGTGCATGGTTCCCCCTAGAGGTTGCCACTGAATCACACAGCATTGCATATCATAAAAGAGCAATTTAGTGTAAAAAAAAAGCTCAACCACAATCGATGGAAGGCAGACACCTGTGTAAAATCAGAATGCATTCTGTAGTTCTATGTTTATAGTGCTACAACTAATGCCACCAGGGATCACATGAACCCAGGGCACTGATAATGAATTAGAAAGACTCTTTATCCATAACTCTAATCTGAGATTAAAATTACTCCACTGAGTTCCTTTTGGGTGAAGCAGATATGAAAATGAACAGGGAAATTGATTTATTGGTGGTGAAGAGAAATTAGGATATGTATTATTTTCAATAATGTTTTTTTAATAATGTAGTAGTAAATTCTCTTCACATTGCCATATCAAAGACCACTAAGAGTGATTTAACCCAAACTGATTGCAGTTCCCTCAGTTGCCTGAGCAGCCTTTGTGATGTCTCTGTAAAGACATGGGGGCTCAGGGAGGTTGCATGGCCTTTGGCTTGTAGCTGTGAGATCTACTGTGGTGTGATTTTGTCCCCTGATCTCCACTCAGAGCTGAAGCCACGACTGAAGGTGACAGCTCAGACCCAGAGCACCATCCGGCCTGTTATCTACCTCCAGTCTCACATTAATGGAGAATGTTCTCTTAAATGAATGTCTAACACACAATCTCTTTTTCATTTTTTCTGAAGGTGAAGAACTATTCTTGTGAGGTGTTCTGTGGCTGTGCCTCAAGCAGTGGAAGGAGGAAAGGTAGACGAGAAAGGAGCAGAGAGAGAAGGGGGGGGCAAGAGAGACTTTTACCTCCCCCCTGAAGGACTACACAACCTTGAGGAAGGGAGAGCGTGGCCCCTCACCCCTAGGAGCAATGTGACAGTGGGGCCCAAGCACCATCTCCAGTGGCTACAATGGATCTGAGAATCAGCTCGCTTTGAAACCACCTCACCCAGGTACTGTGAAAAGAACACCTCAACATTTAAACAGCTTCAACAACTTCTCTTTGCCTTCGCTGTTGTACAGCATTATAGAACATATAGAACTGTTGGAGAGAAATCTGTTTTAGATATGACATTTTTTTCTGAATCAACATGTACTGTGATACAGATCATACCGTTGCCTCTGTATCATGTAACATGTGAGTCATATTGTCTGTTGCTGGCAATACCAAACTCCTATACTGAACGGTGGTTATAGCAGTGTTGCTTCTGAGAAATTACACCATCTAACTCATTCTATCTTTGACAGTAAAGCAAACTAAGCCGGGTGTGGTATTTGTGAGTAGAAGGTTGCTGTGTCATACGGTTAAACTTTGTGGTTAACAAGTTCCTCATCCACTACGCTCACATCAGGACCACAACATGTGGCTCTCATGGGTTTTAGCTGAACTGAGAGAGAAAGTGGAACTTCTGCACTGATGTGAAAGATCAAGCAAGGCTTTTGTTTGAAAACTCTTACCAGTTCTGTATGGGATTCTCTCACCAGTTTTCTACTTCTCTACAAGATCTTATTGTGGTACAATAGCATTTTATCTGAAAATAAATCATCATGGTCAAGGATGGATCAGTCAGAAGAAAATGCTCAGAAACAGTAATGAAGAAACTCTAATAACCTGTGTGTTTGCAACCGTGTGCAGTGTTTGTACAAGTTTGGTGCTGTGGGCTTGTACAATATCCATTATGTAAGCGTGTGTGTGTATCTTATCCAGAAGTTGTTTCAGGAGTGTGTGACAGCGTCAGGCACATTTCCCCTCCAGAGTGGACAGGAAGACTGGCAGTGGAGGAGAGGAAACTGTCGGCATCAAACGGCAGATGGAGAGACAGCATGTGCTTACACTGCAGAAAATACCCACACATACCCACACATACCCACACAGACACAGACACACACACACACACACACACACACACACACACACACACACACACACACACACACACACACACACCTTACACAACACACAACAAATGAAAATCACACTTAACTGAGATGACAGTATGAAAGTGTGACTTTGCATGATATCGTCCTCCCTTTGCCCTTCTTGCTGACCAAAGTTTTCCATTTCATCCTTCTCTGTGTTTTGCCTAATAGAAAGTCACTGGAGCTGAGCCTTAGCCTTTCCTACTCCTCCCGGTGTTAACAGCTTTTCTTGGCAGCAAAAGTGACCTTTGTTGGTGCAGAAAAAAATAATAAACTTGCCTTTACTCCGCGGCCAAGTCTGGCTTGTATAGCTGATGCATTAACCTATTGCGTGATTACAGCAGGAGCAAGATAGATCGCTTGCCAACACACTGTTTATGCAGCTCTCAAAGAAACTGTGTTCTTATATGACATTCACCCGGGTCAAGTCAGTGAGCTCTTCTCCTGGCAGGGGCTATTGATTTGATATCGGGTGAATGGGTAGTGATGCGAAGCCACGCGGCTCCTCAGGAAGTGGGTGTCTGATTGTTTCCCCACGGGCTTGCGGGACTCAGCAGAGGCGTGTCTGAGCCCCTGCTCCTGCTGCTGTAACCTTGCCCTTGTACGCCCTCCAAACACATGCTATCCATCTTCATTACTGACAGTAGCCTCCAGGGGTGGGGGTAGGGGGGATGGAAGTGAACTGAGGAAACAGATGAGGAGAGGCATACAGGTACAGTAGCCTCCTCCATTGTACAGGATGCCTGTCACTCAGGCACATCAGGTGCAACTGATGACACAGGATGATGACTTTTTAAACACAGTTGCTCTGTCCGAAATGTTCACTCATTGACTATGTAGTGCACCCTATTGTGCGTCAGTTGCATTGGCTTATTCACTACATAGTGTAGTACATTGTAAATCTGTGAATATTTGACTGCAGTTATAGTGTCTGCAGTTATAGTGTGCATTTATGCACCCTCCACCCTTCTAAGGACACTCCCAGAGTCACTCACCCATCTTTGCTCTTTGCTTTAGCTGGTGTGTGTGTGGCCCATGGAGAATGTCCACTGCCAGTTTTGGCAGAGCCCAGGTCTGCTGCAGCTCCTGCTGCTCCCACTGCAGCTCCTGCTCCTGCTCCTGCCGCTGTTACTGCTGCTGCATAGCTGCTGTTGTGTGAGGAGAGGACGTGACACGTCCACTGCTTGGCTCTGCTCCGAAGTGACAGTGAGTCGGAGGAGTGCCACCGCAGGACAATAGCCCAGCGCCATAATGGGCCTCTCCTCAGCAAACCCTGCTGGGCGCTAGGACAATGTGCACGACTGTACGGCCCCAAGGGCCTTGCCTATTGAGTCATCTCTGCATATGAGAGTGAAAAACAAGAAGCAAGGTTGTGTCCAGTCTTAAACAGCGATGTGACATCGCTCTCAAGATTGTGCAAAGGCCGGTGCAATGGAGTAATGTTATCACGCTCTTCAGTCTGTTCCGCAGAGGCTGTTGTTGTGTAATGCTGTTATGTCTGGTGTCTCTTTTCCTGTAACTGAATAGCTGCTTTGGTTAAGTAATGATGACATAATGTCAGTGCTTTCTGACCACATACCTCATTTCAAACAATCTAACAGTCTCACCTTCAACTAGATTCTCTTTTCGATCATCATCTGATATCATTCAGAATGGTAGACTGTGCTGCAGAGATGCTTGCCTGAGCTCAGGGTCAAGCCTTCTGTGCAGTAGGTCTGGCCTCCTCCAGCACAATAGCGAAGTCCTTCTAGACAAGTCCCCGTACTCAGTGGCCATGCTGGGTTATTTTGAACTGTGCACGTACAGTACCTCACTACACGGCAAGTGTGGTACAGTGGAGCACAACACTGCAAGATCATTGGATCGCTGTTTGTATAGTTTGGTAGATAATTGGCTCTTGGCAGCAGAACAGGTGGAATATTTGTAGACACTCGCCATCTTGCCATTATTAAGTTTCCCCATGCATTTCCATGGATGATGTTTCCAGTGTCACCTCCTCTAAGAACGTCTCTGACAATAGCAGGCAAGTTAATGAGTAACACATTGCAATTTATTAAGTCATGTACCACTTCCCAAAGTGTGTGCACTAACTCATGCATAGACAAATACATATGCATGTGCACTCACAGACAAATGTACATATACATACAAATACAGTGTACATATGGGCTGATTGGCTGGAAGTACGCGCCCTGTATCCTTTTTAAAATAATTTCATGTTTCTTTGCCTGCATTATGTATACAGCTTGCTTCAATCTTTTGCTCACACACTCTCTGTGACAGTATGCATTCCTCATTTTACCATCTGTGAAAACTGCTCTGTGCAACCTGCATATGTCATTGCAGCATTTAAGATGGCATGTTGTCAAGCAAACATTTGTGACTTTAGTGTAGTGCTCAAAATACACAGTCCAGCTTTTCAGTGGACGAGAGCAGCCATGGCTCTCCCACACCTCGGCTTTGACCCCTCTCCAACACTCCTACACACACGTCTTCAAACCTGTAATTAAAAAACACTTAGACATTCAAACACAAGCATTTGCTCATCCACACATAGACATACACATGCACAAACACACACATACGCCTGCATAGGCATAGTTAGGCACAGACATGCATACGCACGCATGCACACATATGCACAGACACACTTACACATGCAACCCCTCGTCAGCACACACACAGATACACATGAACAAACACACACACGCCTGCAGATGCATAGGCACAATTAGCAACAGACATACATATCAACACGCATATGCACAGACACCCCCCCCCCCACCCACCCACCCACACACACACACACACACACACACACACACACACACACACACATACACACACACTCCTGTTGATGTTCCCATCTGTTGTCTTTGGTCAGCTGGTCTTGGAGAATCTCAGCCCACTAGGACAGCATTTGTCGTCTGCCTCTCTGTCCTGGAATGAAGTGGCTTTTGTTTTGGAGCTGCAGTGCTTATCACTCCTCTCCCCACAACTGGCTCCCTCCTCCCCCCCTCCATCCTCCTCCTCCTCGTGCTCCTTCTGCAGAATGAAAGGACTCAACGTGATGGATTACATGTCCTTGTGCTCATCACATCCTGAAGGAAAGAGGATTGTTCCAGAACATTTATCTTGCCGCAATCAGATTAGATATCATTGTGAAGATTCAGAAGAAAAAGACTCAGAACAACAGAACATCCTCATGGAAAAGCTATAGAAAAACAAGACTAAACAAACAAGAATGCTTGTCCAATGAGCTAAAATGACATTTCTTTAGTAAGTCTGGAGAAGGTTACTTGAGAGATGTTTACAGCGAGTGGCACTGTGCGGGTGGACAAGACTTTCACTTTGTGCATAGAGTCTGAACACTCTATAGGCACTTTGTTTAAACTTGAAACCTATGGGCTCTTCATTTTCAGTTCATAGATTTTTGGTTAAAAATGAGTTGAGGGAAACTGAAATTTTAAGAGTTCCCTGATGTAGTAGTATTGCACTGCAAAACACAATATTCAGTGGAAGCAATATGGCGAGCTAGCCTGGCTACATAGGCATAGGCTGCCAAATGAAAACTGTGCAACAAAAACACATGCCTCTAGAAGAGGGGTGATAGACTCTTCCTGCTGTTTCTTATTGTCATGTCCTATGTAATGTCAGTGCTGCCTCCCAGGTTTTCCAATAAGTTTTATGCATTAATGACGTTTGTAAGTCAATGTACGAAGATGACTGCCTTTAAGAAAAATACCTTTTTAATTCTTAATGTTTACATGCAAAAGAGCAAGGAGATAGCAGCTTGGCTGGGTTGGGGTGAGGAGTTCCTTAAGCAGAAAGAAGCTGAAGATGAAACCCATTTACAAACGGAGTACCCTTCTGCCCAGGGTCAAGAAAGAAGACAATGATCTAATTCAATCATTTGATCTCACCCTGAATAAACCTCCACCTCCAAGTTTGGGGATTAAGATTAGATTACATTTGGTGATGGTAAAATTTAGAAAGAAATTCTAACCTGGGATCATCTGATTTGAGCTGAGTGGGTAGAATATTTGATGCTGTCACTTTTCACACATCTTATACATGTGCCTGCCTCCCTCTGTGGGTGCGTAGGTTGAAAGCTGTAATTGCATCGGCTCTGAATAATTGAAACTTCTGGAGACGTGATTCCCTGGGGAGAGAGAGAGAGAGAGAGAGAGAGAGAGAGAGAGAGAGAGAGGAAGAGGAGGAAGGAAGGAAGGAAGGAAGAGAGAAATAAGGAGAGGATGAAGAGAGGGGGCAGGGGACATGATGGATGTTGTGGCGTGTTAGCATGTGGTTTCTGTACGGTCTAAGAGGATAGGAAGTTGAGTGTAGTGACTAGTGAGATGTGCATGTGGTGTGGTAAGCATGCTGAAAATGTGTTATGTCTTCTGCATAAAGTTGCGTGAAATCATGCAAATCTGCCAATCAGGACAGATTTAGTCCTTGAGACCTTCCTAAGATATAACTGACTGCCAAACATGCGCACAAAACACAACACACAAACACACAAACACACACGCACGTTTGGACACAAGATTTTCAATTCATGTCTGTCCCACATACAGACATATATACACGTACACCTAAATACAAGGTTACATCCAAGCTTCTCAAGCACCATGCTGTTGTGCTATTCCAAATAAATTAGAACCCAAGAGTCTTTAAAATCACACACACACAGACATATACACTCTCAAGCTAGAGTGTGAGAACCAGCTCGAGCAGCCGGTCAGTGTGTGTAAACTCCAGATTGGAGTAAATATTTACCCACTAATTGCAGACCGCCTCCACACATCACAAGAATGTGACAGTGGATTGCACATGTAGTCAACAAAAGCCAGAAGCCCTGCCTTCCATTTCCTCTTTCTGCTTTGTTGTGTTATAAAAGGCACTCTAAATGTGATCATGCTCATGTTAGACTGATGTGTTTTTTTCTCCCCTGCAGGGATTAACTGCTTAACTAATCTCTCATTTCTCCCCTTTTTGCCAAATCACTGAAAATGCTGGATCTAGCTGTGCTCATAGAACACAGCATATCTCTAATGAATTCTTAACAAAAGAAGGATATACTATCATTTGCATAATTTTATGTATTTTTTCATTACATTATGTAGTATATATTCAATGCATATACATCAGATATACCATTGTACATATTTTACACATACATCAACATTTCATGTCATTATTCTGATGTAGGTTGTAAAAGTCCTTTTGACGTAAGTTCTTTTATTAGTGTATTGTGTGACACATGATCGCAGTCTATCATTAGCACACATTTTTCAGTGACTGTTGCCGGTGGCTACTCATTACTGGTCATACTATGTGGTCTTTTCAAATGTCAGAAGATAGTGTTTTCTTAAGCAGTATCTGTTGCAACTGCACATAACTTGTAATGGCATGCTGTTTCACAACAAGGGACTACATTACATCAGTGCCTTTTTTTCTGCCAGCAGAACACATAGTCCCTTTTGCCCTGCCTGTTATGCATGCAGTAGTTAGCATGGTGTATCTAACAGTGGCGTTTTTCTTGTCTGTTAGTCCCACTGACAGTCATCAGCATGCCTTTCATCCGCGCCTGTGCTCACCCAGGGAGATGTTCCACTTCCCCGCTGGGAGTGATGGATGCTGGGAGTAAATCTGCTGGGCTGGGCTGGGCCGGGCCAGGCCACCATGGCCCAAGGTCATCCTATGCAGGAGGAGGCGGCGTTGCTGTAGTTACGCTCTGTGGAGCTGATTAATGGCTGCCGTGCGTGGCTAAGGTGTCCGGTGTGCTGCTCAGTGCGCTTCAGCAGACCTCTGCCCCCACTGCAGTGCTGGAGACCCAGTGCTGGGGAGGGGAGCTAACTCTGGCCTGTACACAGCTTCCCACTGTCCTCTTGGTTTGGTGAAAAATGTGCATGAGGAGTGTTATGAAAATACCATTTTGTTGTCTCCATCCATCAATAATGATCCTTTTTGTCTCATGCTTGTACACTCACACAGAGACATGGAGGCATTTGGTTTCACCACGTGGTGAGTGGAGGCAAACTGTAAAGTTCATAATGGCTCTAAAAATAAATATTGGTCACCATGTCAACAGGGAGACTGCAGGGAGCGTTGGGATTAATGAAGCAGTTGTATTGACCTTCTGTCTCCGTTGGAAGGCTTACACTAGCTCAAATAAAATTGCTTTCACAACAACAGAAAATGAGAAACAAGATTTAATTTGCCCGTCAAAAGCAGGTCCATTCTCAAAGCATTTTTTCTTACTCCGCATACAACACAGCACTTGTGTTTGTGAGAAGAGAGAGAGAGAGAGAGAGAAGAGGAGGGAGACTTTGAGAGAAAGGGAGAAACTAGCGATTTGTGGACTGTATCTCCGATGAAGCACAGCGTGGTTTGACATCTTCCACACCTGCAGCGGCCTAAGATGGTGTTTCCACTGTCTGCACCGGCTGGGTCGGTGTAGGGGTCAGTGCTGATAAATACCCTCTGAGGACTCCCTCCGTCTGACTCGCTCCATAACGCGAGCACATGGGCTGTCAGTGCACAGGTTGCCATGGGAATGCTCAGTGAGGTGCTGCATCGATGTTGGGAGTCAGTCCTGTGTTTTGGGTGTGTTTTTGTGTTTGCGTGCCTGTGTGTGTGTGTGTGCGTGTGTGTGTTCGTGTGTGTGTCTGTGTGAGAGAGAGAGAGAGAGAGGGAGAGAGAGAGATTTTCCTTCCCTTAAAATGTTCTTTTTCCCTTTTGGTTTCACCTTCAGATTTATAAAGTCTTGTAGTCTCCCTCATAAATCCTACTGCATTGCAATCAAGGCAGAGTGATCTGCACTTTGGTTCTGCAATGAGAGAGGCAGAGATTAATCTATGCTAATGGCATTCATGTCCATGTGTTTGTCCCCAAAAGATGCAGCAGCGACACCAATGCATTAAATTATTCTTGCCCCATATCAAATCCCATCACCCTGGAGACTGGGAGGAAGGGGTTAGGTGGCTGGGACGGCCACGCCTGCACACGCACATGCTTGTGTCCCTCTAATTTAATTTGTTGTGATCGACACTGCTGCTGAAAACGTGGAGCTTGGCCACCTCTCGGCAAGTGGGTCAGCGCACGGGGAGATGTGCTCAAGCCTGTGAGCAGATGGAGGTGCTCCGGCTCTACCAGTTTGAGTCGGGCACGACGACCGGCAGCCTTTAAATAGAAGGCGCAGGTCTGTACTGTTCTGCCTCTACCCCCCTGGGCACAGTAACGAGACAGAGGACAGATAATAGGAGCAAGTTGCCTAAAAAAAGGTAGAGACGAGAGCAAAGAAGAAAAAGGACAGTGGAGGTGTTTATGAGAGGGAGGGTGGTAGAGACAGAGAAAAAGAACTATGTTGTGATTTTCAGCCAAGTTTCTAACTTTGTTGTTTTTTTCTGTTTAAGTAGGACTGCTTTAGACTTTAGGCAGGGTTCACGCATGTAATAATGCCTTTTCCATATGTATTGAAATCGATGTCTGTATAAAGCTATCAGCTTTTAGCTGTCCTATCATTCAGCTTAGGCCAAAGATCACGGAAATCATGGCATCGCCACATGAAAAGAAAGTAACTTAATAATGATGACCTATTTGTGGGCATGGTCTACCCTCTGTCACTTTGTACTATGCCAATGCATGTTTTTCTGTGTGTGTGTGTGTGTGTGTCTGTCACACAGAACATTTCACTCCAGATACTACCATGCTGTCAGGGCATACCACTTCCCCCCTTTGCAAATTTGTCATCTTTTAACTGGTAGCACTTGTTCTTGCTGAGAGAGTTGCTCATTAACAAGTGGCACATGGAAAGGCAGATCGAAGCGAAGCCTGAGAGGGTGTTAATTGCAGAGCTGGCTAGGAGAACAGCCTGACAAGGGAAGGAAGTCCCCTGTACACCATACAGAGAGACGCAGCCATCTCACGAATGGTAACCACGGGGTCTACAGCAGTGTGGTTGTGGTGTTAGTGACCTGGACTGCTAATGGTTGTTGTTTTTAAAGGACATTATTAATGTGTCATCACCACATGGTGCACAACCTCTGCGCAGTGGACTGTTCCGTTTTACTTCACAGTAGCGGTCATATGCTTGTAAGTGTCTTGCAAGACTTGTATGACTTTGTAAGTGCTCTCCTCAAAGGTCAAAAGTTTCATTATTTTTATAATTACATAAATTGTAGGCAAATGTGCAACAGACCCAGTTCCAGAGACATTGTGCTACTGGGTTGTTTGACACTATGGCCTTGAAAGCAGTGAGGGTAAGTACTAGCTGTCACTGAGTGTGCTGCTTTCTGCTCTTGCCTGAAGTGTTTTTTTTTCTCTGTGTCTTTTTTAGGCTTCCCTTAAGCCGCGTTGTGGCATATAGTGGTTGGTGTGTGTGTGTGTGTAATGCTGAACAGAAAGAGATGATTGTCTGTAGATAGCAGCTCTGAAAGCTGAAAGGCTGATAGGGTGCTTTGTATTAAGCGGTAAGTCTTACACAGGCTCACAAACACATGATCCTCACAGTTTAAACGTGGTGTGAAACAACCACTGTGATAAGTGCTGACCATGTAAGTAGGACAGTGTTTAAAGCTCCTCACAAACTGTCATGCTGTCAGAAGTCAGTGTCTGCCATGCTTGAATGATGCTTCTTGTTGTGCTGGTTTGATCCTATGAACTTCAGTAAACAGGTCTTTAACTGCTCAGGGGTAGTAATCAGTGGCACTTGTGGAGATAGTGCCTTATCATTATGGCAAGCTTTCGTCATGGCTGTCTCATCAACTTTTAATTCGTACTTGTTTACACACATCATTCTTCTTAAACTTGGTATTTAGTTTCCTCTTACTCTTCACTTAATTCTTCAGTGGAGGGTGTTTACACCAATGTTCCTTATCCAATTTATCTCATTTGTACAGTCCATTGATAATGCAATCAAACTAACAGGGTAATAGCCATCAAATACTAAATTAGTCATAGTGGATTTGTAATCATAGCCATCTGTCATTCACCACCACCTGATCTGAGAACAGCAAGTGAAGAAAGAGAATAGTGTCTGTTTGGTGTCTCTCCATGGGTATTGGTGGTCAGCTGTGTGCCCCGCTCCCCCTCCTCCCCCTGCTCCATACAAGGGGCACGAAGACCTGCAGGCTCTCGTGTCTCTCTGGGCCAGAGCAGCCTGGGACACCAGCAGACAAGTGGCGCTGCCATAGACAATGTGCCTCCCGAGGCCACGCGCAAGTGCTCTTTCAGTGGACGGAAATGGAAGGCCTCTACGGGCACACGCTGTGACCTATTTTACAGGGACGAAGAGTGGTGACGGGAGGAGAGATGTGCATAGAGAGGGGTGGGACACTAGAGAACACGTGCAGCCCAAATGAAATGATTGCTTAGTGATGATAGGACTGTGCATGTGTGCAGGATACAAAGGTAAACCCTGCCATGTATTGCCTCTGCTTGTGCACTTAACACAGGTCATTTCACTAATTAGCCAATCTACCTGTCTGATAATTTGTGTGCTCATTAGGATCATCTAGATCAGAATGCTTGGTGCAGAATCAAATGCTTTGACCAAATATGTGGCAGGGATTACCACACATCTGGCTATGAAAAGTGCATCAGAGTGACAATGAAGGGTTTGATCATGTTTTGACAGAGAGGTGACACAAGGACTTGCCGATGTGGCAATGCCAACATTGAGCCACTTGGGAAAGGACAGAAGGTGATTTTTTTATTAGTTGGTCACAATGACCTTAGATGACACTAATGGAAAAATAGAAGATGGTGTTGTAGTTAAAAAAAACTGAGTGAGAGTCTGAAATGAAAGAGCAAGAGAGTGGTAGACTGGGAGACATCACAATGGCTTGGCTGAGTGTGCAGAGGGCAGTGGGCGGATAAGGCCTGTAGCGCAGATCATCCCCTGAGCAGAGGAGCAGATTGGTCCAGACCACAAAACCGAGAGAGGACCTTGCCCCTCAGGGCCGCTATGGGGTGAACAACTGAATTCTGGGAGTTGTAGTGCCTCAGGGCTGAGCCTCGGGGTGCTGATTGCATGCCTTTCCCCCCCATCTGCCCCCATTCTTAAAACACTCCCGGATGTGCCTGTAAGCAACCCTCAGGGAACCAGCCCCCTCAATAGGAACGTTGTGACTGTACGTGCCTGGCTCTAAACATGGTGGCGTGTCCATCTCTGTGTGCGGGTGTATGCTCTCCCACGGCCAGCACCCATCGTGTTCCTGCGTCACGCTCTGCAGGCCCTGATGTCGCCTGCAGCCACAGCACGTAAGTGTCCTCGCTCAAGCATGTGACAGTGACTGCGTGAGTGAGGGGGTGGGGGGATGAGACTCACTCCCCCTCCCTCATTAGAATTCTCCCAGCATCCTCTCTGGTGGGCTGATTTGAACGCATCGAGGCTCCGTGATGTATCTTGTGGCAATCTATTAATGAATGTGTATGTATGGGATGGAGGACGAAGAGGGAGGGGGATGGGATGTATTGGCGATTCCTTAATGACTGCAGCAGAGGCTACTGGGTGGAAGGCGAGACGCTTGTGTTGTGCATTCCTGTGAGGAAATAATGAACATATCTCTCCTCATTTTTGTATGTCAGGCTTGAAAATGACGAATTACACGTCATGTGGGGGTGTCAATATTTATATACAGTGAATTGATCACATGGCTCATATTTACTTGCATTGTGCATTGAATGCAACTGCCACAGAAGCTAAAATTAAACATTTCTCCTGCACGATGCTTCTTAACCTCATTAGTAATGTCTAAAATTTGGACAGGAAGTGTTGAGGAGTGTACTGTGTCACTAATAGCAAAGTATGCTGTAACATCTGTATGGCTGTTGTAAGACTTGAGAAAAGCTATAGGCTGAAATGTTGTCTCTTTTAATAAAGAATTGTCTGCATCAAGCAAGAGTGTGTGGTTTCTTCTCCTTTGCTGGATTGTTTCTTCCGTTACCAGCACCTTGATAAGTTTGATTTCGAGTATGTCAGCCTCCTTCTATAATAGCAGCTGTATGGCTTTAGTCTGTGATTGTGTATCTCTTACTGCTGGTAAAATTGTGCTCGTAGCATTTCTAGCGTCTCTAGCTGTAGTATTCTTTAGTGTTGCTGTGTGTTCCCTCTCATAATTATTGGCAGATTATTGGCATAGAGAAATGAAACATCCATTGTCTTGATTTGGTTTGTTTTAGCTAAATTTGGTTTTAAAGTTAGTTTGATTTGATTAAAGATCATTTTGAGAACTACTTTACAGTCATTTTTGTACATGGCCACTCAAAGGGCCACAAAACTCAGTTGTTTTCAGTGGTTGGACAACATGTCCAGACGATTCTGTGTCAGTTGAGAGGAGCAGCAGGCTGTCACGTCTGTAGGCCCTTTTTCTTGTCATGTAAAAGAGAAATGCTCTTGACTGCGACTGCATTTAAACGTTGATGTTTGACAGAGCAGTTTCTTCAGTGTCTTAAAATTTCAGGTCAAAAGTGTAAATATTTTCCATGTACATTTTTCAAGGAAAATAAGATGAGTTTGCTATACACATACTATTAGTTTGTAAATATTACATACTACAAGTACAGTATATGCTAACTGTATGCAAGCATTTCAAGTTCATGTTGTCTGTAGAGTTATATTTGCTAAGACATCTGTATTTTCTAAAGCACTACAATAACGTACTCCAAATAGACTTCCAAAGCAGCTTTAAGAAGTTTGCCCCGGAGTACTGAGGTGCAGGTCTGTAGTGACCCCTGTGCACTGTAAATGTGCCGACAGCCAGAGTGGGATGATCTCTCTCTCTCTGGCCTCAGTTCCTCTCTTTGCTCCAGTGACCCTGGTCTGGTCGGTCAGCCAGCAGACCACTCCCTCAGTGGAAGATCATTCCAGCGCACACATCGTTTTCTCTGTCTCTCTCTCTCTCTCTCTCTCTCTCTCTCTCTCTGACTGGAATAGAGGAGACAGAGGTGGGGGAGGTTTATGAATGTGTGAAAGCTTTATATGTCAAATCAGACAATATGCTTAAAGTTCAAAAGCCGTCTGGTGGGCTTAAGCATGCTAACAGTGGGAGAGTAGGTAAGCAGCTTTAGCGTGCGCCCTTTCATGCGATTTTTAATTTTAATCAGATAGGCGCCCAGATGAGTTGAGCTGAGCCTCGGAAGGAGAGGCCTCAGGGCCCGCTGGAGAACATGTGGCTTGTGTTTGGTTAATAACCAGTAATGCATATTTAAACACCACGCCTTTGGAGCATGTGTGCATGGACTGAGCTCATGCTACGACAACACTGGAGTGCACTGCACTCGGCAGTCAGCTCAGCAGCGTAGGCTGGACTCATGAATGAATGATGCCACATGATCAGACTTGCTCCCTGACATGCATGTTTTGTGTGATACATACCAATATGTATTTAATTTTTAATCACTGTGTATCAGACTTTGGTGGAACAGAAATTACTTTGATTTTAGTCTTTCAGTGATAAACACTGAATACATTTCCTTCATTAGCTAACACAAATGTGAAACTAGCTTTGAGTAATAATAAATATGCCACATGTATGGCTGTATATTCGTTTCTGTGCTGTTGCTGTTGTTGGTTTTGTGTGACTTGATGTGTATTTTCTGTGTTGATGTTTTGATTCTAAAAGCAAAAAAAAGTGAAACGTACTTTGAAATAATTACAAATGAAATGAAAATGATGGTTTTCACAAGGGAGAATGCCTGACTCCATTCACACGTCTACACCCTCATGGCCACACTGTGCTGTCACAGCAACAATGAGGGTGGTTTCAATTTTCCTGTGTGGAATGTGGCTGCCCTCTAGTGGCTATTTAAGATGCATGAAATCTGTCACAGTTGTCTAACCATCAGAACTGCAACTGAACACAGCAATAGTGTGCCCCAGTCAGATAATTTGTCAAGTATATGATTACATGAAATATGAAATGACTTAAAAAAAAACAATAATTATATATCTCTTTTTCTCTGCAGTCACGATGGTCCCAGTTCTGTTTTTAGTGGTAACAACAACAACAAGCAACAACTCAACCCATCTAAATGGAACAGAAGGTAAGAGCACATGTCATGTCACCATGTCAATAAGATTTGGATCCGCTGTTGCTTGTGTGTGAGTCAAGCAGGGTCTGACTTTAGTGCCAAACAGCATTTGTTAACACAGTGTTACATAAGGGATGTGGACCATGGATTGCTATGCTGACAGTAGTCAATATCTTCAACTGCATGTAATTAAAATTTCCATTTACAGCCAATAGGGATTACATACAATGGTAATTGTGCACTTGTAACTGATAGTTATTGGTGACTGAAAATGCTACGTGTAAGGTTTAGCTTTCATGGAACCAGTGATTAGCAGCGCTTATCTCAGCAGACAACAACACAGTTAAGTTTGCAGTGTGCCTCTTCAGCCTGTATAATGATGGGCCTTGTTAAATGTCCTCCAAGATACAGACAGATCAGACACACACACACACTTACATGCACTCTTACACCATGCACAATCTCTGTAAATGTTTTAGACACTCTTTCTCTGTCTGTCTCTCTCTCCCTCTTACACACACACACACACACACATATACCTATGTACACACACACGCACACACACACACGCACGCACACACACACACGAGCACACAGTACTACTGGTAGGGCGAGACATTGCCTCCATTCAGCTGCTGTGAAGTGCTGCGCTCTGTGCAGCTCAGCTTCCTGTTCTTTTGTTTTCACGGCTGAACCTCAGCACTCCCTCTCCCTCTGCCTCTTCCTCCAGACAACAACCCGCTCAGCGCCCCCCACGTCCTGCCCACCGTGCTGGTGCTCTCGCTGCTGCTGGTCATCATCGTGCTGCTGGCCTGGTACTTCCTCAGGTAGCCCATGAGTCAGGGGTAGGGGAGGAAGGGGGAGGGAAGGGGAGAGGAGGGATGTGAGAAGGAGGTTTAACCTCCCCACGCACACACACAGACACACACACAGGCACACACACGGGGGAGGGAGGCTTGGGATTACGTCACAGTGCTCATAAACGGGCGGGGGCCAGGAACTTACACATATTCATGCACGCAGACACACACACACGCACACACACATACTGACACGTAGGAACACCCACACCTCACAGTCATGCTCTCTCAGATAGCTGAAACTGAAAGCTGAGACAGAGAGGGCGAGTGAGAGATTGACAGCAAAAGAGACAGCGAAAGGCAGAGACAAGATAGATAGAGACAGGGAGACAGGAGGCAAAGAGCAAAGAAGAGAGGTAGAACGTGTGAAACGTCTACACTTATTGTCCTCCAGCAAGTGGTGTGGATAGAGTTCCTAGTATACCTTCTCCTCTGATGAGAAAGAACAGCTTCTCATTTCGATGGTAAGATGGACTTATGTGTACTTTGAAAGTAAGATGTGTGAGCACACGTTTCTTAAACAAGCTAAGTCAAGAGTAATTGAGTCTGTAAATTTTAAAAGTAAATTTGTCTGTTGTAATGTGTGTTGTAATGTCCCTAACTGTTTTTCTTTTTTTCTTCGCTGCTGTACCTGCCAGGGTAAGACACCACAGGAAGGCGGTGGTCACAAATGTCGACAAGAAGATACCAAATGGCATTTTGGAAGAACAAGGTCAGTTAGCTGTTTAATATGCTCGCTGCATTCTGAAAGTTACTCTAAGTCAATAGCTAGTGAAAAAAACATAAAATTACCTTTAGTTGTTAACCCAGGAGTCCTTGTTTGAGGTGTCATTGTTGACTTCCTGTGGTTTGTATGTGTGAAAGATGAGAGCTAAGCGTGCCATATTAGACACAAACTTTGTAGCACCCAGTTTTACTAAACATACCAATTTAAACACATACTTTATAGCACACAGTGTAACTAAGCATGCCAGTTTAGGCCACCAACACAACATCTATTAATAGTTAATGCAAGGTCAATGATTTAAAAAGTGTAAGCACATAGAGCAAGCTATTATAGCACCTTTGGTTAAAGAGAGGACTATAGCATATTTCTTTGTGAAAAGTAGCACAAAAGTCAGTGCGGTTAGATCTATTTTGTTACCATATCCTGCACTGAACTGCATACAGTATCTCCGTGCAGCATTATAGGTGTGTAATCCCAAGCATGGCGGATTTATGTTCCCCTATTTGGACTGACTGCCTGATAGGAATCTTCCAGGGACATTGTTTACTTTCTGGCTGCAGAAAAGTGCAACACACGCCCAAACTTGGGAGAGAGTCTTGGGTGTTTGAAGTCATTAGGAGCTGCTGATGGATTGAGCTGTTGTGGGTCGATTCTGTTGACGTTCTAGCAGTTAGATTTATTCCAACAGGGAACATAAATTTATATAATCTTATCAAGATAGAACGTGCCAAGACAGGTCATGACTTTGTACATTTGAAGGAAAGTACATCAATTACTTTGTTGCTTCTCACAAAAGAGAGCAACAAGTACAGCATGTATTTAGTTGCAGACTTTGGCCTTTAGATTACTTGTGGCTGACTTTACTCAGGCACCTGTAATGGTTAATTACTTCTTTCCTCGATTGATGTCAGTGTTATTTATAAATGTTATCTTTTTACGATGAAGTGTGTGCGTGTGTGTGTGCGCATGTGTGTAATTTGGGTTTTTACCCCACTGTTGCTAATGCCCATGCTATTTGGTTTTGCCCCACTACCTCTGTCTGTACCACAATAAAATGTGCAATATCTACACCGTCCTTATGCAATGTTCACTATGCCCTTCCATTTTCTCCCCTCTCCCATTGTTTTTTTCTGTTTGCACAAAAAGAGTATTGTAGTCTAAAGTGCCCCTTTTCCAGGAAGCTTACCTAAGGCGCATCTCTCTCCTTGTGAGATACCCCATACCATACTTTGTCGTACTGTTGTACGTAAAAGCTGTTCTATTACACACTGCAGTTGTATCACTACTGTACTAGTCTGTACTTAGCCCCTTTCACCACCTATTTTTATTATTTACTATGCCCTTGTATATACCCCCTTCATCCTTGTTTTCTGGATTTTTTGTACTTAACACTTTGTACTTTTTGTACTTGAGATTTTGTTACTTTCATCTGGCACCTTAGTGGCCTTGCTGTTTAGTTTCATTGTACAGGCAACTGTTCAATGACAATAAAAGTCTTAAAGTCTTGAAGTGTGTGTGTGTGTGTGTGTGTGTGTAGATTTAGTGTAGGTGTGTTTACGTGTATTTGTTTGTAGATTTGTGCAGATATGTTCATGTTTGCAGCTTTGCAGATGTGTGTATGTGTTGATGTGTCTGTGTATGTGGGTATGTTGTAGATCAAGGTAAAGAGCTTGGAGGCCACACAGCTGAGTTAAGCACACTGTCAGGTACATGCTCCAGTGTAAGCTCTGTGAAGAGGAACTGGTGTTACTAACAGTGTCTATGTGACCCTAACCAAAACATTCTGGTGCTGGCTTAGTGTTGGTTTGCTATGGGCTGCATTGGGGTCGGACCATTGTCTTTCTAACACGTTTGGTTATGAGTATTTGAATAAGAAAACACGATCATGATCATGGCAATGATTCACCTGTAGTTATTCCAGTTAATAATAATAAAAAATGACTATGTAGTACTAGTATCAGGTACAGAATCAAGTAGCCCTAGTGTTTGTGTCGTAGTAGTGTTGACCGAATGTCTGAGGTTTAAGTTGTCACTGACTAACTGTAGTCTGTACTCAGTGAGAATGACCTACCTGATTACAAGCAGGTGACCAAATGGTATGGGTTACTATGTTGTTCAGCTAACAGAGTAAATGATCATTATATGTTAATAGTAGTGTGTCTGGTTTGAAAACCCTGCAGAGCAACAGACAGTGGTCCTGCTCCCACGCTCACCATCCACCTCCAAGACCTACTTCCCCATCCCCGTAGAACACCTAGAGGACGAATATAGGCTTCGTTCCGCCGATGATGGAAAACTTTTCAGAGAGGAGTATAATGTAGGTCTAATTATTTCTAATTCTACCCCCTGCCCTTAACCTATTATTCTCTGTTTTCAGGTTGTTTGAAGATCTATTCACTGTGCAGTCATTTTGTAGCTCTATTGTATTCACAGTGAATGTAGTTATATTGTTTAGTTTTTTGTGTCCTTGCTGTATTGTATCCATAATAACTTTTTATAATGAGGAATTGTATGTATGCTATGGTTGTGTTTGTGACTCGGACAAGAAACCTGGGATGTACTAACATAATTGTCTGATTACTGCACATGTTCTTTGATAACAAATTCTGCCCCTAGCCAGTCAAGCTTTCAATTTTGTTAGTGAGCTCAAATTGCATGAAATTGTGAGTGCTCTGCTAATGGATTCACTATATCACAGAAAAATACTTGTTTGATTTTGTTACAACTTGCCAGCCTTCATTGTTTGATTGCTGTTATTTGGGACAGGCATGAAATGAGGATCTTGTGTGCGTGTGTGTGTGTCTGTCTGTCTGTGTATGTGTCTGTATGTATGTGTGCACACGTGTGTGTATATCTATATCTATGAGTGTTTAAGTGTGTGAGTGTCTGTGTATTTTCGTGACTGACTCATGTTTGTAATTCCCCATGGCTTCTCTCCTGTCCTGTCAGAGGCGTGTGAATCAGCAGAAGCCTGTGCCAGCTCAGATCACCCACAGGATTGCCAATCAGGATCCCACTTTATTAAATAATGTGGCCAAAATGTGAGCCTTTGTGGAAGAGGATGTTTATGCTGACCGGCCCTAATGGAGCCCTGTTTGCGTCCCAGGGAGGGGAAGTGGCTATAAAGACGCAACAAAGACCTATACATGCTGGCCAAAAAAATTGCTGGCGACGTCACATTCACTGCATTACTCCAGCATGTTGTTCATTCTGTCATTCCTACAGCTTCGAAACATAATGTTGTGTGTGAGAATAAGTAGAAAATAAGCAGGCTTTGTTGAACACTCATCGCAGTGTTGCTAACAGTTCTGGTCTGTTTTATGTTTTGGTCAGTCATTGCCGGGAGGTTACACCCAGGGGACGTGCGAGGAGGCCAACAAGGAAGACAACAAGGAAAAGAACAGATACCCCAACATCCTACCATGTGAGTTGCGGCCCCTCTGTGATCTCCCTCTCACCTCCTTGGCAGCCAGCACTGTCATAATAACACTAGTGATTTGTGCGGCTGGCCACACACTCCCAGTGGCTAGGCTTTCCGCTGGCAGTCTGTGTGTCTGTGCTACCTCTGAATGATAACTCACTGGAGACAGGGGTACTGTCTGGTCATGACTTCAGGTTGAGTGCCAGTGTTTAAAACACACCTTTTAGACAGTAATGCCTTTGTCCATGCTGCAGAGTGACGGTTGCTCTCAGCACCTCTTCCTCCACTCATTTTAGTGCACTTCTTCTTTCCCTGTTTCAATTCCTCTTCTATTCATAATTCATCAAACAAAGCCCTTACACTCAGTTATGTGGAAGTTGACCTAATATAGAAAATGGGGGATTTCTGGGACCTGGTCACAGACTTGGCAACTCCCCACTTCTCAAGGAAAAAAATATTTCATGTGTAATTGAACTGAGGAACGTAGACAGCACGGTTTTACTTACTTGACCCATGCTTGTCAATGCCATGTGTGATGATTGTAGCAAGTGACAATTCTGATAGCTATTTTATTTCATCTTTACTTCATCTTATAAAAAATGATGTTTAGTAGCATGCAACACAAACTCTAGCTGCATGTAAAATGAAAATCTCATGACAGGCACAGATAATGGTACCATGACACTGCTTTACTAGATGACACTGCTATATCAGATAGCACTGCTATATCAGATGACAGACCTAATATACTGCCTTTTTTGTGTGTTTCAGATGACCATTCTAGGGTGGTTCTAACCCCAATGGATGGCGATCCCTGTTCGGACTATGTAAATGCCTCCTACATTGACGTAAGTAGTGTTGGGCCTGACAGTGATAAGCACCGCTGTGCACATTTATGAGTTTCTCCTGTCTCAAAGGCCTCTCTGTTCTGATGACCTTTAATGGGCCAGTGCTCAAAAATATTATTCTCCCCCTCCACAGGGCTACAAAGACAAAAACAAATTCATCGCAGCACAAGGTAAACATAGATGCATGACGATTCATTACATCGGTTGTGGTCTTTTTATCACTAGAATGTGTTGTGTATGCTGACTAATGACAGTGCTTTCCCCCCTCAGGCCCAAAACAGGATACCGTGGCAGACTTCTGGAGGATGATCTGGGAGCAGAAGGCAGCCACAATCGTTATGCTCACAAACCTGAAGGAGAGGAAAGAGGTGAGGTATCATTTTCAGACTTGCAAGTAAATGGCCTCTCACCTGCTGGCTTTTTAATTTAAAAAAAAAAAGAGTCATTTGCCAGTTCAGAGCATGTTACTACAAACTTGCCCCTACCAATGTTAGGCTGTGTAGGTGTGTCACTTTCAATCGTTCCTTCAGGCCTAGAGGTCATTTCCTCTCAGCAACAAAGGTTTCATGTGGGTTCTCACCCCCCTGCCGTTGTGTGTGTGTGTGTGTCTCTGTCTGTGTGTGTTTGTGATGTCCTGAGCAGGTTTGCAGGGCAGAATAAGAAATCAATAAGAGCAGAATGGGGAAGGGGATAAAAATCTGCCTTTGTGCTCACCCCGAATCAGTGATTGAATAACGCTTAATAAAGCACTGGAAGGCTTTATCATAATTAGTCAGCAAACTGTCATTAAGTGGTTTTATCCCCGCCTCTCTGGTCGACAGCATAATTCTGATTGACTGACGGGCCAGATTAAGCTGTCTGATTTGTGGCGCAGTGTCTTAAAAGTCACCTTTAGGATTGAGACTGCTGACTATCTGTCTCTCTCTCTCTCCCTCCCTCCCTCCTTCTCTCTCTCTCTTTTCCCCATATGTTTCGAGAAGATAGTTTGAGACATTAGTCTTGATTACATGTATACATAGTAGAGCGCTTCTTGTACAAGCTTGCTGTATATGAACAAACAGTTGCTGTTTCCCCAGGATAAATGTTACCAGTACTGGCCTGACCAAGGTTGCTGGACTTATGGCAATGTCCGTGTGGCCGTTGAGGACTTCACAGTTCTAGTCGACTACACCATTCGCAAGTTCTGTGTGCAATATGTAAGTATTAACTGTTTGTTAAGTAACCCACTCTTGTGTTATGAATCAGAAGAAAATATACATGCCTTAACACCACAGAAACAGCCTGATAAGATACAGTACTGACAGAGGAACAGAAAGGAACATTGTTTTACATTAGATTCACTGATTTTGTCTCTGAGGCATGGCAGGTTTGATATTCCCACTCCCCAACATCAAAGCTCACCACACTGGGGTCCTGGCTGCCCTTGATGTGTAGTGGTGAGAACAAGAGCTGAAATAAGTACATGAAATGCAGCTGAAGCCCACCTTCAGCACCCACACTAGGAATGACTCACCATCTTCAAAGCCAAACCCTGAGGGCCACATAGTAGCCACTGGGTTCCTCTTTCTTTCTCTCTTTGTGTGTGTGTAGGACACTGATACTGTGTGTGTGTGTGTGTGTGTGCAAGTGAATGTGTTGGATAGTGAAGCTTTGTATGTGTGTCTGGGTGTGAGACACTGAAGCTGTCTGTGAGACTGTGGGAACAGGCCAGGTGTGCTGTGGGTGGAGTGTGTGTGTGTGTGTGGAGAGGGATGCACACTGACTCAGTTGTCTCCCGCAGCAGGCCAGTGATGGGACGAAAACTCCCAGGTTGGTGACCCAGATGCACTTCACCAGCTGGCCTGACTTTGGAGTGCCCTTCTCCCCCATTGGCATGCTCAAGTTCCTGAAGAAGGTCAAGCAGGTCAACCCATCCTACGCTGGACCCATTGTGGTTCACTGCAGGTAGGCCTGGGCTAAACCACACAGAACAACCCTAAACCTCTGCCACCAGATGTAACTGCACTGCACTGAAATTGTATATGAAACAAAAGCCTAATCTAGTTGTTAGTGTAGCGTCTTCTAAGAAAGTCAGAGAGTATCTGCACACCAGAGAGCTCCAATATGAAAGTTTATTTATGTAAATAAACATAAATAAACTCTTTTATGGATGTTCTTTGGTGTGTGGATCATATCTAACTTTCTTTGGATTATACACTTTTGGTGAGCTCCTATACCCACCTAAAATAGGTTGGATGTCCATGGATTTTACACTGCATTGTTCATAGTGTTGCTTCATTCCCATTAAGTGCTAATGGATTTTAGTGGGCTTACACAGGAATAGGTCCAGTGAAGAAAGGTGTATGAAATCATTTCTTAAAGACTGCAACAGTATGTACCATAGAATGTGACAGCATGTGAGAGACTGTCGGTTGGAGATCCATTTAGCCCTTGCCCCATCATCTGTTCCTGACTGAGCTGTGACTAGCAAAAGCTCTCATTGGGGGACTTTTGTGCATTGTGTCTATGGAATGCCACTAATGGTAGGCAGCTTGTATGATTTGCATTATGATATGACTCACTCCCAGCATTCACGAAGGCCTGGACAGAAAAAATATGTGGGTCACCCTGGGAAAGTTCAATGGAGTTCTAGGCTTCCAACAGCAACCCCTGACACACAGACGGCAGTGTTTCACCATCATTAGGACACATAGCATTACCCTGGTGACCTGCGCCTTTAAGCAATCTCACAGCACTAAAAGCAGCACACACAGCTGTGAATGGAGCCATTCAATCGTGTTTCAGTAGTTCTCTCTTGTAGCATGGGTCCCTCTTGTGGTTGGACTCCAACACTGCAAACAGGCAGTGGAAACATTAGTCTTTCTTGTGGAATACTGTAGCATCATACTCGTGGATTTGAGTAATACTTTGTGATACAACTTCCTATATTTATACAGCCTTCTCACTGTCAGATTTCGGGGTGCCTTGATTTGATCTAGTTACTGTAGTTTACTTTGGTTGTGTTTTTTGTTGCCACATACAGCCACAACAACAGGAAGATGTTAACGGTTTGCAAAACCTCACAGTGTACAACCTCACAACTCATTCCTTTTACAGAGCATCTTAACATATATTTTAACACACAGCATTTATTCAATTATCTAGACTGTATTGTAGTCCACTGTTTCTATGGTAATCCCCTGATCAGCAGACCACATAAGCATAATAACACTTTACACTGTCAACTACTGTCATATAACGCTGATAAATCTCAATCTCTTTTTTCTTTTATGTTTCTAGTGCTGGGGTGGGCCGAACAGGAACCTTCATTGTGATTGACGCCATGATTGACATGATGTACGCAGAGCAGAAAATCGATGTCTTTGGTTTTGTGTCCAGGATACGAGACCAGCGCTCCCAGCTTGTACAAACAGACGTCAGTAACAGTTTATGAAATAGTATTAGTCAACAGTTGACATGCCTAGAGAACTTAACATTGTGTAACCCTTTAAAAAACACCTCCCATCTCTGGTGTTCTTTTTTCCAAAACATTTTACCTAGGATGCAGTGCATTAGTACATAAGTTTTGTGAGAAGAATTTTAGTGAAAGGTGTAGGTTAAAAGGTTAACTATAATCACTGCTGGCTCCAACCCTTTCCTCTGTGTGTGTGTCTTAAACAGATGCAGTACTCGTTCATATACCAGGCTCTGCTGGAGTACTACCTCTATGGGGACACAGAACTGGATGTGTCCTCTCTAGAGGGACACTTGCATAAACTGCACAACACCCTGACAACAGGTGATAGGGTAGGATTGGAAGAGGAGTTCAAAGTAAGCCCTCATGCTTGACTGGTTCAGACAATTCTTTTGGTTTCATATATCATATCATACCTTATCTGTTTTTTCTTACTTCTAGTTTGTGAATTTACCAGCATTTACTATGCTTGTTAGGAAACAGTGTTCGCACTGGTAAATGTAAAACTGTTCACTGGTACTTGCGTGTTGCTTTTGTATTATAAAAGCAAAATCGGAGGTTAGTTGGTTAGATTCCAACTCCTCCTGACCTGATCAAAGTGTCCTTGAGCATGACACTGAGCCTCATACTGTTCCCTGTGTGCTGGATGGCAACTTACGTGGCAGCCATCTGTTTTTTTGAGTGTGTAAATGAGTGAATGCAAAGTATTTCTTTGGGTACTTTGCTAAGTATATACAGTAAAATCATTTTATGAACGTAATTCATCTACCATAGAAGCATGATTTGAAAGAAACTTCCAATTTAAATAAAAAATTTTTTTTTTACACCTGTCCACAGAAACTCACAAACATGCGGATCATGAAGGAGAACATGAGAGCTGGGAACCTGCCAGCAAACATGAAGAAAAACCGAGTACTTCAGATCATTCCCTGTAAGGAACACCAACTTGTTGGGATTTCATCTAACATGTCCATTGATCACAGAGCAATCTTTACAAGTGGTTTAGTAAAATATGACAAAGAAACAAGTGAAAACAATTGTAAAACTTTTACATTCTGACAGTACACTTTGCTTTGTTCAGATGATTTCAACAGAGTTATTCTGTCGATGAGGAGAGGTCAGGAGTTTACCGACTACATCAATGCTTCTTTTATTGATGTAAGTGCTCACATTTGACTTTTCACTTGAGTGTGCACATACATGTACCGTTCTGTTCGTACATGTCTCGATACATGTGTGTGCCTAGTATGAGTGTGTGTGTATCTTGATGTGTATTCTCTGAGTGTTCTGCTGTGCTGCTCTGTAGGGCTACAGGCAGAAGGACTACTTCATCGCCACCCAGGGCCCCCTACCTCACACAGTGGAGGACTTTTGGAGGATGGTGTGGGAGTGGAAGTGTCACTCAATTGTCATGCTGACAGAGCTGCAGGAGAGGGAACAGGTACAGCACAAGTCACCGAAACACACAAAACATGCTTGAACATGCCCAGGCGTAAATACAAACTTCGCTCAAAAGAAATATCCATCTCAAACTGTTTGTTGTTTGCACAAGTGTGGTTTTGGAGAAAGTGTGCTGTACATCAGTGTGCTGCTTGCTTTGTCTACAGGATAAGTGCTTCCAGTACTGGCCTCCAGAGGACTCAGTGACATATGGTGACTACACCGTGGAGATTAAAGGGGACACGCTGTGTGACACTTTCAGCCTGCGGGATCTGGTACTCACATATGGGCAGGTGGGCCTCCAGTTCATCTTTTTTGTCTTTTCCCCGTTTTCGTGGTAGATGTCATTGCTAACTGTGGCATCCTGTTTTGAAGGGTGGTTGGGTCAATCCCCTAACAAGTACAAATGTGGGGTGGGGTGAGTTAAAAAAAATAAATCTGGGTTAATGCTGGATTAATGGCAGCCCACTGCCCTGTACGTGAGTATGGGTGCTCCAAGTGTTAGCTCAATCCTCTATGTATATGTATGTGTCTATACTACCCCCACATGGGTCAAATGCAGAAGAATCCTCCCTCAAGGATAACAATAACGACTTATTGTAGAATGTAGTCTAGTTTGTGGAGGTGGGCACAGTGGCGGTTCTATAGTGTTTTACGCCCCGGGCGAGACCACCTCTCAGCGCCCGCCTGCAAACCGACGAGAACTATGTACTTGTGACCTATACAGTCTATGCTTGTGACTAAGGGCAACCGCAGCATAGCTAGCTAGCAACCTAAGGAAGAAAGTGCTAGTCTTATCCGAACGTTAACTGAAAACAGTCGAGTGACCATGATGAATTGCTTTCAAATATCCATATCCATATTTATATCCACAACCTAAACTAGCTAGCCAGCATCAATCATTTACAACTTGAATCATTTGCAACACTTGTTAACAGTCTGAACATTGCTAGTAGCCTAGCCTGGGAGCTAACGTTACAAAGTTTGTTGACGGTAAGGAGCAAGGGCTACAAAATAAACTTTTTATTATTATGATTTATTTATTTAAAACACTGTCTTATCTGCAAGCGTGAGATTCATCTCGCTTGCTATTCTTTTTTCCGCTCCCGACTTTAGATATCTTTTCAAGGCCCTGACCAAACATTTGTCTGCCAAACTTAAACTAAGACTGAGCAATAATCGACCAGACCACTGAAAGGTGGGGGAGGGGGGCACCAGGAAGAGAATGGAGAAGGAGAGGAGCAAATTGACCTATGTTGCTTTTGTATTGCTTAAAATAAATATTAACATGCTTTGCACATTTTTAAAATATCCTTACTAGCACGTACCTAGCCTCTTGTGATGATTTTTTCACGAGCCAATTTTTTTGGTGGTGCCCCAACAAGCACTTGGTGCCCTACGCACTCTGCGTTATGTGCGTGTGCGGAGCTACGGCACTGCCCCCGAGACAGAGAGAGACACGCTGCTTCTGTGCATGCCACCTTCTCAGCAAGCAAGGGCGCCTGCAGTTCGCCATTGTGCCGATTGCAGCATTACAGGGGGCGCCAATGTGCCGTTTGCAGCGATATGACAAACAGAGCTTTTTATTTATTTTTTTTCTCCAAGCGCTCGTGGCGCCCCCCACGAAATGGCGCCCCGGGCGGCTGCCCGGTTCGCCCGTGCCTAAAACCGCTACTGGGTGGGCATACTGTGATCAATCTTTCACCCCTTTACTCCCTACACACATCCACCAGGGCACTTATACTATGCAAACCTGTTGATACATACCCTTGCATAATTTGTGACGGATGCAAATAAAAGAGCTTTATCTGCCAATCACAAACACTGCAGAACTATGGTATACATAGTATGTGCAAGACCAAAGTTGGCTCCCACGTGGACTGAAGGAAACCTATATATTTTTTTATGGACCTGATAATCTCCATCATGCATTGAATGTTTCTGTGTGTGTGTGTGTATGTGTGTGTGTGTGTGCGTGTGCGTATCCTGGTCCATCAGGAGAAACAGTCGAGGCTGGTGCGGCACTTTCACTTTCATGGCTGGCCAGAGATTGGTATCCCAGCGGAGGGCCGTGGGATGATCGACATCATCGCTGCAGTGCAGAAACAGCAGCAGCAGTCAGGGAACCATCCCATTGCTGTCCATTGCAGGTACATGTCACCATTACTCTCTCTCTTTGACTCTGTCAGGCTCGCTTGCACAAGTTTTCCTGAGAAGTAAAAGCCAATCTATTAAAAACCTAACCAGGTGAATAGTTGATGCTTCTGAGCTCTAAATCGTGTGAAAAGGACATGGACATGTTGCATGTATGACAAATTGTTTGTAGTACATGAAAAATAAGATCATACAGTGCTCCAGAGAGACAGTGGATTCACCGCTATTAAGTGAACTTACAAATATGTGTCAACATTTAAAATTTCAGAGTTGCTTTGATCTTCAAGAATGGCTTTTGTTTAGTAAACCTTCCTCTGTCAGCACCGTCCTTAATGTTAAAATAAAATAAAAAAAAACCGCATCTAACTGTTGATTTCATAGACAAGCAAATAAATGTAGAACTGTTTCATCTTCAGGTATTGTGGAGGTGTTCCTTGATATGACAAATTGATGCTGTATGCACGCAAAGAAGAGACATTTAGTGATTTAGTGTTTCCACAACAAGTGAATTTTTTTGTGTTTCTTTGTGTAGTGCTGGGGCTGGCCGGACAGGTACGTTCATTGCTTTGAGTAATATCCTGGAGCGGGTCAAGGCTGAGGGCCTGCTGGATGTGTTTCAAACTGTGAAGAGTCTACGCATGCAGAGGCCGCACATGGTGCAGACCGTGGTAAGTACCCTTGGTTAATGCAACCGCTGAAAGAACACTCCACTTTCGAAAACAGAGTTAAACGGTTAAGTTTTACCATTTTTAATCCACTCAAGACAATCTCTGGCAGTAGCACTTCAGCATGTTATTTGTCTAATCTGATTCAATGATTTATGTTAAACTAATAGCTGAAGTGCTACTGCCAGATTTGGAAATCCAAAGGTCAGCTGAATGGATTCAAAACCAGTAAAACTCAGCTGTTTACCTGTTTAAAGGAAGTTGGAAAATTATCTTATTTTCCAAAAAAGTGGAGTGTTACTTTAATGAAGTATCCTATTCATGGCCATAGTCCCAGTTCAATGTAGACTGCATAGCTATAGCACCTGGACATGCACTAAGGTGTGATTTTAAAGATGAGAAATGTATTTGGATTGTGAACAAACCTGGTACTGCATTCAAAATACTGTAAAACACTGTTCTGCCTCTAGAGTCAAAAGCCAAAACATAAACAGAAGCATAAAACATAAACAGAATTTGGGGTCTGTAAATAAGTGAATAAGTGAATATTCTGGCTGTACTGTGCTATTGTTGCCACTAAAATAAGTACTTCAATTTAACATGTTTCATAATAACAAGTCCCACATATTGGATCTATTGTAAGCTTACTTGCCATACATTTCTTACATGTAGCACCTTAAAGGATGGGAAACTATGAAACTAACTTTCTTTTTGTTACCGTTTCTTTCCAGGAACAGTATGACTTCTGCTACAGAGTGGTACAGGATTTTGTTGACATCTTTTCCGACTATGCCAATTTCAAATGAAAAAGTGATCTGCCTTAAACTGTTGTTCTGTGTTGTTTTGATATCTGGTGGCGAGGAGTTTGTACCTCACCACTGAATTAAATTGTCTTCTATTTTGCTATGCACTTGTCCTCATTGTAACTAAAACATTATACCTAGCTGTAATATATTGTCATATACTAGAGCTACTCAGCCAATTCTGTCATCGAATTTTACATTATTTAATTTTGGTTTGGTTTCCATTTTTTTGTCTTGCTTTGGTTACTGTTCATTTTTTTGTTGTAAGATATTGTTATTTGTTTATTATGCTTTTCTAATCTGCATCACACAACCCAAGCATTTTACAGACCATTCCATGTAAAATTTGTAAAGCAGTAGTTATTGTAAATGTATTTATATACTGTTTTCAGCCGTCCATCCACAACCTTTAAAGACAAAAAAATCCTTTATGTGAATGTTCGCGGATGTATTTATGCAAATGTAAGTAAGGTCTTATATTTCATGACTCTGACTGATATCTCTCCTTGAGAATCGGTTTTATTAGGTGGCAAAAAACAATCCCATGGTTTTGTTCCCATGCTTTTGTTATAAGGCCAAACCCTTCCTCAGAGACATCAGAAATACATGGAGAGGTCTGACGCTGAGATACTAAGAATAAAACTCTGCATATGTAAGTCTCATCGAGATTAGTCTTTGTTTCCAAGCTGTGAGGTCCTATTTTCTTCTTTTATCTGGGGTATACTAGTTATAGCCATACACACCCAGCTTCAGGGGTCTGCAGTGCCTCGTACATGTCCAGACTGATGACCTACTGATGTTCAAAATGCTGAAAAAATAGCAGCACATGTCCTGAAGCACACTGACCGTCGAAGATTGTCCTGCAGAATTGCCAAGGAGTAACAGTAGTTGAAAAAGCAGTTGACTGCATTTGTATATACTACATCCACCCTTACAACAGTGTTATGTCACAGTCTTGGTGCTGTTAGCACCCACACAGTGAATAGAAATATATATATTTTGGAATTTCACCACTGCTTTTATGCTGCATTTCTGTTTGCATGAAACAGTGCCATTCTTTAGATGAGAAATATATTTTCCACAATAGCCTCTTAACTCATATAGTAACACAAAATTGTATTTATGCAGGATAGGATTAAGTACAAGGCATTTAAATCTATCTGTGATCTGTACTGTGACTGATAAATGGCCACAGATGGACATGGTGTTCATCCATTTTAGCTGGCATAGAGCCAGTTGATGCTTATGCACAAATGTACAAAATGAAGAATTTTTAACTTAACCAGTGAACATATGCAGGGAGGGAACTGTATGCTATCCAAAGTTTCACCCATTCGTTGGAGGAGTAGGATGCCATATTCAGCCTTGTAAATGCAGACACTGATTAACAGTGGAAACCAGTAAAAGTAATGCTGGGTAATAGTTATAGGCTATACAACATCCTAATGCTTTAAACAGGGCAAACCAAACACAGGAAAAAGCACAGTAAGGAGTTTTGTACTTTTTTGTCTCAGAAGTGATTGGATTGCAATATAAGCCTACTGTAGATGCACAACATATTCTTACACTGTGCCCTCCTGGATGGAGTGGCTGGACCAACCTCAGCTTTTTTTCTAAAGGTCCAAAAAATTTACGCAAGTCATTTTGTCTTTTCTTTTTATTGTCTTCTTTCTTTAAAAATGTGAAATACACCCCTCTTGTGCTTAAACAAGGGATTCACGGAGATACTCATACCTTTCCACAACTTGCATTCAAATGGATCAGTTGTTCATCTAATCTCACCAGGTGTATGGCATATTAACAGTGGTCATCTCCAAGTGGAAGGTTACTCCTCTCATAGGTAGAAGGTTACTTTCAATGGTCCATGAAAAAGTATCACCCACCCACCAAAGGAATTTCCATTTCCTGAACTGACTGCAATGCTGCTTCTTTGGTGGTCTACTGATGGCCTAAGCCCTGCATTGTCTCGCTATTATGTAACTGTAGAAGCATTTCATTAACATTGTGCTCAGCATTTGTGAGATTTATGGAGTTTATTTGGTAGCTTGCCAGCCAGATGTCTCCCTTCAGTGTATGCCTTTCCTCATTCAATTTGTCAAACTGTGTTGTGGGTGCCAACCCCAGGCTTGTGCTAATCATGACTATTTGAGGGTATAGCAAAACATGCACTATACCATCTTCTGATTTTGTCATGTCATACTGGAGTTAAGTGTCTTTGTAAATGCAATTTTCAATATTAAATATAGTTGATAAAATCCTGATTACAGTCGTCATCTGGGTGTGTCTTTTTCACTCTATGCTACAGACAAAGTACGGTGAATACACAGTAAGCATAGCAATCATAACAGTCACATTTAAACACCTAGTATAGTTTTGTGTATGCCTTGTGCAAACAGATACAGTAGATTGTGGTATTTACACTCATAGTTAGCAGGTACTAACATGTTTATGATCACTAAAATTCCAAGAAAGAACCCCAATAACGCATGTAGGGCAGATTTCTATCCACTATCCATTAGCAGTATTTTTTCAAAATGAACCTTCAACCTACAAATTTTACAGTCTACAAACTCAAGTCTACAAACAAGAACACACTTTAGGTTTAGTCACTAAAATCCTAGGAGCTGAATTTTGAAAAGAGCCCTCTGGAGCGGCTGGTACTAAAGTTACATCATACATAACATTGCATTTTAGGTAATGTTCTTATCAAGAGCGACAGTCCCCCTGTGGGGTGAGATGCCTTGCCCAAGGGCACTCCAGCCCCCACCTACATTCTTCCTACTGGTACTGGAGTCAAACCTGTGACAATCTGATCCTAAGAGCAGTTGCCTAACCATTAGGCCTACCTAACCTTACCTAGTCATTTAACCCAAATACCAATAGACACAACTCTCTGTCCAGTTTTGCTGCCCAAACATCCGTCGGTGTTAACTAAATCATGTGCAAAGCAAAAGATAACAATCTGGAACATTGGACAAACCAAACTAGAATGAATGCAAATCTGATCCTAATAAGAGATTATGAATCGGCAGAGTACCTCCTCTTTGTAAAATACACAAAGCAAAGGCAAATGTAGACCAAATACAGTCACCCCAGTAACCCCACCCTTGCTGTGGAAACACGGGAAAACCTAGTTACTAAGAGAACAAAGAATATGTGGTCACTGCCAGGCAGAAAATTTTGAGACAAAGAAGCACTTTCACTAAACATTTAAACATTGCCACATATTTGATCCAACCATTTTTTGGAGAAAAAGAAATGATTGTAATGACCACACAAATCATTAGACAGGTAGATCAGCTAATGTGTGAAATCACCTGTGTTACGTGCATAGCCATAATGAATACATGGCAGGGATTTTACTCTCTGAATCCAGAATCTCCATCTCTGAAAACAATATTCCAGATTTTCTTGCCAAAATTGACAAAATGGCCATACTACTTGGGAAAGAACCTGCTGTTTACACAGCATATTTTCCACTATAACAAACTGAGGAACCTCTAATATAGGAACTCACTCTCTCACTCACACACACACTCTCTCTCTCTCCTAACAGACAGACAGACAAACAGATAGGTTATCAGACAGACAGAAAAATGCAGGCTAAAACATAACCTCCTTGGTGGAGGTAAAAAAACATTTACAAAAATACTTCCATTTATGTAGAAACACACTTGCATGCGCATATATATGTATGTTTGTTTTTTCATTGAAAAGCAAAAAAACTGCTTTGGCAATAAAGTAATTGCAATGTTCATGCCAATAAAGCTTTCTTGAACTTAAACTAATACTAGAAGATGAAATTGATTGAAGTTGAACAAAGACAGAACATACTATATGGAAGTAATTGTATTTAAAATGGTTGTTTTTTGCCAATAACATGGGCATTTATGACCCCATCTAAAATGTATTACTTAGTGCTTTAGAACTTCCAAGTGCTGAACCACCAACAAAAGCCCAATTGCTGCATTCATTTCTCATACTGAAATATTTTGATCTGTTGGTATTATTTAACATACCAGTAATCTAATGCAATTACTGCACTTTTTAATTTTAAATTGGGTCACTTCTGTGGAAGTGCTGTGTCACAGCAATGGGGTGACATGGTACATCACGTTAATTTTATCACTTTTGGGGGCATTGTTAATGAATTTTATAACCCTCGCCAGCAAGTCCTTGAAGTGTTTTGTCCATACAAAGCTCACTAGATGTCACTGCTGTGCTATGAGTTCATTTGAATTATGAGCGTTCCATGCCCAGGTTCTTGTATTTCCAATTGAAAGATGAAATATAGGCATTTTTATTGTTAATACCACTTTCCATAGACATGAGATTTTTTTTTTCAATAGTTCTATTTAAAATACATGTTATATGATCCCTTTAGAATATTTTGTCATTTGTGTTTTGCAGGGTGTATAAAATCCCAAATGTAGTTTTCAGTAAAATACATATTGTATTTTGTGAATCGAATATGAATTTGTCTTATTATGAATAGCGTCATTTTATTCTTCATGAAGACAAGAATCCTTATCACTACAATTATTTAGACTGTTAGAGTGTGACCATCTTTTGCTAATAGACATAAGAGTAGCCATGCCCATGCTTTGGTTAAATGCATGTTTGTTACGAGGAACAACTAAATTACAATTTCTAAGCCCTACTAATTAATTGAAAGCAGACTGCCACACATGCTGTGATTGACAAAGCACCCTCCCACAATATCTACTGTTTTATTGAAACCCATCACATCTCTTTTTTGTTGCATGTTACTTCTGTGGATCAGCCTTTGGTTCATGGTTCTTACAACAGGCTCCGTTTACTTTCTGAGTAAGCCTTAGAAGTACAATATGAAGTTAATTCAACTGATGGTCCACCAAGAAACCAAAGCTCAATTTTGCTTTTTTTAATAGTCAAGTCAAATTTATTTACAATGCATGTTTTTTTAAACGATTGATTCCAAGTGCTCTTCAAAACAAATAATAAAACGATAACAATAACAGGGGTTAAACAATAAAATAATAACAATAACATTAGTAACAATAATAATTGTGGTTTATTATTATAAGTAATATGAATAAATAGAATATATACAATAAAAACAACAAGCACATTCATAACAACTTATAATAGTAGTAGTAATAAAAAAAAAAGATTATTAGACAAAAATGGGCAATCTAAATGGCGGTCTGTGTGTGTGTGTGTGTGTGTGTGTGTATGTGTGTGTGTGTGCACGAGAGATGGGGGTGGGGCAGGGTGGGGGTTAGGGTGTATTAAAAGCTAGGGAAAAAGATGGGTCTTTAGCTTTGCTTTAAATTAATTAATTGTCATTGGACATTTTAAATGGTACAGGTCAGTGTTCCAAAGACTAGGCTGAAAAAAGCTACCCCCTGCTACACTGCTAACTTGCTGTCAAAGATGAATTGTGGTAGACAACAAGGTTTTTAACTACCATGTGGAAATTGCTAGAAAGGGTACAAAGTGCATGGCTATGGTACAAAAGGGAAGAGAGATTGTTCCAAAGTTGGGGAGCACCAACCCAGAAAGCCCTGCCTCCTTTTGTTTTAAGGCGGGAAAGGTGGACAGAGAGCAGTGACTTTGAAGTGGCATAGGGTCTTACAAGGTTAAAAATGCATTGTGGGGCTAATCCATTATAGCCTGGGCACGCCCATACTTCCTTTAACGCTGCATTTCAATTTCGCCTTGAAAGTCAGTCTGGCCAAGCTGCCTGTCTACACCGTTTCTACATTAACAGAGAAACTGGGACCAATGAAAATCTAGCATTTCAAAAAGGTAATGACGCGGTAGTTCAGCGACCAGAAATCTACCTCAGTCACTGTCAACATGGCGAACGTGGAGCAACGGCAAGATTTAGTGCAGCTGTAGCTGCTGTTTTGGAAGAATTCAAAGGGAAGTTATCTCTGGAAATAGAGCAAAGGTTAGCCCTTGAATCATTTATTGCAGGAAAGGATGTTTTCGCAATGCTACCGAGCGGCTTTGGTAAAAGTTTGATTTATCAGTTAGCCCTGCTGGTAGCCAAGTCAATGGGGCTTTGCAAGAACCCTGTCGTTGTGGTCATTTCGCATGCGTCAGAGGACAGAGGAGTGTGATTGGTTGAATCTTCGTCCAGTAGCAAACAGAGGCATTTGAAAGAGGCGGGTTAAGCCCGCCCTCTGAGAAATGGGTTTACGACACAGCTTGGCCAGACCAATGTTCGCAGAGCATTAATAAGTCGCGTTAGCCAGGCTAAATCCATTAGGGGCTTTAAAAACAATTTTAAATTCAATTGTAAATTTCACAGATAACCAGTGCAATTGTTTTAACACAGGAGTGATGTGCTCTTCCTTCTTTAATCCAGTGAGTAGTCCGGCAGCTGCATTTTGTAGTTATTGTAATCTGGCTACAGAGTGGGGCAAACCAAAATACAGAGAATTACAGTAATGAAGTCTAGATGCAAAGCATCAATACATGTCTTAAGGTCCTTATATGGTAAAAAGGGTTTTAATTTTGCAATAGTCCTAGGTTGAAAAAAGCTATACCCCTCACCACACTGCTGACTTACTGATGTAGATTAATCGGAAGCCAACAAGGTTTTTAACTATAGGAAATTGGTAGAAAGGGGACCAAGTTTTTTCATTGTTTTCGGGTCAGAGCTTTTTTGCTACCTTTACTTTTGTGTGCTTGTACTGTACTTTGATTTTATATTGATTTGTTTAGCAGGAAAAATATTCTGAACAAATAGCCTACAATGGATTTACTTTTATGTAAGTGCAGGAGAATAGTGTTGGATATCACTGGAAACCTCAGTTTCTGCTCTTTCATTTGGTATGCATGTTGTATCTGTGGGATACGGGTTTAGGAATAATTTAAACTAGCAAGAGTCCAGAGGAAATTAATATTATTATTTTGAAGCTACACATATTTCATCTTTGTTTATAACGTCATCACTTCAGTGCAGGAGGGGCAAGTGCCTGGTATTGTGGAGTATTGTGTTCATATAATATACACAGACTGTAACTGCAAGGTTGCACAGTTTGTTTTTTCATCAACACTTAGGACAGATACTATATTGGAATAATAGTATTCATTGTATAGCATTGGAAAAGCCAGGTTGTGCTGTTTGTTAATATGTGTAGCGTCTCGCTACCATGCACTACTCTAAAGTAGTCTGAAGAGAAGAATGGATGTGATTTTGGCATTTTGGTCCTATAACTAAAATAGCCCTAGTGACGCCACTGAAAATAATGACTTTAGTTTTACTCTCATTTAGTTGTAAGATGTTCCTAAAGATGCTCCATTTCAATACTGGACCATAAAGACCAACCTCATCCTTCAGTCTTTTTAAAAGTATGAGGTGATTAATGGTGTTAAAAGATGCACTGAGATTAAGGAAGACAAAGAGGGCACAAGAGCCGGTGGAGTTCATATGAGAAACCACCTCAAAAAGCTGAAAGTAAGACATGGCAAGGAACTCCTTAAGGCAGCTAGATGATAGTTGAGCTAGAGCAGGATCAGAATCTGTGGGTGTAATGTGGGATTTTATGTTATTAATTTTATTTAAGAAACTGAGAAACTTCTCACAAGCTTCAGTTGTAGGGGGAATTGTAGTAGCCTGAGCTGAGGTTTAAAACGATTATATCTGCCTTTACCCAATCTCTAATGTCTATTCGTGATGTGTGCTTATCTACACACTACAATCTACACCCCTTTTCTGGACAGTACCATTTCTAACTACCACAGGGTTGACGTCCAGTGAAAAATACAGACTATGCGGTGACAAAGCACCAAGTTCGCTGCTGACATGCATTGGTAAATATACAGTGGTATGAGAAAGTTTGGGCACCCTTGACAATTGGCATTCTTTTTATTCACCAATCATTGGGTGTTTTAATTCACAACTTAATTTTGATATATCAAATAACTGATGAACACAATCATATTTCAGCAGTGAAATGAGGTTTATTGGGTTAACAGAAAATGTGCAATATGCCCCAAAACAAAACAAAGGCCCGTGCATAAATTTGGGCACCTGAATAGAAAAATCATATTAGTGTTTAGTAGAGCCTCCTTTTGCAAAAATAACAGACTGTATACGGTTTTTGTAGCCCCCAATGAGTGTCTGGATCCTGGATGATGGTATTTTGGCCCATTTCTCCTGGCAAAACCTCTGCAATTCAGTGATGTTTGAAGGATTCCGAGCATGGACAGCCTGCTTCAAGTCATCCCACAGATTCTTGATGATATTCAAATCTGGAGACTGGGATGGCCATTCCAAAACATTGTACTTGTTCCTCTGCATGAACGCTCAGGTAGATTTTAAGCAATGTGTGGGGTCATTATCTTGTTGAAACACCCATCCCCGGCGCAACTTCAACTTTGTGACAGACTCTTGAACATTATTCTCAAGAATCTGCTGGTACTGAGTGGAATCCATGTGATCCTCAATTTTAACAAGATTCCCAGTACCAACACTGGCCACACAGCCCCACAGCATGATGGAACCTTCACCAAATTTTACTGTGGGAAGCAGGTGTTTTTCTTATTAGAATTCTGTGTTCTTTTGCCGCCATGCATATCGCGTCTTGCTGGGAACAAACAATTCAATTTTTGTTTCATCAGTCCACAGTATCTTATTCCAAAATGATATTAGCTTGTTCAAATGTTCTTTCGCCCACCTCAAGCGACTCAGTTTGTGGCGACTGTGAAAAGGCTTCTTCTGCATCACTCTTCCGTACAGCCTTTCCTTGTGCAAATTGAGCTGTATTTTTGACCGATGCACGGCGACACCGTCTGCAGCAAGATATCCTTGCAAGTCTTTGGAGGTGGTCTGTGGGTTGTTTCTGACTATCCTTCGTCTTTGCCTCTCTGGAATTTTTCTTGGCCTACCACTTCTGGGCTTAACAAGAACTGTGCCCGTGGCCTTCCATTTCCTCACAATGTTCCTGACAGTGGAAACTGACAGCTGAAATCTTTTGGACAGATTTTTGTAACCTTCCCCTAAACCATAATGCTGGATAATCTTGGTTTTGAGGTCATCAGAAAGTTGCTTTGAGGGTCCCATGTTGCAGCTCTTCAGAGGAGAGTCAAACAGAATGAGAACTTTTTGTCATTATTGGATGCACCTGTCAATTAAGTTCAAGGCTTAACGAGCTCAACAAACCAACTTTGTATGTCCAATTATCTTGTGATGATTAGTTATAGGCCATCAAAGCAACAAAATGACAAGGGTTCCCACATTTTTGCACAGCCTATTTTTTACATTTGATTTAATTTCATACAATTGCATGCTATGAATACTTAAAATCTGTGTTTGAAAAAAAATGTGAAAAACTTGTCCATTATTATACAACCTCAGAGGGGGTGCCCAACCTTTGTCATACCACTGTAAGTTGTTAGCAGACGTCTAGCTTGTTACAAATGTGTTCTTTTACAACCTTCATTCATTCAAGTGTTTTGTTCTTTCATAGCTCATGTCATGTCTTTATACGGTACTTACTCACTGAGGCTAGTGGAGTGGACAGTAACGTTAGTTACCAACATAGGTATAGCAATAGTATTCTTTTGAGATCAGTGGTTACCAATGTTAGTTAGCAAGATAAGCAAAGTCTCTATTTAAATCAAGCTCATTACAGTATGGTGGGGTAAAAAGATGGTCATTTCCAATGAGACTACCTCCATAGGTTCACATAAACATTTTATCATGAATACACTGTGCTCTTCTAAAATGTGGCACATATTCTATGTTGTTATTAGGCACAAGAAGTTATCATGTAGCGATAGCCTAAGCCTACGTAAAATTACAATCAGTGAAACCTCTGAGGGTAACATTAAAGGCGCCAGGAAGTAGCCTGGGCTGAATAATACATCCTAGTATTTGAATTTGTTCTTGACTGTTTTATATAGTTTTTACTTTTATTAGTAATAAGAACTGTATTTCAGTGCACATAAGTTCTAACTTTTGGGAGTTGATCTAAGCAATCTCTTTTGGATATGATAATAATGAGATATAATTTTTTATAATATATAAGATATAATTTTTTAATTTTTTTGCAATTCAAGTAGTGAAAGTTCAATGAATACCCTGAAATGGTACAATGGTAAGTACTAAACAGCCAGAGGTAAAAAAAAAAATAAAAAAAAATTGGTTACCTAAAACTGAAAAATAGTGTACATTTCAGAATTATACCAAAAAAGCCTTTTTCAGGGAACACAAAGTTGGTTACCTGATCAGTAAGGTTAAATCAGCCTTGACAGCTAGTGCTACTAATTCCTATAGGTGTTCCAACTTTTCTTGATTACTTACAACACCCAATGTTGGTATAAAAGCAGTGTCGAAACACACTTTGGTACCAGACCCTCAGGAGCATCAGGTGAACAGTATTGTACTGCAGAAAGTAGTGCAATGCTACAAAAATGGCAAGAAAGAGGCAATTAACATTGGGAGAGAGACAGGCCATCATAACACTTAAAAGTGTTAGTCTTTCCTACAGGACAATTGCAAAAGAAAGTGAAGGTGTCAGTGAGTACAGTTTTCATCATCATCAAAAGGCACTCAAAAACTGGGGGAAACTGACAGGAAGCGGTCTGGCAGACCCAAAGCCACAACTGAATCAGAGAACATGTCTCTAACAGTCAACAAATTGTGTGATGGGCAGCTCACAGGCCAAGCTACCAACATGGCTACCACAGCATTCTGCAGCGCCATGCAATATCCTCTGGTATGTGCCTAGTTGGTCAAAGGTTCATCCTACAGCAAGAAAATGACCCAAAACACTAGTCCAAACTATGCCAAAACTACCTCAGGAAAAAAGAACAAGATGGTAAGCTTGAAAACATGGAGTGGCCAGCACAATCTCCAGACTTAAACCCCATCAAGCTGGTTTGGGAAGAACTGGACAGAAGACTGAAAGTCAAGCAACCTACAAGTGCCACACATTTATGGGAACTTCTGCAACAAACTTTGGAAGAACTTTCTGAAGAATATTTGATTTCCCTTGCAGAAAAAATGCCACGAGTATGCTCAGGTGGCTACTTTGATGAGTCAAACGTTTAGAATACATTTTGGTTCATAAATTGATTTCATGATTTTTTTTAACTTAAATTGCTTATTTGTTCTGTGTTTTCATTTTTAGAGTGAAATGACACAATAAACTGAATTTTCAGTAAAAACCAGGAAAAGTGTGGTGTTCTAAAACTTTTGACTGGTAGTGTACAATTAACCAATCAGCATTTATACTCCCTTTAAAAGCCGACGGCGCATTTCCCATGGCCTGTTGCTATTACAATGGCGAGTTTACCAGGAAGGCAGGAGAGGTTTTTGGCGAAGGAGACGGATTTATTAGTGCGTGAAGTAAAGGCACGTGAACAGGTCATCTTCGGGGATGGAAAGAATCCCCCAAAACCTCAGCGGGTCAAGGAAGTACGGAAGGAAATGTCTTGCCAAAAACGATACAATAATGTCAGAAGACATTATTGACACCCAAATGAAAAATAAAAAACAAACGGGTGCAGGTCCATCAGACAATGTGGAGCTGACCCCAGCGGAAGACATTGCTGCATCCACCCTTACAACAGAAAGTGTGACGGGATTCAGAGCGGTAGAAGTAGGCATCGAACAACTGAAGATCCTGGCCTTGGGTGCAGCACCTTGGGTGCAGCACCGACATGCTGGAGCAGGAGCTAACGGGGATCCGGCATGATGTAAAGCGCTGAACACTCACTTGGGGTGTATGAGGATGTCTCTGGGGCGTATTGCAAACAGCCTGGAAAGGCTGGCCGCCGCCGTTGAGCGGCCCCAGAGATGCTTCCATAGTCCTCCACTAGCCGCTCCACCAGAAGCTCCACATAAGCCCGATCCCCAGGTGTCCAGCTCCGCCGTGGCACTCCCCGCCACGAACCAAAAGAGAAAATGAGATTTTGTTTTTGTTGGGGTTTTTTGTCCATAACCTTCACCTCTGGTTTGTTTTTCATTTGGGTGGAAAGCTTTTGTTTCTCCCGTCTTCTGACACCATTGTATCGCTTTCGACACTGTTCAGACGTTATTTTCTTGCCAAAGGCAGAGGATACAATTAAAGAGATTTCCTCCCGTACTTTCCTGGCCCGCTGAGGTTGGCATGATGTAGGGAGTCATAAGTCATGCCTTTAGTGGATAGCCATTGTCCCCCAACAGCCACCCATCAAGGGGGGGGATCCCCCTCGAAGACTGCGGGAATGACGGAATTGGCCAGTATGAACGAGTCGTGGCTGGAACCAGGATAGTTTGCAAAAACATGGGTAATTTTGCACTGACCGTCGCAGACTACCTGGACATTGATAGAACGGGTTCCCTTGCGGTTGACATAAATCAAAGCATTCTCTGATGGGGCACGTAGCTGCACATGCGTGCAATCTATGGCCCCCAGAACACCAGGGAACCCATACTTGGTCCAGAAGACATGCTTAACCCTCTCCTGGTCCACAGGGGTCACGGGGAACTGTATATATTCCCTAGCATGTCGGACTAGACCTGATGTAATTGCATGTATGGCCGAACTTGGTTGTGATATACCTCCAATGGAACCTAGGGGATGCTGGAATGAGCCACTGGCATAAAAATGCAGTGCTGCCGTTACTTTTACCACGACAGGGAGGGCATAGGGATTTGCGGAATGAGTCTCCAGCTCATCTGCCAAAAGGTGACAGATGTCTGTTACAGCCCTGCGGGATAGACGCAGGTGCTGGCGACAGTGTTTTTCAGTGAGGGAAAGATAGTTCTGCCTCAGGCGGTGGACCCTCTCCCTCTGGCGTCGATGGAGCCTCTGTCCTATTAGATACTCTATTTGGCTGCGAACCAACAATATAGATGCACAACTATATTTCACAGTGTAATGAAGATAGAATTATATAGCCAACGCAACTTATGAACTTACATGATGTTGTGAAAGGTGTAGCCCAATATTCGCGTTTCTTCTTCTTTACAACCAATCTTGCTAGGTGTATTTAAGTATGTATGTGTCGGCCGCTATTGGTTAAACAACCAATTAGTTTTACCGTCATTACTTATCCGTGATTACAGCAATGTGAATCTTAAATAACTTCATAAAAATTGTGATATATGTGATATTCCAGAGACTCCATATTTTTTTCCACATGAAAAAACTTTTGTATAAACCCTGTTGCGCACTCCTGCCGATGGCAGTAGAAGGGTGTGCGCGCATTGTGCACGCTTTCATATCCCAAAGCGTTGTGCGCCCCTAAAATGGCTTTTCAACAATGCGCCAGTGACGATAAAGGACCTTTTTCTTGATCAATGGCGCATTTCCTTTTTGCGTCCTTATAATAGCATCCGGTGCGCTTTGCGCCAGACCACACCTCTTCTTTTCGCTGACACGCCCGTCACGGCGCAATGTCATCTGCTATCTAGACAATGTGATTTTTTTGCCTGAAAAAATGAACGATGCGCTGGCACAGAATAGCAATGCTTGACATGTCGCGAATGCACAATGCAGCACGGCAAAATAGGGCCCAATGTCTTGCAACTTTTCCAGTTTTCAGGAATGCAATGACTGCCTTGCTAGATGTTGTTTGTAAGGTCGCGACCTCAGGGTAGTTTGAGAGGTAGTCTGTTACCACTATATGGCTCTTTCCATGGCAGTCAAACAGATCCGCTCCTACTCTGTAGAATGGTCTACCTAGCACAGGGTAAGTCATAAGTGGTTCTGCCTGCTGTTTTGATCGGTAAGTCAAGCATACTTCGCATGTGGCTGTGGTCAGGCCAATGTCTTGGTTCATTCTCGGCCAATACGTGACTTCACGAGCCCTGCGCTTACACTTTTCTTCCCCCAGGTGCCCTTCATGTATCTTCCTGTCTTTACGCATTAAAGATGGGATGACAAACTACTTGTCCTTGAACACAATGTTGTAGGCCACCGTCAGCTCAGTTTTGCAGGTCCAGTAGTCCCGAACTCGCTGTCAGCAGTCGCTCTTGTGCTCAGGCCAGCCTTGTTTGATCATCCTCTTGAGCTATTTCAATGTCTCGTCCTTTTCAGTATCTTGTTTGAGTTGTTCTGTTCTTTCACTTGACACAGGAAGTGACGTCATGATCATGTCAACATATGCTTGTATGTCAGCACATTTTTCTTTGTCTGGTTTCTCATGTTTGTCAACAGCCCGTGACAGTGTGTCAGCTGCATACATGTACAGCAACTGAACGACCTTCCCTGCGCCACCAAGATGCAACAAATGCTTTTCACCTGTGTTCACGCAAGAGCACGCATCAACGGGGCATTGCGTTGTTGTGACATTGCATTGTTGTGTCGCGCAAGAGCCCGCATCAACAGGGCATTGCGTTGTTGTAACATTGCATTGTTGTGTCACGCAAGAGCCCATTAACGGGTCATTGCATCAATATGCCACTGCGCCATTTCATTATTGTGTTCATTGTGTGTTCATTGTGTGTGCTCCGATGCCATTGGACTGCAAGAAATGTTTTCTTGTTGTGACCTTGGCAAACTGTAAAGCACTTTGAGCTGCATCTTGTTTGCATGAACTGTGCTATACAAGGTTATTATTATTACCTCCGCCAAGGAGGTTATGTTTTCGACGGTGTTGGTTTGTTTGTTTGTCTGTTGTTTGTCTGTTTGTTTGTCTGTGAACAGCATAACTCGAAAAGTTCTGGATGGATTTTGATGAAATTTTCAGGATAGGTCAGAAGTGGGCTAACTTAGAACTGATTTGTTTTTGGTGGTGATCCGGATAACCATCTGGATCCAGGATTTTTTTATTCAGTGAAGTTACCAGTGTAGCATGGAATCTACAGAGACTTTTAATTTTGAAAGGAGGGAATATAGGTTGGTACGGAAATGAGGCTCCTGTTGCGGGTCAAGGAGTTGTTGAGTTTTTGGTTAGAGGGTTCAGTGAAAGACAGAGGAGAGTTAGAGCGGTAGTGGTGAGCAGCCCAGTAGTTCATGTTGCCAGTGGAAATTAGATAAAGTACTTTCCTGCACCGAAGAGCCAACCAAGTTCATGTGAGCATGAGTGAACGAACCCACCTGCACCGAAGAGCCAACCAAGTTCGTGTGAGCATGAGTGAACGAACCCACTAGTTAACTATTACACCAGTAATAAAATGTTTTAACATGATTAATGTCTTTTAATGTCTTAAGGTGAGAATGACAATAAGGTGGAGACTTAAGCTGCCTTGGCGGAGGTCTGCGCTCTCTGAGTGCTTTTCTAGTTATTACTATTTTCCAGGTGTATGTCAAGTTTATGTTGTATTTCTGCAGTCGTATTAACATACGTTGTATTCTCAGTGGACAGTCAGTCAACGGCTTGGACATGATGGCGACCAATGGCTTATGGTCTGTCTCTGCTTCTACAGTCTGTCCATATACATATTGGTGGAAAGGCTCAGATGCATAGGTGGTGGCCAGCAACTCAATTTGCGCATAATTGACCTCGGCGCTGGTGAGGGCCAGTAGCGGTTTTAGGCACGGGCGAACCGGGCAGCCGCCCGGGGCGCCACTTCGTGGGGGGCGCCACGAGCGCTTGGGTAAAAAAAAAAAAAAAAAAAAAATTGTATTATATCACTGCAATCGGCACATTAGCGCCCCCTAACTGCAGGCGCCCTTGATTGCTGAGAAGGTGCCGTCGACATAAGCCAGTAGCGGGTTTTAGGCACGGGCGAAAATGTTCTGTCTATCATATCACTGTGTGGGCAATTGGCACATTGGCGCGCCCCCTGACTCCAGGCGCCCCCTGACAGCAGGCACCCTTTCTTGCTGAGAAGGTGCTGTGCACAGGAGCTGTGTGTGTGAGAAGGGGGAGGGGAGGGGGCGCGGGGGACAGTTCACCTCTGCTCTGGGTCTCCAAATGCAACGCAATGCCAAGGGGATCTACTGTATAGAGCAATACTCTAATGCAATTAGTGGGCTAAAGTCAGTCACACATCAACTTTCTTCCACATAACATACATGTCATAATATTATAAATACAGGTTTATAATTCCTGCACGTTTTTAAATTGTGCGTAAAATGGCTAATAAAGTAGGTAGACGATTATGTGGTCACCAAGGTGAATTGGTTTACTCCTGGTCGTGAGTGACAGTGTTGGGGGATGGGATCATGGGAAAAAGATTGACTGTCACTGTCGATTGAATGTCGAGTGAAAGATGGAGAGAAAAAGGCCAAAGCCATCAGGGGCCCAATTTAGAAAAAGAAGAAAAGAGGAAGAGGAGAAACGCTCAAAAGATAAAGGTATGTAGCTATGTTCCCTCTGTATGATTACGGTATCCATGCCATTAATGAAGGGCTAACGTATAACTGGTGGTGTAACTCTTACGTTTGCTAGCCTTCTAGCTTTGATACCTACTATACTTAACACTAATTCGGTCTGAACACAAGATCTAATTTCTGCACAAGGTTTGCCTTTGCAACAAAACTAGTTAAAGTTCAGTTATTATTTATTTCTATCATTTGGGTTAACGTTGAGCCCTGTAATTAGGTAAGCCCGTTGAGCCCTGTCATATGGTAATTTTAATGACAAACATTTGTCGTGTGCTACTACTTACACGTGCACTACTACTAAACGTTTGCAAAGCATAGAATTCGAGGCAGTAGCCAAGGAGCTAATTATTCCTCCCTGAAAGATAGGTTAATATAGCATGTAATGACAGATATTTAGCATGTAATGACATGTTTATTTAAAATTGCATTTTATAGATGTTTTGTATGAGAGTTATATTGTGGTCTGCAGTATGTTGATGTTAATTTCAGTTGTAATTCCATTGCAATTTCAGGGGCTCTTCTAAAATACTTTGGGACATCCTCTGGCACTCAGGCAGAGCCACCTACCTCCCCCACTCAGGATGAGGAGCTGCCATCCACCTCCTCATCAGCTACACAGGCTGGCTCTGCTGCAATGGCCTCAGCTGATACTGCGGATGAAGATGTCTTTACCTCTACCTCTACCCAGCATGAGCCTTCAGGTGGGTTTTTTTTGTGTGTGTGTGTTTGTGTGTAGGTGGTATGTCCAGGCTACAAGACAGCTGTACTTATGATAATTTCTGAGTAGGCCTATGTATTATGTTCCACTGTTATGTGCTTTGAGTAATATGCCAATATGTTGTCTGACAGAAATGCCTGAAGCGAAACCCCCACTCAGCCCCACTGCTGAGGATGAGCCTCTGTCAAGTGACCCTGCCAGCTGGCCCTCATCTTTGACTGACAGGATACGCACTGAACTGGTTCGCAGAGGACCAAGTAAGTTGCCACCGGACTTCGTTTTCCAACGGAATGAGAGTGATGGGAGAAGTTGCCACCACCAATATTTTAAAAAGACTTTAGTCAGTGGTGAAAAGATGGCAAGGAGTTGGCTGATCTATTCCACTGAGAACAACAGCCTCTTTTGCTTCTGCTGCAAATTGTTTTCAAAGAGGAGCATTCATTTAACAGCTTCAGGGCTGTCAAATTGGAAACATGCAAGCAATTACCTCACATCACATGAAAACAGCCCAGAACACCTCAACTGCATGAAAGCATGGAAGGAACTGGCAGTGAGGTTGAAAAGTGGGGAAACAATTGACAAGCAGGAGATGGCACTTGTGGAGGCTGAGAGGGTGAGATGGAGAGCAGTACTGACACGTCTCACTGCTATTGTGCAGTCACTGGCAGTTCGAAATTTGGCTCTAAGGGGACACACAGAAACACTATTTACACCATCAAATGGGAATTTTCTACAAGAAGTTGAACTTATGGCCAAGTTTGATCCCATTATGAGAGATCACCTTCACCGTGTTGAAAGAGGCACAGCGAGTCACCACAGCTACTTAGGCCATCATGTGCAGAATGAGGTTATTGGTTTGTTGAGCAGCAAAATCTTATCTGCTATAGTGGATGACATCAAACAGGCCAAGTTCTTTTCTATAATTCTGGACTGCACCCCAGACATAAGCCACACAGAACAACTGTCAGTGGTTATTAGAGTGGTATCCTTGATGGAGAAACCCCATATCAGGGAACATTTTATGGGGTTTTTGGAGGCAGAGGAGTCCACAGGCCAGCACTTGGCATCCATGATCCTCACAAGACTTCAGGAGCTGGGAATCCCTTTTGAAGACTGCAGAGGACAGTCATACGACAATGGGGCAAACATGAAAGGAAAAAGCAAGGGAGTTCAAGCCAGACTCCTAGAAAAGAATCCCCGAGCCCTGTTTGTGCCATGTGGAGCACACACATTGAATTTAGTTGTGTGTGATGCTGCTAAGGGTTCTGTGGATGCCATGAGCTACTTTGGTGTCCTGCAAAAGTTGTATACATTGTTTTCAGCCTCCACCCAAAGATGGGCTATATTAAAAAAACATGTGGGCATCACCTTAAAGATGTGGGCAGACACAAGGTGGGAGAGCAAGATAAAAAGTGTTGAGCCCATAAGGTACCAGGGAGCTTCAGTGAGAGAGGCATTAATTGAGCTAAGAGACAACACTAAAGATCCGGCTATAAAGGCTGAGGCTCAGTATTTGTCTGAGGAGGTGGGGTCATACCGGTTTAGCATTTGCACAGTTGTTTGGTATGACATGCTGTCTACAATACAGCATGTCAGCAAACTTATGCAGTCTCCAAACATGGACGTGGACCTAGCGGTGAGTCTTTTGAAGAAGACTGAGCAAAGTCTCCAAAGCTACAGGGCAAGTGGCTTTGTGACTGCACAGATGGCAGCCAAAGACATGTGTGAAAACATGAATGTGGAGGCTGTTTTAAAGCAGAAAAGACTGAGGACCACAAAGCGCCACTTTTCGTATGAATCACATGATGAGCCTTTCACTGATGCACTTACAAAGTTGGAGGTTGGGTTTTTCAATGTTTCTGTTGATGCAGCCCTATCAGCCATCAGGGAGAGGTTTTCCACACTGGAAAATGTGGGACAAAAATTTGGAGTTTTGACAAATTTCCCAAGTCTTGCAGATAAGGAGCTGGCTGACCAGTGTGAGGCACTAGGCACCACACTGCACTTTGAAGGGCACTCTGATTTGGACAGTAAAGAGCTTGTGCAGGAAATTAAGAACTTCCCTGACCTGCCACCACAAACAATGAGCCTCCTTGAGCTCATTACTTTCATGCATGAGAAGGATTTGTCAGAGATCTACTCCAACTTTTGGACTGCTCTGAGAATTGCAATGACTCTGCCGGTCACTGTGGCTCAAGCAGAGAGGAGCTTCTCAAAGCTGAAGCTGATCAAGTCATACCTGAGGTCAACCATGTCTCAGGAACGACTCACTGGTCTTGCTGTCATCAGCATAAATCATGTTATTGGGGAGCAGATTTCATACGATGACATTATTGATGACTTTGCATCAAGGAGGGCTAGAAAGGTCAGGTTTTAGTTTAGTTTAAATTTTTGAATACTTATACAACTTCTATATCTGTTTGTGTATATTTTGACAGTTGTATATATATTTTGTTTTTTTATGTCATCTTATTTGTTGAAGTAATGGTTAAGTAATATTGTTTTTTGTATTGTGGTCACTTTATTACTATGTCACTTTAATTGAATGTGCAGGTCACTTTGTTGTAAAAAAACAAGAAGTTTAGCTTTAATTTTGTAATACTTATATAACTTCTATATCTGTTTGTATATATTTTAACAGTTGTATATATATTGTTGTTTTATGTCATTTTATTTATTGAAGTAATGGTTAAGTAATATTGTTTTGTGTATTGGGTCACTTTTTTTATTACTATGTCACTTTAATTGAATGCGCATGTCACTTTGCTGTTGTAATAAACGTTTTTTGTGGTAATAAAAGTTTGTGTTGTAAAAAAAAAAGAGGGCTCAGAGGGGGTCTCGCCCGGGGAGTAAAACACTCTAGAACCGCCACTGGTGAGGGCTCTCAACGTGTAGGCCACTGGTTGCCATGTTTCCTCATGGAGCTGTAGAAGGACGGCTCCTAAGTCATACTAAGTCAAACATCGGAGGAGATTTTTGCCTCTCGTTTGGGATCATAGAACCTAAGCACTGCCTCTGAGATGAGTATCTTTTTCAGGTTCTGAAAACACTCCTCTTGCTGTTGTAGCCACATCTGCTCACTTTTTCTGCTCTAGCAGCATCCTGAGTGGAGCCGAAATGGCTGACAGCTGGGGTATGAACTAGAGCTGCACGATTAATCGTTAAAAAACTGTGATTTCGGTTCACACATACACACAATTCACTTTTTGATGAGACAGTTTTTCGGTTTTATTTGTTTCATCATGAGCCACGTCAAACTTCAGTTTGTCTCTGCTTTTGTAAGATTCACTGTTGTTGCTTACCCACTCAACCAATCATGAATGCATTCGCACATCATGTGATTAAACATAACAGCAGGCTTTCTCCCTAAACCAATCATGAATGTACCGGCGGCACGTGACATGATTCAGCGACAAGCAAGGCAGAAAGCACTAATTTGTTATTTCAAAGCATGAGTGAGTGAAGAGATAGGTGTGAGAAAAATGGAGGAGGACGAAACCCCAGGTGTCAATCAAGAGAGCAAGGCAAGTGGTCCAATACAGTTTGTTCCCAAGACAGGTTCGCATTCTGTAGTGTGGCAATACTTCGGGTTTAAACCAGACAACGACGACCAGTGCGACGTACACTGCTGCATATGTTCTGCCGCAGTAGCAGCGAAGAAGGGCAATACGACCAACCTGTTTAATCATCTCAAACGCCACCACAAAGTGCAATATGAACAAACAGTACAAAACAAGACCCCTGAAAATGCATGTCCAAAAAACCAAACGTCTATAACGGACACTCTACACAACGCGACACCATATCCGCCCAGCTCCAGCAGGCAAAAGGAAATTACTGCAGCAATCGCTTACCACATTGCTAAAGACATGGCCCCCATTTACACGGTAGAGCATGCCGGATTTAAAAAATTGATCAAAACATTGGATAAACAATATTCCATGCCTTCACGCAACTATTTTTCAAATGGTTCTATACCTGCCATGTACGTCGAGAAGCGGGCAGCTGTCAAGACCGAATTGGGAGAAGTAGACTACTTCTCAGCAACATCGGATCTGTGGTCCAGTCGGACCATGGAACCGTATATGAGACAGTCCATTTTATAGCGACTGACTTCATCATGAAAAACAGATGTCTGCAGACATCCTTCTTCCCGGAGGACCACACTGGTCAGGCTTTAGCGGACGGATTAAAGGAGGCTCTTGCATCGTGGGGTTTGGAAGAGGAAAAACTGGCGTGCATTACAACTGAGAATGGACAAAATATCGTCAAAGCCGTTTCCATCAACAAGTGGACCAGGCTGCAATGTTTTGGCCATAGGCTGCATCTTGCAATTGGTAAGCATTTTAAAGTTACCATATAGCTTCACATCAACAATTATCAACTAAGCTTTTGGCCTACACCTAGCCAACTGCAAGCCTACAACCAGTTCTAGTTAAAGCAGTAGGCCTAATATCATAATGATATGCAATAACAACAACAATAATAATAATAATAATAAAAGAAATAAATAAATATAATATGGGCTGTTAACTAAATGTATTTATTTGAATGTATGCATTTCTTTCCATTATAGAAAATGCCATGAAGGACTCAAAAGTTGACCGAGCAGTGGGTCTTTGCAAGAAGATTGTGGGTTCCTTCAGTCACAGCTGGAAGCGGAGGAGAGACCTTGCTGAGGCCCAAAAGGAGCTCAAACAGCCTATGCACAAACTGAAAACGGAGTGCCCAACTATATGGGGATCAAGGCAAGCGATGGTGCAGCGGATACTTGAACAGCTTCCAGCTATCTCGCATGTGCTCTCCCCTGATTGGAAGGCCAGGCATCTGATTCCTATGTGGCAAGATATTGAAGTCCTTGAGGCCATCAACAGTACCCTCACCCCACTAGCCGACTTCACAGATGCCCTTTCTGGAGAACAATACGTTAGCATCTCTTCTGTGAAGCCGGTTCTCCATCTGTTTGAAATCTCTGTATTGGCTGTGGAAAACGATGACACAGAGTTCACCTGGGGCCTGTACTACGAAGCCGGTTTCCTAGCTTACCCAGGGTAACTTCGAGAGTAACTTCATCACGTGCAGCGTAACTTCCCGACTAACCCATACTACGAAAGGTGTATAGGTTTGAACCGGGGTCTGTTGCCATGGCAAGTTACGCTGCACGCCAAACCTGCTCGTCTCAGGTTATGATCTTGGTTAACCCCGGGTTCCCGATTAACCACACCCTTTTTAAACACCACCTCTCCCCCGACACTTCCTCTAGCGACGATGCCAGCGTACCTAGACGAGCCGTGCGATATTGGAGCGCAAATTGTGAGGGGCTCTCTTCGGAGGGCGAGGGTATTTCGCGATCGCCATAATACGCTGGCATACCCAGACGATATTTTACACGAGCGGTATAGATTCTCAGCAGATGGAATTCGTTACCTTTGTCAGCTGATCGAGGCAGACGTCTGCAACGTAACCCACCGAAGTCAGGCCCTCACAATTGAACAAATTGTGTGCTTGTCGTTGCGTTATTGTGCCAGTGGACAGTACATGTATTCAATCGTTGATGCAGAAAATCTAAGCAAGAACACTGTATGTCGAATGATCCGTAAAGTGGTACTTGCGCTCACCAAACTCATGGATGCATTTGTTGTGTTCCCTGGCCATTTAACTGCACTTCAAATCAAAGAAGGGTTGTATGCAGTCACAGGTAATTACTAATATCTACAGTTTTCCCAAGAGTATTAGGAGCCATTGACTGCACACATATTCCAATATGTGCACCCCTGGGAGAGCATGAGGGGGATTATATCAATAGAAAGTCCTTCCATAGTATCAACGTACAGGTAAAAAGATCTACTTCACATAGGCCCACATTAAAATACCTCATGTTCATACATATACCACAAATCAACCTGGCAGTACTGGCCCCTAGTCCCATTTTGCATTAGGCTATGTGTTGTTCTCCACAGGGGTTGGTTGGTCTACCTCACTCATATTCCCTGCCTTTGCAAAAATGCTTGATGTCCTTAGATGACATGTGACCACCAGTTGCTGGTGAGCAGTTTGGATGCAAGATGGCCTGGGTCTGTCCACGATTCCCGTATATTCAGGGAATCCTCACTATCTGTGGGATTCGAAGAAGGTAAAATAATTCTACATCTAATCCTTAACACAATTCATCCTGCATCAAAAGGATATCAGGACAGTATAGAAACAAGGGCTAGAATACTAGCCATTTCTACTGAAAAGTTCATGATATTCATTCAGTGAAAAATACTGTGCATCTCAGATGCATGACACTAACTACATACATTTCTCCCCACTTCCTACAAGGCCGTTTTGAGGGATCGTGGCTACCCATGCTTGAAACATCTGCTTACACCCTTTTCAGACCCTCAAACAAGGGCCCAGAGGGCCTTTAATCATGCCCACAGTGTCACACAAGCACGCATCGAAATGACATTTGGCATATTGAAGGCCCGGTTTGCTTGTTTGAAGGGCCTGCGTGTGAGGCCAGAGAAGGCCTGTCAGGTAATAGGGGCATGTGTGGTACTGCACAACATCGCCACTATACGTAAAGAAAGGGTGCCCAATCATGTGCCATCCCCCCCAGATGTGGTCGACCCCATAACCCTGGACCATCCCACAGGCCGTGCGGTGAGAGAGGCCATCACAGACCAATATTTTGGACAGTAGCACACAATAAAGACATTACAAAGCCACCACTCATGTCTACTGTATCAATTTATGTATTGGTTGAACCGGTCCCGTTCCTGAAAAGACAGAAAAGCCACATGAATGCTTGCTTGCGTGTGCACGCATGCGCGCACGCACACACACACTATATAATACCTTCTTGTCATGCTCCAACTTCTCAATCTCCAATTCCAGTTTGCGGATCTGCAGCCTCTTTTTCTTGCAGTCTAGTATCAACATTTGTTTGTAGAGACTACTCACATTGTCCGCTCCCGCCTACAGAACCCCCACCCCAGAATGAACATATTAGCCTAGTATGCAGAACAGTCAAATGATGAACTGAAGAGGAAGACACTGTACTTTGTGACATTGTGAAGTCCCTGGCAGTGAGGCTTCAGGTGGGGACAGGGGCAGCTCCAACTCCTCCTACAAAGGGACACAAGCACACAGGTCACAAGTCAGATACACTACTGCTGAAAAGTACTGAGTCACCCTCCCAGAATATTGACAGCATATAGTAGCAGTGATAAAGTCTTTCAACCTGCATGTGGGGATCAGACCTTGCTGTGAGGGTCTCGTCATCCTCCTCCTGAGAGAACATACATAAATCATACGCTGGCCCTACATAAGTTTTGAACAGGCTGTAATGCATGCGAGGTCGGGTATTACAGGTACCTCGTCCAGAGGGTTGCTGGGGCCAGGCATGTGCTGTGGTGGCTGGATGGTCTCCAGAGTACCTTCCTGAACTGTGCACATTATATATATATATATATATATATATATATATGTGTGTGTGTGTGTGTGTATGTAATATCTTACCCCGCACGTAGAGGGTGGACATTCCCACCGCACCAGGGGTGGATTGCAGGCCTCCTTCCACCCCCTCCATTATTGGCCTCCCACTGTTGTTGGCAAGGGCCAACTCTTCAGCCACAGTCAGGGGTTCCGGTGCCCTTCCTCCTCCCGTGTACCTGGTGGCCACCTTTTTGTTTTGGCGAAAATGAGTTATTGTGTTTTTTGTAACATTCAAAGCATTCTCTGTCATGTAACAAAACATCTCATCATAAATCTATGTCGTTTTGGAGAAAATTGGTGGGCGTTTGTACAGTAACTACAAAAACTGCTAGTAAAGCAAAGCAAAAAGGCAGTAAACGCCATTGCTGTATTCTTGCCTTGTAGCGTGTCAGTTGCTGTCATTCTGATTTGTATCACTTCACGTAATAATAACACTGTTGCCACAGCGAAGTTACTGTTGCCATAGAGAACATCGAAGTGTCCAGATTTCAGGCTCGGGAGACTCTTTCGCGCTGCAATTTTACCAGAGACGGTCTGTCAACTAAGAAAATCTTCAATTTTACTACTTCGTGAAAACTACTCCATTACGATGGCCCAATCCAGGGGAAAAAAGATGGTGAAAATGGCATTAAAGAGAAAGTATCCCGACTATGGTAAGTAACGACAATGAATGATTATTTATGAATGATTAGAAACGTAGCCTGTCACAAGAAATCCTGTCAGGCCATCAGCTGTTTTCTGTCAGGCAATGTTTCTTGCCCCCTCCCACTCTCCGCCCCCTCCCAACTAGTTTATCTTCTTTAACTTTATATTATCCGTTTGATCGGTGTAATGTTCGTGAATAGACCATCACTATTTATAATCCAACCAAATGGTGTAAAACTATAACGTGCTGTCACGAGAGTTCAAACTGCAGAATTAACTGCGGTCAAATGCGAGCTAGCTTAATAAATATTACCGGTAAGCTAGCGGCCAGAGCCCTCGACACTGGCATATATTGGGACATCGCCAGCATTAAATAATCTGTCTCTTTCATTTCCTATATTCCTCATAGTCCAATGTTCTGTGCTATGATCGTCAGAAAAACGTTTTAGCCATCCATGGCATAACCAGACACTCCAGACTCTCTCTATGCTGCTTCCATGAAGGTCTAGTTTAGCTTATCCTAGCCGGATAGGAATTCCTGCCACACCCGCTGTGGTCTAGCCGTCAGGCTATCCACCACAACATGTTCTTCTCGCTGAATCAAATGAATGGTAGCATAGTCAATATTTTAATTTCCATAGAAAACCAGGCTGTTTGAAACAAACCCAGTATCCAAAAAAAAGTCTTACTTTAGGGGCCTACAATAAACGCAAATTCACTCTAGGAAAAGGTTCACGGATCAGTTTAGCCTGTGGTTAGCCAAGCAGCCAAGTAGAATGATATGAAGTGAGCCACACAAAACGTAACCAATAACTTTTTCAACTCTTTCAACACAACAAATGTAACCCTAATGCAAATCCAAGTCGTGCGCATTTTCTTCCATCCCATTTCAGACATGCAAAAAGAAAAACTAATAGCCTCTTACCTTATGTTCGAATAGACCAAATCAAAATCCTTGGATTATCATCCGTTTGCCATTTGCTCTTACGCCCTCTTGTGACAAATTTACACCTGAGCACAAGTATTTGTTCAGTCTACATATTCACAACTTGTGTAGGCCTAAATAATGGTTTCATCTACTTTAAAACGCATGTCTAAATGATGCAAATGTATTTGTTATTTATTACAGATGAGACATGTATTTCTTATTGCATTTGCCTATGAAAGCAGTATTTTAATAAGCATAGGCCTAATTAATGTACGGAAGGTTATTTTTAAGAAATGTTTTTTAATAAAACATAATACCAAGTAGGCCCTATATGCACATCCTCTTTAATATAGGTCCATGTTGTATTATTTAAATCATATTAAGAAGTACAGAAAGTCAAAGCCCAAATAAAATTAGATGGACTAATAATCGACGTTTTTTCTTCATTTGTAGAAATACAGTATGTTTGTATGGATTAGTTGTAACTACAGTTATGATTATTATCTTGGCAAGTGTTACTACATGCATTGTTGCTCTGCATGCATACCAATAACTTTAAGTATATTTCATTCCAGCTGCACAGGGTATTCCACCAAGGAGGAGGCGGGACTGCATGGAAGAAACATGGGTGATCCCAGACACTCTGTTGGACACCAGCTTCGACCTGGACACCAGCTTCGACCTGTCCGATGATGACTCATACTACGTCCCAACCCCATCCTCTTCCCCGACACAGACTGAAGTGGAACCAACTTCAAGCCATTCCCCGACTGAAGTGGAACCAACCCCAAGCCAATCCCCGACTGAACTTGAACCAACCCCAAGCCAAATCCCGACTGAAGTGGAACTGACTGAGGAGGAAAGGCAGCAACCACGTCCACCAATGCGGGGCCCATGTGGTTCCCAGTGCCGTAGGAAGTGCACTGACCACATTTCAGATGACAAGCGGAAGGAGATATGGAGGCAGTATTGGGACATGGCGTACACAGAACGGCGAACCTGGATGTTCCATTCAGTCACCTCAATGGAGACGAAGAGAGTCTGTGCTGCAGGCAGTCGACGTGGCCGTACATTCAGCTACAGGCTACAAGATCAGAGAGGAGAGCCAAGACGTGTCTGCAAGATGATGTTCTTGTCAACGCTGGGCTACCATCCAAAAAATGACAGTCTTGTGATGACCATGATGGGCAAAGAAAGCAGCAAGCCACTCGCTCCACCTCAGGACCAGAGAGGAAGGCAGGCCGCTGCGAACAAACTGGATACACAGCCATTACTGGACCATATAGAGTCATTCCACCCTACAGTAAGTCACTATAGGCGTGAACATGCCCCAAATCGACGATACCTCCCTAGTGACATCACTATGAAGATGATGCATGCAGATTATGTGGAAAAAGGGCACAACTGCTCGTATGAGGCGTATAGGAAGGCTGTCAGGCAAAAGAAAATCAGTTTTGCAAAACTCGGAGAGGAGGAGTGTGAGGCTTGCTTGCAGCATGCGGAGCATGAAAAGTCCCACACGGAGGAGGTGGTGGATTGCCCAGAGTGTCAGCAGTGGCAAAAACACAAGCAGTCTGCCCTGCAGAGTCGTCTGAGGTACAAGGAGGATGCAGAGACCAGCTGGCCCGACGGCACCTCAGTCCGGAGTGCAGACCTCCAAAAAGTCATCATGCTACCACGTATGCCTGGAGTCAAATCTTGTGTTTTTACGCGACGTGTTGTGGCATTCCACGAGACATTTGCCTCTGTGGGGAAGGGGAAAAACAAGACAACACCATCTCTGTCTTGTGGCATGAGGGCATAGCAGGGCGAAGTGCTGCAGAAATCACATCTGCATACATGGCAGCATTAGAAAAAGAGAGGGATACACGCCACATGATTCTCTGGGTGGACAACTGCAGTGCCCAAAATAAGAATTGGTGCTTGCTCTCCTCACTTGTCACTCTAGTCAACAGTGGCACAACTTCACTGGAGGACATCACCCTGAAGTACTTCGAGCCTGGCCACACGTTCATGAGTGCCGACAGTTTTCACCATGGTGTCGAGCAGGAAATAAGAAAGCGTCCAGGTGGTGTTGTGTACGACTTCGAGGACTTTGTCAATGTGGTGGCGAGCTCCAATTCGAAGAAAGTAGATGTCGTCGTGATGCAAAATGCCAAAGTGCTGAATTGGAAGGATGGCCATTCCACTGCCAAGGTGAAGAAAGCAAAAGGACCAAAGCTGGGGGAGATGGCAGAGATTCAAGTGCAGCGTGGCTCCAAGAGTCTTTTCTACAAGCTGTCACATGTCGAGGCCCAATTCACTGAAATGGACTTCCTACTCAAGAAATTCACCCCAACCATACCCACTCTCTTGCGACCACAGGACAGGGGAGTTGACGAGATCAAAAAGAGGGACATCATTGACAAACTCTGTCCACTCATTCCCCCAAGCAGAAGGGGGTTCTGGCATTCCCTGCCTGTACTGAAGGATGTCCTGGAGGATGAGGAGTAATGAAATTAATGTTTTGTGTATTGTTTGTGCCACGTCTGTTGTTCTTTCATTATCCCCTGATTTCGGACAGTTGTATAATGATAACTATTTATCAAATTAATATCACATAAGCTGATTTACTCATTTCTATGTATTCATGCCTCACTCATGCTTCATTCAGCAATTTTTTAGTCTTCCACACCATATAAAATGAACTTGCTCAAAGTTATTAAAAAAATATTTATATAATTATTTAATAAATATTGTTTAATGTAATTATATACATGGATGGAAAAAAATGGCATGTATGCCATGTTAAATCAGTATGATTCTTGAGAGTTGTTTTCACAATCTATGACTTCATTTATTATTAAATTAATATATATTTTTTAAATGCATCCTGAGTATTCACTTCATTAATCACTTTTGTGTATTCTAGGGTTAGGGTTAGGGTTAGGGTTCTCAAGGTCCGGGAAACCCTTGGAGTCTGTGGTGCATTGACAGGGGGGTCTATGAAAAAGGATGGTCGTGTAGGCTATGACATTTTAACAATGTCCATTTGGGCCCCTGCCCCAATCGTTTTTAAATCCCTGTATTAGATCAGTGAAACAGACACTGAATTGTGTAAAATCATGGTAAATCAACTTGAACAACTACTTTGACGATTAACTTTCCAGTGCATATTATGTATTGCAGATAATGCAGATTAATGAATACAAATTAACTTAGAATACATCCTAAGTACACTGCTATAATTGTGTCATATGAACACTGCTCATTTAGTCCTTGATGCAGGTTGTAAATGTGATATACTTTTGAGATGTGATGAACACCAGAACAATCTCCGATTGAACTATAAACACCTTAAAAGGTTTAATTACATTAGCTGTGGCATCCCTGTATTGCAGGAAACAAGTGGTTCAAATTAATACAACTCATATACAACAAAGCCCTTGCTATGACAAAAAAGGTTTTTGAAGAATATTGAGTTACTGCCTTCTTACTTGGTATGGAACCTTCAAAAGCAGGAGTAATACAAAGCAAAAATACAGTAACTGTAAAAAGGGGGTAAAATTTTAAAAATATTAAAATTACTGATATCTGCAAAGAATAAAGTTATATGGAGTAACAATACTGCCTCATGTCCAATAATCTACCTACAACTACTTGGGCTGGACAACAAGAAAACTTTAAGGTCATTTTTCTCAGTTTAGTGCTCTGTGCAGTTACTGCCTTTTTGCTTTGTAGGGCAGTACAGCGACCCAAAAACTCAGGATCTACTCGACATGGCAACAACACTAATTTCCATCCAGACAGTTTCTGCCTACTTGTACTAGGGCTGCACGATTATGGAAAAAATGATAATCACGATTATTTGGATCAAAATCACGATTTCGATTATAATCACGATTATGCAAAAGTTTTTTTTTTTTTTTGCCTCGTTGTTAACTGTGTTAATGGGAGCCATGGCTTTGGCTAAATAAATGGCAACTGCTTGTGTTATTTCTTGGTGTCTTCTTGATGTTGATGCATATGGTGTTGCAAGATTAAGTGTAGCATTTATGGTTGTCTGCGCTGGGGCTTTGGGGCTTTGGGGCGGATATGCGGGGGTTTGGGAACTTTTCTTTTCATACACTCGTCGTATTTTCCCAAATGATTCTTCTTTAAGTGGTTATACAGATTAGTTGTGTTCCCCTGCGGTGCGGACACAATTCGCCCACAGTCTTTACACAACACCTGCTTTTGTTCGACATCACCTTTTCTGAATCCGAAATAGCTCCATACAACAGACGTGTAGCCCTTTCGAGGAACGAGCTCAGACTCCTCACCTCCGGAAGATTGATCAACTTCTGTTCCCACTGTCTGTTCAGTCATTTTCACCAGAACTCATCTTTATTTTCACTGATTCAGAAATCGGCTCTACAATACCACTCTACCAATCCCTCTCGCTCTCACCACTTGAATTTGACTGGGATGATAGCACCGCGCTATGAGGAGAGGAGCTGAGTTTAGCTTGCTTGTTGGTGGCTACTAATGCGATGCGGCGTCCTCTATGACTACGGCCGCCCCCTGGTGGCTGGTGGACAAATATACTGTTTAAAATGCCTTGATGCTGCAGTCAGAAGAGCGCCCACTTATAAAATAATACAGAAAATGAAGAAAATTAATGAAAAAAATCGCGATTTTGGCTTTGTATAATCGTGGCGGCCAAAATCGCGATTTCTATTAAATTTAGATTAATTGTGCAGCTCTAACTTGTACCTTCACTTTTATTTATGCACACTACTGCCCTCATCATATATCAGTAAATGAACCAAAGGAAAGACTAATCCTACAAAGCAAAGCAATAAGATAAACAAATATCTACCAAAATAATATTTATAAAACATTATTAATACAATTTCAATGAGTAATGTCATCAAAAAAACAATTAAGAACAAATGAACACAAGTACTGTTATTCAAAGCAAAAGTATTTCTCTAACATTTATATTAATCCTTCATTCTTTTACAGCAAAGTGCCCCTTCAACTGCTGTCCTGGTGCCCCCAAAGAAGAAGGCCCACAAGACCCTGGGTAGCTTCTTCAAAGCAGCCAAAGACGGGGAGGAGTCAGACCCAGCAGTGACCCATGAGCAAGCTGCTCTCTCAGAGCTGGAGTCATATCTCCTAACATGTCACATCGACTCAGAAGATGACCCTCTAACCTGGTGGCGGGAACATGCCCTCATTTATCCACGGCTGTCTGTGCTGGCGAGGAAATATCTTGGCTTTCACCGTCTGAGCGATTGTTTAGCACAGGGGGAAATACTGTCACTTGTCAACGATCATCACTGAAACCACAGCATGTTGACAGACTGGTCTTCTTGGCAAAGAATCTTTGAGACAATAATAATGACCCTAGTGCCTGGAGCTGAGTTTGAGTTTGTTTATTGAAAATGTTGGCTTGATTGAGCCCAGTGAACAGGTTCTAGTGCAGGTTCTAGTGCAAGATGAGGCTCTTGTGTTTTTCTTGAGTCCGAGATATTTAAGTTTTTGTAGACTGATATTTTTATTATACAAATTGCACATATGCAAATTTTGGATTTGAGTTGAATAAAGATTTAACTTTTGTTTGGAAAAAAATCGTGCAGAAAATCGTGACCTCAATTTTTATCAAGAAAATCGTGATTCACATTTTTTCCAGAATCGTGCAGCCCTAGTATAAACTTAGCTAGGTACATGACCATCCCTAAGAACCGCCTCACCTCGTCCTTGTTCTGGGGACTTTCTCGGGTCAGGACTCACCCCTTTCTCAGACATGACATCTCCGATGAACATCAGTGACTTGACTGCAAAATCACATTTGTCTCGGTTGAGCTTCAGGTTGACACTGGGTACGCTCAAGCACTTGTTGCAGCCTTGTGTTATGTTCCTCTCTTGTGGATCCCCACACTATGACATCATCCATCATTGTTGTGACTCCTGGAATGTGCTTGAATATGGTGTGAATGGTCTTGTGAAGTAATCTAGTGTCAACTAGGTTACAACCACTATACTATGGCTAATAATTCACAGAAAGGCTATACACAGAAAAGTACAGGCTATATAGAGAAAGATATACATTAACCTTACCCCAAAAAAGAACCAAGAGATCATTTTAGTGATTGCATAATGTTCTTTTTATCTTTACTTCAACAGCTGAACAGGCAATTGAATTGCTCCAGGCTTTGCCAGCCACCTTCTCCTCTTCATCTGCACCTCCAAAGAAGCTGCATAAGGCTAGCGAGGCCTGTGAGCCATGTCCTTGAGGTGAGATGTGAAGGCATACTGTGAATTATCCAAATAGTATGCAAAGTTGTTTCCATAACATTGTAATGTCTTTTCTTCAGGAAAGCGAAGATCCCAATTCCGCCCTACGTAAACGTCTGCTGACCTGTCCTGTGATACTCATCAGCCCTTCGAATTGGATCCTGGCCCTGGGTGACAGTCCTGTTGCAGCATTCAAAACATATCCTAAATGTGTTGCTACAGTGTTGTCCATCATTCAGAGTGAAGTCCTCCTTGATTTGTTGCACCAGCAGGATCAAACAAGCGCCTTCAAGAAGGCAATAAGTGAGTGGAGGGCATTTGTAGGGAAGTGATGAGCTCTTTTTGAATGCTGCCTTATGTTGGAAGCTCAGTTTAGTGTTGTGTGGGTTGACACACATAGTAAGCTTGTTTTAGTTTGTTAGTATGTTTTTTTTAATTATTTTTCTGTTAAAACGCATTTGTTTAAACTCTCATACATGCACACATCTCTCACAAAAAAACATTTGCGTATTAAGCTTGTAAAAACTGTGGAATAAAAGGTTTTGAACATGTAAAACATTTTGGTTGAAACAAATGCCACACGTGTCATAAAAACTTGATTCAAGATAAAACTGTTGTCTCATATCTAGAGTAGTTTACTAATTTCAGGTCATAAAAGGAGAATCGGTTTTAGGCCAGCAATGCTTATTTGTAAAATATAATGCTTGGTAATAGCCTTATGTTAGTACCTTCATCTTAAAATAAGTCTTTCCAGCTAAGACTTATCATAAATATAAGTGAAATACCCATAAAATAAAATAAATAGAATGACTTAAATGTCTTGTTATAAGCAATATGATCTTGTCATAAGAACTATTTTGATTATTTTGAGTTAAACATGTCTTAAAACAAGTTTCCCAAACTTATTTTGGGATAATGCCATCTCAGAACTACGGTGGCCGACAAGGGCCAAACACACTGCAAATGCCCAATACGTCTCAGTTAGAGAAAATAGCTTCAAGTGCAGAAGCGATGCAAATTCACAAACACAAACACAAACACAAGTTTAAACGAGATACAAACAAAGGACCTGGTGCAAATGAAAAAAACGCGCTGCAAGTAACAAAAGCAAATTCATCATCATCAAATGCGCTGCAAATAGAGAAACGAAGCAAAGCACGAAACGACGAAAACAAAGAAAACACCTGCAAATGAAAAACGCTGCATAAAAAGTCACCACAACGGAAGTGCTCCAAACCTGCTATACCAGAGACCAGTACGCCTCTAACTCCCTACAGCACATGCTCTCCTCCGCAGATGGCATAGCCTCGCAGTGTCCGCAAGAACAACGAAACGTTTGACCAATGTACACTACCATTAGTAATTGATCTATTGCATAACTATCTGTTAATGCTGTCACGTCGTCAGTCTGTCAAAAATAATTTTAGTAGCCACTATTACTGTGACGTTTTGATGGTTGGTTTATCACATCGTGTATGAAAGATTATAACTGCCCACATTAAGCATGTTTTATAGATTAAACGTGATGAGATTTTGCCGTCTGGAAGGGCGTTAATTTAGCTAGCGCTGCTGCAATGACGACAGTCACAGAAATAAATTGTGCCTTTTGCATTTAGTGAGACAAAATGTTGGCCCTAAAAAGGTAACAGGTGCCTATTTACTCAAAATTGACACAGAACGTACAGACCAATAAAGTGTATTTATTTTATTCATATGAAGACAAGTAGCCCAGAGGTAAACAAATAGCATTAGCGACCATGCTACTACTCACCAGCTATTTTGGCCAATTCGCCACATATTATTTTTCCTAGTTCTAAAGCGACGCCACAGATTAAAGGCACGATTTCATAATAGGATTAAAAACTCATTCGTAAAATTATATCTGGCTATCTGTGGAGTCGCTTTACTAGGAAAAAAATATCGCTGACGGGACCACAGAGCGTTTACCTATAACCAAAGAGCATAGAGCAATGTAAACTCTTTGCTATAACTCCCTCGTCATACGTCACACCAGACCACACCCCGTTTTGGGCGTTGTCGTTGGTTGTTAACACTAGCCGTGTTCGGATGAGGGTAAATATCTACAGCCGGATGTAGCCGCATGTAGTCAGCGATGCATTGTGGGCTGAAAATGTTGCATTATGGTTAGACTTTGTGTCAGAGTTGCCAGAAAGGCGTGGCGCTGTCACAAAAACGTCACAAGGTCAGATGACCTAAAAACCCATGTGATGTAGCCGTTTGTAGACAAATCGTGCAAGCGCTTGCAGTTGCTTTTCCGCGGCTACAATTGTCTAACTAACGCCTCCGTGGTGACGCATCTTTGCCCTGGTTGGTTTAAAGTTCATTGACGTCTGGACACGGATGTTGTGTAGCGCTCTGTCACGGAACTTCTCATCTTATATGTACGTTATTTTAGTCCAGTTTGAAGACATATCTTTTCTCTCTCTTTTTAGCTTGTTCTGGGGCGTGTGTCTGATGCTGTCAAGCTCAATCTTTTATTTATTTATGTATTTGTTAATCTCGTTTTTATTTTATTGCTTTGTATCAGTAGGCTATACCTATTAATGGTCTATGGGTTATGGTTTTGCCGTGTTATTTTTCATCCTTGTGTTGTGCAGCACTTTGGGACATCTCTGTTGTTTTGTTTAAATGTGCTATTAAAAAAAAGACTCGACTTGAAGTCTCAATGCACCCTACTACAACCGCCCGCCCCCTCCTTGTCCCCCACACACAACACATGACCTCTCCGTCATCTACTACGAAGATCAGGTGGTGTAAACAAAAGACTTGTGTCCGACTTGATCGAAGCCCGCCCATGCTGCGAGGCGGAGTTCTTGCTGACGTATGTAGACAAACTCAGACAAATGCAAACAGACCGGTTTGTTACTCGTACGCAGCTAATGTCAGTTTTCTCAAATAATCCTCCCGATCCCGTACACAAATGTGTGTACAATATTGTGTGTTATCGGTATCCATAACTTTTAAATTATTGACTGTATTTACTGATTTTAGCGGCCTCACTAGCACAATCCAAATAGCCACCTCAATGTTTTTGCCTCCAGTGACGTCACGCCCTTCCGAATGTTTACATTTTGTGAAGGGGTCTATGTGGTCTCCAAGGTAACCTATCGCCTAGTGCATCATCGGTAATGTAGTATCTTCAAGCTACACATAACAAAGGGTGTCCCATTCCTTAAGGGAACATTCTTACCCCTAGCCCTCTCAGCTCAGTATTGAGGGGCAACACAAACATGTAGATAAAGGGGTAAGACAGAGTAATGTGATGCACTTTTCATGCCAATGATTGTTGCTCCAAACCTGTAGTGCTCCAAAAGTAACCACAAGTATGAAATGCCTTGTCTGTGCTGAGTGACAACACTGCAGTGGAGTCCTGAGAGGTATCAGCTGGATTAAAGGGGAACTTCCATCGTTATTTTTATTCATATTTCTGTGTCGCCACTATGGTTGAATGCATTTCTGTGAAAAATTATGTCCTAGATCTCTTGTTTGACACTGTTTTCTGTAAGCTATAACAGGTCTAGTGGTTGAACGACTGTTTTTTCCAGTGTCCCTCGTGAATATCCATGAGGTGTCAATAAGGCACCTTGGGCAAATTCGCTGTCTTTCGCTCACCTAGCTTCTGTCCTAGTGACATAGATAGGTTTAGCATGCTCTGATCCGCTCGTTTTGGTTAGCTCGACCCTTCAATGACCAGTAAAACCATGAGGGTCGAATTTCTCGTCTTGGAATGCCATACACCTTTTGATAAAACCTAGTCTCACAACCAGCGCCTTTGCAAAAATTTTAACATCAGCACAGATTAATGAAATGGGTCTAAAGCTGGAGCAATCCGGAGGGTCTTTGTTTCTTTTCAATAGTAATGAAATAATAGCTAGTGTCTGGTCCTTGCGGAAGGATCCTTGTTTAATAAAATAAATAAATAAATAGAATCAAGTATCAGTGGGCCAACAAGCTCCCAACTGCTAGATACAATTCCAGCAGAATTCCATCTATGCCTGGAGACTTCCCCTCTGAAGTGATCTTGCTGCCTCATGTAATGTAGGCAATGCTCTACATCAGGGTTCCTGCAGGTATCAGCACATCTTATTTCATGCTTTTTCATGCCCTTTTTCATGCCACTTTCAACTAATTTAATGCCAATGTCCAAATGCAGGCACGTTCAGTCACACACAAATTGTAAGCATTTGACAACGCCACTTTTTTATTTGAAAAACAGACTGTAACTTGATTTGTCATTTGTGTCCTCTATTGTAAGTTGCTCTGGATAAAAGTGTCTGTTAAGTGTAAAGTAATGTAATGAAGACAGAAATCCAAAGGAGTAGGGCCTGCATTCACAAGGATTCTCAGAGAGCTCATAACTTGGCCTAAGAAATTCTAGCAAGGAATCCAAGAAACTTTTATCTTAGTGAAAAGGTGTGTTTGACCCTGTTGCTAGGTATGATGCAGTCTTCTAAAAGCTGTAACAAAAATCAAAAAAAAAAAAAAAAAACGCTTCTGATAATGAATGGACAGTGGAATTAACCGATTACAGACTGCATTAAGAAAAGTAATCGTGAAAATTGTCATGATGCAAAATTAAATTGTTACACAACTACAAACTACAACTACAATTGTTACAAAATTGTTTGAACTTACTTCCTTTATTGATTTGCTTGGTATGTTAACATGCCATGCTAGTAATTATATCCCCGAAACGCGGAGCGTCGGGGATGTAATGGTTTTGCGTGCGCCGCCGCCGCGTCCGCCGCGTAAGGTCTTTCGTGTTAACGCGATAACTTTTGAACGGATGTTTGGATTTGTCCCAGATTTTTTGGGTGAATGCTCTAGGGCAGGTTCATGAACTGATTCGAGTTTGGAGGTCAACACTTTCAAGATGGCTGAATTCAAGATGGCCGAATTTTTGTTTGGCCCATAACTTCTGACTGGGTGGATGGATTTCTCCCAGATTTGGTGTGTTAATGCTCTAGGGTAGGTTCATGAACTTATTCGAGTTTGGAGGCCAACACTTTCAAGATGGCTGAATTCAAGATGGCTGAATTTTGGTTTGGCCCATAACTTCTGACCAGTTGGATGGATTTGTCCCAGATTTGGTGTTTCAATGTTCTAGGGTAGATTCATGAACTGATTAGATTTTGGAGGCCAATAATTATATCCCCGAAACGCGGAGCGTCGGGGATGTAATGGTTTTGCGTGCGCCGCCGCCGCCGCCGCGTAAGGTCTTTCGTGTTAACGCGATAACTTTTGAACGGATGTTTGGATTTGTCCCAGATTTTTTGGGTGAATGCTCTAGGGCAGGTTCATGAACTGATTCGAGTTTGGAGGTCAACACTTTCAAGATGGCTGAATTCAAGATGGCCGAATTTTTGTTTGGCCCATAACTTCTGACTGGGTGGATGGATTTCTCCCAGATTTGGTGTGTTAATGCTCTAGGGTAGGTTCATGAACTTATTATATCCCCGAAACGCGGAGCGTCGGGGATGTAATGGTTTTGCGTGCGCCGCCGCCGCCGCCGCCGCGTCCGCCGCGTAAGGTCTTTCGTGTTAACGCGATAACTTTTGAACGGATGTTTGGATTTGTCCCAAATTTTTTGGGTGAATGCTCTAGGGCAGGTTCATGAACTGATTCGAGTTTGGAGGTCAACACTTTCAAGATGGCTGAATTCAAGATGGGTGAATTATTCAAGATGGGCGAATTTTTGTTTGGCCCATAACTTCTGACTGGGTGGATGGATTTCTCCCAGATTTGGTGTGTTAATGCTCTAGGGTAGGTTCATGAACTTATTCGAGTTTGGAGGCCAACACTTTCAAGATGGCTGAGTTCAAGATGGCTGAATTTTGGTTTGGCCCATAACTTCTGACCAGTTGGATGGATTTGTCCCAGATTTGGTGTTTCAATGTTCTAGGGTAGATTCATGAACTGATTAGATTTTGAATGTTGGGGGCTTTGAAGCATCGCGTTTCGGGGATATCCCTTTAGCAGTCGAAGACGACTGCATAGGCCTAGTTATATCCCCGAAACGCGGAGCGTCGGGGATGTAATGGTTTTGCGTGCGCCGCCGCCGCCGCCGCGTCCGCCGCGTCCGCCGCGTAAGGTCTTTCGTGTTAACGCGATAACTTTTGAACGGATGTTTGGATTTGTCCCAGATTTTTTGGGTGAATGCTCTAGGGCAGGTTCATGAACTGATTCGAGTTTGGAGGTCAACACTTTCAAGATGGCTGAATTCAAGATGGCCGAATTTTTGTTTGGCCCATAACTTCTGACTGGGTGGATGGATTTCTCCCAGATTTGGTGTGTTAATGCTCTAGGGTAGGTTCATGAACTTATTCGAGTTTGGAGGCCAACACTTTCAAGATGGCTGAATTCAAGATGGCTGAATTTTGGTTTGGCCCATAACTTCTGACCAGTTGGATGGATTTGTCCCAGATTTGGTGTTTCAATGTTCTAGGGTAGATTCATGAACTGATTAGATTTTGGAGGCCAATAATTTCAAAATGGGGGCTTTGAAGCATCGCGTTTCGGGGATATACCTTTAGCAGTCGAAGACGACTGCATAGGCCTAGTTTTACTACTTAATATACGTGACATTAATGGTGGACGCAGACTCCCCTCTCTCTTCATAATAATTTTTCACCTTAGGAGCTCTCTTAAGGTCCAAGATGCTTTGTGAATAACTTTTATTATACCAAGGGAGATACTAAGAAAAATCTTTTCTTACTTTTTCTTAGAATTACATCATTAAGAGCCACTTTTAGTCTTAGGATGCTTTGTGTATATGAGCCCAAATGGCTAGAAAAGGCCTGTACACCTTGGTACAGTATATTGCAGGTGCCGCTGTATCACTGTTTTTACCCTAGTTTCACCCAAACACAACACTAATTGCTACAGTGCTTGAGTGGTTTGTCTGCAGTGTTGCACTTTCCGTTTGTTTTTACTCCCATAACATATCAAAGTGAGAAACACTTAGTTGCAACATGGTCCTCTGTGTTAGGACATAAAAAAGACAACATGTTCATGTCCAGGGGGGTGTATATAACACAGCCAATATCAGCCCTTTAGGAATCCTTATTATTCATCTTGTTATATTATACAACAAGGTTAACTAGTTTATGTTTGAAATACGTTTAATACGCAACATTTACACTTGACACCAAAAGTCATTTCCTACAACATGCGCATCATTATTACATAGTTCAGACATACCAATTCATTAATAATGAAACTGTTAGCTGCTGCCTGCCTTTGAACGCCGATTTATATTTCTCCGATTGCATATGAGACTTCAGCGCGTTGACGCCCATTGTACAAAGTTGGACGTTTTTTTTTGCACACGGTGCAAAATGCAAAGCCGGGTTGCCCATCAACAGGCTTTAACCAGCTTTTAAATTGTTCTTCCTCCAGCCACTTTTGTTGAAATTTGCATTTCCCCATTTTACCGTCATTTCATGGTAAAAGCATTACTTCAGCATCTTTGCTTACACGCTTGCTCGAAACTTGCATTAGTCCGGTGTCTCAACTTTGAGCACCGGCCGTAAAAAGCAGCCGATTAAAAGGTTCCACCTGTCAACCATTACGCCAAAGATTCTAAATTGGTTACCGTCTCTGATTACGCTACTTCGGATCAAAATTAGATTTAAAATGTTTATATAATCAAAATAAATCGTGAGAAACAATGTTTTTATTCAATTAAGTTTACAATTTTTTTAATGCCCATGAACATCGAAATTCATGCTTTTTCATGCCATTTCATGCCTGAATTTTCGCCAAATCCATTTAATGACTTTTCATGCTTTTTAATGACCCGCGGGAGCCCTGTACATGAATCATTTGATTTAGGTAGGTTATTCAAGTAAGTTTCACAATATTTTATTCAATTTGATCTCTGATGAGTACAATTTGACATAGTATGACTTAAATGTATGGCTGATGGCTATGGGATCTGTAAGTATTTGGCCCTCTGCTATTCAGATTACATCAATGCATGGTTTAGATTCACTTTTTTTAGTCTGAGTACAAGTAAGTGGCTAGGCCTATTCCCCTGATGATAATATTTTTGTCTAGTCCTATGTACAACTACAAAAGCACTCAGGGGCACTTTACACGAAAACGCTTGGGGGTGAAAAACGCAAAACATTTTATCGGATGTGCTATATCGTTTAGATGGTGGCGGCGTTTTTGGGTGTTGAAAACGCAAAAAAGTGAAAACACCCTCCAGAGTGGAAATCTTAAAAACGTTCACCCTCGCGTAACCGTGTAAACGGTGAAAAACGGAAAAGTGCGTTTATCGTCGCATAGAAATACGTGACAAGCATGCGACAGGACCGGAAAAACAACTAAACAACATGGCGAGCTCCGCGATGGAGGTTCAACTGTCCCTAGCCGCTATACTTTATATCCAAGAGGCATCCCAGCAATTAATAAGACTCCTGATTGAGTGTAATAGACAACAGAGTAAACAACGTGCTACAAATTCTTGACTCTCTTGGAAGTGTTGCCACCTAGCCATCTGGCGTGTATACTGCATCTATGTATATGCAATTTCACACACTTTTGCGTTTCCGTTTGAACAGAGATTTGACTCAGAAACGCTCGTCTAAATGCGGAGTTAAAAATGAGAACGAACACCACTTTTGCGTTTTTGGTTCAGATCGTGTCCGTGTAAAGGTAGCCTCAGAGAGCGCAGACCTCCGCCAAGGCAGCTTAAGTCTCCACCTTATTGTCATTCTCACCTTAAGACATTAAAAGACATTAATTATGTTAAAACATTTTATTACTGGTGTAATAGTTAACTAGTGGGTTCATTCACTCATGTTCACACGAACTTGGTTGGCTCTTCGGTGCAGGAAAGTAGGCCTACTTTATCTAATTTCCACTGGCAACATGAACTACTGGGCGGCTCACCACTACCGCTCTAACTCTCCTCTGTCTTTCACTGAACCCTCTAATCAAAAACTCAACAACTCCTTGACTTCTTGAAGTCTCTGTAGATTCCATGCTACACTGGTAACTTCACTGAATAAAACATTCCTGGATCCAGATGGTTATCCGGATCACCACCAAAAACAAATCAGTTCTAAGTTAGCCCACTTCTGACCTATTCTGAAAATTACATCAAAATCCATCCACAACTTTTCGAGTTATGTTGTTCACAAACAAACAGACAAACCAACGCCGTTGAAAACCTTGGCGGAGGTAATAAAAGATGCTTTGGATATGGATTGTCTGTTATACTTGCCACGTAAGGTGGACAGAGAAACGGCCTGTATTCTCACTGAAGGATTCAGACTGCCATTTTTCTAGTGTTTTAATTACCTCCGCCAAGGAGGTTATGTTTTCGATGGCGTTGGTTTGTTTGTTTGTCTGTTTGTTTGTGAACAACATAACAGAATTTGGGCACCGACAATGATGGCTTGATGTGACATTGGAGTGGGCAGATCAAATATTAATCTCAATAATCTATCTGCTTCGCATATCTGATCAAGCAGACTAGAGCTAGTAAATGTAATCAATTCGAGACAGTGACCTGACTAAAAACTATAGGCTTTGGTGTTATTGTTTCACCAAATTTAGCTCTGTGATAAAACAAGTTAGGGCGACAGTGGAAGAAGGAAAAGAATTAGAAGCTGTTGATTTATCCAACAATACGGAAGCCGAGAGCGGCCTTCATAATCTTTTTTTTTTAAATTCACCGTTATCTTGACATAACGGCATAATTAATTCATGATCTCGAGAAATCAAAACAATTATTCCGTGATCTCGAGAAAGCTCTGCTAGAAATCTCAGTAGTTTTTTCGTGATCTCATATTAATTGTTTTGTTTTCTCTAGATCTCTAATTAATTATGCTGTTATCTCGGTATAATGATGAGCTCTACTAAATTGTTTTTTCGTGATCTCAAATTAATTGTTTTGTTTTCTTGAGATCTCTAATTAATTTTACCGTTATCTCGGTATAATGATGAGTTTTTAAAAAGATTATATGAAGGCCGCTCTCGGCTTCCGTACAACAAAGGGTTAACCGTAGCATTAAAATCCTAACAATTAACAAACTACAATCTTTAAAGAAGAGTAGCGTATTTGATATGTCATGGAGGAGAAAGTCTGCATCAAAGTTGTTCGGACAGTTACTGATGTGAAAAGAACCTTCGTAGGCTACTACTGACGCTAATGACACCATTAGCAAAACAGCTACTTGTGTCCTTCCCAGTTAAATTCACTGCTACCTGGCCAGAGCTTTTAATCAATATTACAAGCCCCTTGAATTTATTAGGTGCGCACGAGTAGGCGATAACTTAAAATCAAATATTTTAGAAGCGATGACTGACATCCTCTTAAATGGGATTATTTAATTAACACAATGTCCGCATTATTATCGTGTAAAAATTGAGGCACCGCGTAGACAAAGCTTTTGAGAAGCCTCCCGCTGCAGTCCGTAAGACGCCTAGGTTGGATATCCTATCCAAGTCAAGTCGCCATATTGATTACGTCACGTCTAAAGCAGAGTCTACAAGAAAGGAGACAACACAATGGCGGTAAGTGAAAAGTACATTTTATTCATTTTAACGATATTACATCATTGACCCTGCGGCACAGTAAGGCATCGGATAAAGTATATATGATATTTGATTTGTTGATGTAGTTTGTAGGGTTCAGTAGTTTTATGAAGTTTGCATGTTGGATAACTTAGTGTTATCGTGTTAGATAGCACTAGCTCGAGCCTACCTTTAGGTAAAGATATTGTGAAATTGTGAAATGAATGTATGCAACACTTATCACTCCGTGCGAATTAACTATACATGGTTTTGTGTATGTATAAGCAAGATTAGTAAGAGCTTAACGGTCATTAGAGCAAAACATGAGTTCGGTTGGATAAATGTAGTACCAGTTTCCAGTGTTGGCCTGGCGGTGTTTATAACGTTTATTTCGCTTGCAAAAAAAATGTTATTTGCTTTTGGGTCTTACTGCAAGAATATCTGACTGTGTTGGCAAATAGCACTGTTTATTGTGCAAAATAGATGTATTGCATAAATTGTCTAATTCTTCAAACGTACATGCACAGTGAACTGTACATGTTTTTTGTATAAAGGTCTGTATCCTAACGGGTAAAAGGCAAGTTAAAGGCCGTGTACAACCATGATGAATAACATGCATATTTTGTGAAATGTTTTTCAGCATCCAACACACTTCAGAGGGCGTCCCGTGCCAACCAAGAATTTTTTAAGGATGGGATCTACAAATGCCCTTGTTGCAAATTGTCCACCAACAAGGAATTTACATTCTCGGCCCATATTGACAATCACATCAAGCATGCTGTGCACCATGGAGGTAGGGTTATAGACGTTGACATAGTGTTGTCACAATACCAACATTTTGGTACCGGTACCAACATGTATTTCGATACTTTTCGGTACTTTTCGATACTTTTTCAAATAAAGGTGGGTTTTTTTTTTTTCAAATAAATAAGGTGATGCATTTGTCATACAAACTAAGGCCTTATTTACATTGAGATACATAAACTAAAAAATATTTTCATCACATACAGCCAGTCTTAAGTAGCACCAGTGTCTTTAAATAGTATGTTACCAGTATTTCTAACATATTAAATGGCTAAATGTGTATGTAAAAGTTTGTTACTTTATAAAGATAATGCATGCATTGTAACAACCTCTGTCCTTTGAATATATCAGTTTATTAGAGTTCGATTTTTGCATTTTCTGTCTAATAACTTTCCTGTCAAAGCCCTCTCTGTCTTCCCTTATTAAGTGTGCTTGCAGAGCAGGTGCAAACGGTGTTATCCCACCGTTTATTATTCTCCTGATTTTTCAACAAAATTTTTTTCACCCAGATTTTGCATACCTCACTACTCCTCAGGCTTTCGAGATAGAGACACCGTTCCAACTCTAAAACAACCGGCCCGGTTTGGACATGACCGCCTACATTTCGGTATATCGTACCTCTTATCGTTCGTTCGCTATTGTCGTTTTTCTGCAACTTTTGTCGCCATTGAAATGAATGGCGGAATGTTCAAGCTGATGATATCACAGTACACTGCTCGACTCTAGCAGCCAGAGTGAGCTCTGCCCTCACTCTAACCTCCACTCGGTTTTTTAATGATTAAAACTGAACCGCTTAACCTATAAACTTGATTTTGTAAGAGAGGTCTGGGATCTGACTGTGACCTGTGTAATTTTCATGCGGCAACTACTTAAACTGTTTGAGGCAGGACAGTTTAAAAATGGTGTCAGACAGTCTATGGGATTTTGCCATACATTTCATCATCTTACTGTAAACAGGTCAGGGTGCGTGTCTGAAGTTTTAAAGTATCAAAACTCAACCGTTTAACCTATAAACTTGATTTAAACTTTGTAAGAGAGGTCTGGGATCTGACTGTGACCTGTGAAATATTGATGCGGCAACTACTTAAACTGTTTGAAACAGGACAGTTTAAAAATGGTGAAAGAGAGGCAGACAATACTGTGGCAGTTGCACCTGGACCAACTGCCATTTTTTAAATGTAGAATGTTCAGGAATAGAACTCTCGTGATGTCATAATACCCCTGCCATGGCCTGCATAATGTTCTGCCATGGGAGTGTATTGCAGCCTATAGTAGTTATCTCTAGTAGTTATCTATGTAGTCAGTGCTACTCTGTTAACTTAGCAAATGCTAGCTATGCTAACTATTAGGCCTGTAACGGTATGTGTATTCGTACCGAACTGCTGGAAAAACAGACGTTCGGTTCAATACAGTGATGTACCGAACGAATACAGTCAGTATGTGTTTTACATGCTGCTGCCACTACATTTGGCTCTTTTAAACATTCACGAGGATAGCTGTATATGATTGGAGTAGTAAGGGAAGTTCTTAAGAGAAACTCTTCTTCTTCTTCTTCTTCTTTCCGGTTTATTGGCAGTTTGCAACCAACGTGGTGCACTACCGCCACCAACTGTACGGGTGTGGAGCTTCAATGCGGGAAGGACAAAACAAAACAGAACAAAAAAAAAAAAAAAAACTAAATTCTGTCAAAGAGGCCTGTTCTCTTTAGAAAGATTGAAACAAATCTCCAAGCTGATGGTCTTACAGTAGAGAAGGCAAGCAATCCCTCAAGGGTTAAACTGGTCTGTCCAAGTTTCTTGACCTCTTCTAGAAGAGTGCTTCTCTGTCTACTGTACGCTTGACATTCTAACAGAACATGTTTAACAGTTTCCCTCTCACTACAGTTAATACAGTATCCTGTTTCGTGCTTACCAATGATGTTAAGGTTGTGATTTAAACTGGTGTGTCCTATCCTCAATCTTGTTATGACTTGTTCTTCTCTCCGGCTCCACTGGCCCTGTCTTCTGGTGGGATAAGAGAAACTCGTTTGTGATTTGTGCTCTTATGACCACGTGGAGGTGACGTCACACGGTTAACCAAACAGATGAGCCTTTCCATTCTTACCACTTCACTTGAAAACTTTTTCCCGGCTTGTGTAGTAGAGAATGTACAGTAGCTAAGCTAGCTATTTGAACAGATGCGCAAGTTATGGCTACTGCTAGCGAAAAACCGGAGCTAGAAGACCCTCCCCTGTTGCTTAAGTCTCCCGTTTGGGATCACTTCGGTTTCCCAGTGAAATACTGCAACGGAGAAAGACAACTTGATAAAACGAAGGCAGTATGTAAACATTGTTTTACAGCGGTTGGGTATTTTTCCGGGAACACCTCAAACATGATAACTCACCTGAAACGGCACCATCCAAGTGTTAACATTACCGCGACGAGGAAAAAAAAACAGGTAGTGCAAACACAACTGACCAATGTATTCAAGCAGCCTTTCCCTGTCAATTCAGATCGGGCTAAAGCCATAACAGCATCCATTGGCGTTTTTATAGCGTCAGATCTGAGACCATATTCAGTTGTGGAGAATGCTGGTTTTAAACACATGCTAAAAGTGATTGAGCCACGGTATGAAGTACCCAGTCGTCCACATTTCAGCCAGAAAGTCATCCCAGACCTTTATGAACAAGCTAAATCTACTGTCATCGCAGACTTATCAAAAGCATGTGCGATTGCACTGACAACTGATGGATGGACATCCAGAGCTAACGAGAGCTATATAACTGTGACTGCCCATCACATCACCCCTGAGTGGAAGATAGCTAGCCACGTCCTGCAAACAAGGGTTATGTACGAACAACACACCAGCGCGAACCTAGCAGAGGGACTGAAAGAGACCGCGTTGGAGTGGAAATTGGAGAGGCCAGGGACAACAATTGCCGTCACAACAGACAACGCCAGGAATATAGTAAATGCCGTGATTGAAGCTGGAATGTACCCCCAAATCGGGTGTTTTGCACACACCATTAATCTTGCCTCTCAGAAAGCAACAGGTATCAATCAAATAGCCAGACTGCTAGGTAAAGTGAGACGCGTCGTGTCTTTCTTTCACCGTAGCCAAACAGCTGCACACATACTAGAACGCAAACAAGAAATGCTTAGTCTGGCGAAACACCGTCTAATTCAGGACGTGGCCACCCGATGGAACTCAAGTTATGATATGCTTGAAAGGTACCTGGAGCAACAGGCAGCAGTGTACGCAGCACTGACAGAACAGGCTCTGAAGAAAAAGGACATAAGCACCTTGTCTGACCAAGAGGTGAAAATGGTTGAAGAAGTAATGGTCGTCCTGAAGCCATTAAAGACTCTCACAACACTGATAAGCACCGAAGCTACACCTTCAGCATCCATGATCATGCCCCTCAAAGCCACAGTTCTCCGCTCTATGGAGCCAAAGGATGGAGACAGTGCCACAGTGACCCAAGTCAAGGCTGCCATCAGGGAAAACCTGGAGTACAGGTACTCCTCGTGTCAAGACTCCTCCGTTTCCTCCACAAATGCACAGCACTTGACCCAAGGTTTAAACCTCTTCCTCACGTGGATGATGCCTGCCGTGACAGGATCTACAACAGCCTCATCACTGAGATTGTGGCCATGGAAGAAGAGGTATTGTAACAATAATAATAATTATAATAATAATAATAATAAAATACCTTTCACAGCATTTTAAACAAATTCTTGCTCATGTTTATTTGTATTAAACATATTTGTACTTTTATTTATTTTACAGCATGAGAAGACCAAAGGGACAGCAGCAGCTGCTTCATCCTCACACACAAGACACACAGGACACCCAGAGGCATCTGAATCACCTCCTCCTATCAAGAGGTCAGCGATGGCCGAAATGTTTGGTGAGCTCTTCCAGACTCAGGTAGGAGACAAGGACACTTTCCAGCATGTCAAAGAAGAGGTTGCTGCATACAAGGCAGTGAACAGCATATCAGTGGACTCAGACCCACTTCTATGGTGGAAAACCAATGAGTCTACATATCCCCTCACTGCAAAGCTGGCAAAGCGCTACCTTGCCATTCCTGCAACCTCTGTCCCTAGCGAGAGGGTATTTTCAACCGCTGGGGACATTGTTACAGCCAGCAGATCTGCTCTGACTGCTGAAAACGTGGACAAACTTATCTTCCTGGCAAAAAATATGCAGATTCAGATTGAATGAATTCCTTATTGTAACTGCACATGAATGCTGCACTTTAAATGTTGATTTTGTTTACTGTTATTACTTATTGGTACCAAGCAGCACTTTAAATTTATTTACTGTTTACATTTTCTTTATTGACATTTTGGTTAAATAAACAGCATGCTGAGGAAGAAAATCGTTTCGCATTTTGTTTTCATACTGTACCGAAAATGAACCGAACCGTGACCTCAAAACCGAGGTATGTACCGAACCGTGATTTTTGTATACCGTTACACCCCTACTAACTATGCAAAAATGCAAAATAATTAACTGGGTTAAAAGTGTTACTTGGTTGACTCAGCTAGTATTCGTTAGCAGTTATGGTAATAATGTTAACAATGCTAATTCATGCTAACTATGCTAAAATGTGAAGTAATTAACTGTGCTAACAGTGTTGTGTAGCTATATTAGCTGAGGCTATTTAGCCATTATGCTAACAATGCAAACTATGCTAAAATGAAAAGTAATTAACTGGGTTAACAGTGTTACTTGGTTAACTCAGCTAGTGTTCGTTAGCATTTGTGCTAACAATGCTAATTATGCTAACTATGTTAAAATGTGAAGTAATTAACTGTGCTTACAGTGTTGTATAAATTAGTTATTTATCAGTTATGCTAACATTGCTAGCAATGCTAACTATGCTAAAATGCAAGCACACTTTTTGCATTTTCTGCGGGAATGCAGTCTAGTTATTAGGTGTAATACCACGTGTGGCCATTTGGCCTCTCCTTTTTTGTCTTTATCCGAACGTGGATGCTACATGCTAGTAACATGGCAGAGTCAAGTATCCAGTTGAATGTCTCTGGAGAGCTTTATCGTGCGCGTGTTGTTTTCTCTCACGACATGACACTACCGTCGTCGTTTTGTGCTGAATGCATTATGTGCAATAGATCAACAAACATACGGATAACTCTGTTGTCTAATTGTTGAAACGGATTACGCTGGAGAAAGTTTGCTGCTCACTGCTCAAATCTCGGACTGGATTATGGATCTGGTAGGCTCCCTGACTAACGCTGACTGACACTGAATATTTTTTTAATGACTATTAACTCATTTTTGAACCTTTGCCTGCTAGGGTGTTGGGTTTTGGTGGTGTATTGCAAGACTGCTATTATGAACTGAAACGAACTTTTGGGGTGTATAATATATTGCCAAACGTGAAATGTGGTGGTCGCTGCGTGTTTTTTTCTGTTTGATGAGAACTTTATCATGTGTTGCACTTAAAACTATTGAACTATTACATTTGAAAAGGGTACATGTCATGAGTAAATTACCTGTCGTTCCCTGAACTCAGTGTGCAGGTCTGGGTGGCTAAGTTGGAGGTGTTTCCGCCTTTAGCCATGCATGTTTTAAAACACCGTTTCCACAATGGTGCATCAGCGCCAATTGCCTCGTCTTGTCCATATGGCACTTAGCGCCCTGTGGTTTGTCCTCAAGTTGCAGCGTGGTGTCAGCAGCCATTCTCTCCTCCGTGCTCCACTATCTCTCCGTCTTCAGTGTCTCTTTTTCTCTACAAGCTCTAGCTACCTCTTCATAACGTTACAACGTCACGTGCAAGGTACCAGTACCTATCCAGGTGCAGTATAGTACCGTTTCAAATGCCTCAGTACCGCGGTACCAAATCAAGTGATGAGTTGTTGATGGGTGGTGAATGCGCTGATGAGAAATAGATTGTGTGTAAAGCGGTATGTTGAGGTTCAGAACATGCGAGTGGGTGATACTGTAAGGTGTGTAAAGTGCTGTAAGTCTGGTACAAGTGTGTGTAGTGTAACGTGATTGGGTATGGACATGTGCAGCTTCGAGTGTCTGTAAACTTTGGATGGCCTGAGGACAGCCCTTTAAAAAACAAACACAGTCCTATGCATCACTTTGACCTCAGTGGTTTTAACAGTAAGTTGGATACCAGACTTTTATCAAACATTGTTTGGCTGGGAACATACAGTATGTCACAAAAGTGAGTACACCCCTAACATTTTTGTACTTTTTTTGTTATATCTTTCCATGGGAGAAGTCTAAAGATATAATACTTTTCTACAACGTAAAGTAGGCAATGTACTGCTTATGTAACAGTGCAAATTTGCTGTTCCCTCAAAATAACTCAACACACAACCATTAATGTCTAAACCACTGGCAACAAAAGTGAGTACACCCCTACGTGAAAATGTCCAAATTGTGCTCAATTAGCCATTTTTCCTCCCTGGTGTCATGTTATCCATTAGTGTTACAATGTCTCAGGTGTAAATGGGTAGACGTTTTGTTAAATTTGGTGTTATCACTCACACTCTCTCATACTGGTCATTGCAAGTTCAACATGGCACCTCATGAAAAAGAACTCTCTGAGGATTTAAAAAAGAAATGTGTTGCTTTTTACATGAAGATGGCCTAGGTTGTAAGAAGATGGCTAAGCAGATTGCCTACACCCTGAAACTGAGCTGCAGCACAGTGGCCACTACGTTGTAGAAAAGTATTATATCTTTAGACTTCTCCCATGGACAGACTGGTGAGGAAGGCAGGGTCTGTGGTGGGCACGGAGCTGGATGCTCTCTCCACTATAGCTGAGAGGAGGACCCTGAGCAGGCTGCACTCCATACTGGACAATGACTGTCACCCCCTGCACACCATCTTCATAAATCAGAGGAGTTTGATCAGTGACAGACTCCGGTCCCTCCCCTGCAGGACGGACAGGCCTCGGAGGTCCTTTGTTCACAGGGCCATACAGCTTCACAACACCACACAAAGGGAGCTGGGCATAATGGACTGGACTGCTTGAGCTGCACCCCACACACACACACACACACCCCACACACACACACCACTCTGTGCTGTCCCTGGTGGTGACCCCTTCACTATCCTTCACTATCCTGGACAACATCGTACTGCACTACTGGGATTACTTCCTGCACTAAAGGACTATTCCAGGAACACTGGTCAACCTACACTATCCTACACTACCCTTGACAACATTGTTCTGCACTGTTTTTGCATAACCACTTATTACTAGCAACAAGGACTATTCCTCAAACTCTGAACAATCTTATTAGTCACTTGAATCTGTTTCACTTGGATTACGGCAAGGCACCTTATAATGACACTTCTTAGTACCCCCCCCCCCCACCCCCACCCATTTAAGTGAATGTTGTATGTATGCTAATGTGTGCAATATGGTGATCTGTGAGTGCTGTGATCTGTTTTGTAATGTGTATTTATTATGTGTAATGTGTATTATGTGTATGCTACGAGGCACCTTAATTTCCTTCGGGATTAATAAAGTTACTCTACTCTACTACTCTACTCTACCATACAGCGCTTCAAGAGGACAGACTCTACTAAGAACAAGCCTGCCCATGGTCGACCAAAGAAGTTGAGTGCATGTGCTCAGCATTATATCCGGAGGCTGTGTCTTAAAAATAAGCGTAGAGTGCTGCCAGCATTGCTGCAGAGGTTGAAGGGGTAGGGGGACTGCCTGTCAGTGCGCAGCCGCAGACCATATGCTGCACACTGCATCAAACTGGTCTGCATGGCTGTCGTCCCAGAAGGAAGCCTCTTCTGAAGATGATGCACAAGACAGCCCTCAAACAGTTTGCTGAAGACAAATAGACTAAGGGCATGGATTACTGGAACCATGTCCTGTGGTCTGATGAGACCAAAATAAACTTATTTGGTTTAGATGGTGTCAGGTGTGTGTGGCAGCAACCAGGTGAGGATTACAAAGACAACTGTGTCCTGCTAACAGTCAAGCATGGTGGAGGAAGTGTCATGGTTTGGGGCTGTATGAGTGCTGCCGGAACTGGGGACCTACACTTCATTAAGGGAACCATGAATGCCAATATGTACTGTGGCATACTGAAGCAGAGCATGATGCCCCCCGTTTGAAACTGGGCCGCAGGCCGGTATTTCAACATGGTAACGACCCCAAGCACACCTCCAAGATGACCACGCCTTGGGTGAGGGTGAAGGTGATGGACTGGCCTAGCATGTCCCCAGACCTGAACCCAATTCAGCATCTGTGGGGCATCCTCAAATGGAAGGTGGAGGAGCTCAAGGTCTCAAGCTCAAGGTCAGCTCCGTGATGTCGTCATGTAGAAGTGGAAGAGGATTCCAGTGTCAACTTGTGATGCTCTAGTGAACTCCATGCCCAAGAGGGTTAAGGCAGTGCTGGAAAATAATGGTGGCCACACAAAATATTTTGGGCACAATTTGGACATTTTCACTTAGGGGTGTACTCACTTTTGTTGCCAGTGGTTTAGACATTAATGGTTGTGTGTTGAGTTATTTTGAGGGAACAGCAAATTTGCACTGTTATATAAGCTGTACACTGCCTACTTTACGTTGTAGAAAAGTATTATATCTTTAGACTTCTCCCATGGAAAGATATAATAGAAAGAGTACAGAAATGTTAGGGGTGTACTCACTTTTGTGACATACTGTACATGTGTCGGCTATGTTCCACACCCCTACCCAGTCCGTTTAGGATGTCTTTGTTTATTATTGTTAATTATGTTCATCTTGATTTGTAAATTCATAGTTTGTATACTGTGTATGTGTGTTTTTCATGATTATTGTTTATTGTGTTGCATGCCAATAAATGTTTTTGTGTGGAAAACTTGTTTGGACTTGTGGTGCAAACCTATTTAATATAGGGTAATATGTGTAGAGTTGCATTCAGTGTAATTGGTTTAATTGTAACACAAAGTTTGTTTGGCAGCTTTTCCTGTAAATGACATGCTACCCTATTATTGACTTCCATTGTATTAAAGAGCACAACATGTGGTGGAAAGAGGTACTGCCGATCAATCCAACTCCATGGACTTATTGACATTTTTTTCAAAACATCATATCTCCATAAAGAGACTCAGCAACAAATCCAAATTTTGGACAAATGATCCTCACATACAGGATGATTATGGAAAAATGTTTAAAAAATCCTGTGAACTGTCCACATGTTGAAATGACAAGATGAAAACAGCCTTTTTGAAAATCAAGCCTAACTTCAAGAAAATACACTGACCATATGAAAACAATATCAACAAAGGTTAATGCATAAGCATGACATTATAATCCGTATATGACTGGGAAAAATAATCTGATAATTTGTGTCCCATACTTTTTGAACGAGAAGCCCTCAAAAGTGGTGGTGTCATTTCAGATATTGAATCTATAGCCATTTTCACAGCTCCCGAAGGGGAGAATTACACAAGATACATCTGATCTGATTTAATTTTTGAATTCTACAGGAAAATGCATTACTTTTCACATGGTTACACTAATGTGTGTGGATAACTAAAAGAGCCAGCAATGTCGGAAGTTGAGCAAAAGGCTTGTTCACCAGAATTCCCAAAATGACCTGAAATTTCAAAGGGCTGTGGTTTTGGAGCTATTAGTGATACAGACCTAATATTTAAGATTTATACATAGGTTGGATGTACAAACAGCTATGATTTTTTTCAGATTTTTTGGAGAGGGTGACTGGCGGCCATTTGTTGATTTGACACGGAATGACCCTACATTATAATTATTAAATCATATTTTAGACGTTATTATATTATACACCCCAATAGTCTACTGCCATATGAAACAATTATGTTTCACAATACATGATAATTGCAACATTTTAGTGTTTGGGGTAATATTTAGTTTTTATCACTTCAACAGAAATTACACTTTCAGAATCTGTGAATAACTCAAAATGCCTGTGGGACGACTTGTGACTGGTTTTGCTACGGACGGTCACATATTTTACATTCTGGATATGAGCCCAACACTTACTGAAATTGTTCCTCTTTTCCCAACGTTGGTCAGTAATTACTTGTGTTCAGTGTTAAGAAGTTTAATTTTCAAATATAAACATTATCACACTGAACATAACCCACAGGACCTCAAGGTTTGTTCTTCCTTTAACTGTCAGTTCGCCAAACTGCCAGGGGAATTTCTTTCTAGTGTTTAAGCATATGCATAGTGAAATACACTTGACATTATACAAATACAATGGCCGACCTTGACAGTGGCGTAATCAATATGGCCGACTGGATAAGATATCCAACTTTGGCTTCCTACCAGTGCGGACTGCAGCGAGACATACTTGAAGCTTTTTATCAGAGTGTTGGATCACGCAGTGACAAATAGGCACCTCCATGCCAGTCGTCTGTATAAGGAGGGGGCACCACTCCACAACTAACCACTCCTGCTGCAGCAAACACGGAAGATGCCACAACCAACAACACATCGAACAATATCAAAGACTTTTTCCTGAAGCACATAACCCCCCCCAAACAAAAAAGAGAGTGCCAAAAAACAGAGTCACGACAATGAAATATGGAGAATCTCTAACCTCTCCAGATGCCATGGCCAGGTTGGCCCAAAGACAAAAACGAAAAAAAGGTGAACAATCCAATCTGAATAGACAGAACAAAAAAAAGGAAACTGGATAGAGATGGGCAGACAGTGCTACAAAAACCCAGACATGGGTGAGGTGGAGATAGAGATGGAAAGGCAACAGACATAGAAAATATTCCAACTGAGCCATCTTTAACTATTGAGTCTGATGTGTACTACGCAGTCATGTTTACCTCTCCTCCAGGTTATTATATTGGCCGGCCACTAAACGTCTCCACACCCCCTGATGGGGAGGAGTACATAGTGAAATTTCTCAACAGGGGCACGAATAATACATAAGTACTGCCACACGACACAAAATTGAAAATGTGCCTAAAAAATTCTTCTTGTGCAAAGCACAGTTAGAAGGTGCAGGGCCATTTCACTTGAAAAACTATGAAGAAGTTGAAAAGGTCTTCAAAAGGCAGTTGAATGCCTTCTGTGTGTAGGGCAGTTACTTAATTAACCATTAAGGATAATGATTTGATCCATGTTGCAAAATTCTGTATGTGGGGTGCTTTTTACTGTACTGCATACTACTGCTTTTTACTGTATGTTTATATGTTTTTCAGTATTGTTTTCATGTTAAAATGTGTCTTGAGGAGGAAAGGCCAAGCGGAACCAGTGCTGTTCATTCCTGATGTTTTTTACCCATAATATTTACACATTTTATTGTTGTTACTACACTTCTCATGAAATAATAAATAAATAAATACAGAAATAAACTCTTTTAAAATGTACAAATTGTTGTTGTGTGCTTATTTGGAGCGGGGGTGTTCTTAAAGGGTAAAAAAAAGTACCCTTTAAGCACAGCCAGACTTTTGACATTTAAATAATTTTATCTATATAGTAATGTACAAATAAAAACTAACAAGGTATGAAATTACAAGATGAGAGATTAATGTTTCAGTTCAAATAAACATTCCTACCCAAAAATATTGCTCTGCACTTCAAATATGTCTGAACATAGATTTTGGTGTGCTTAATTGGTAGGCCTACGTTTACCGAGTTAATAACTTAAAACGTTGTAAAGTTTAACACAAAACCAGTATAATGTAATTGGACTATGTGCTAACTTTGCCAGTGTTGAACGGACAACCGCGGTTTTAGCATACCTGAATGTCCATTTTTGTCAAGGCAGGTAAAAAAAAGTTCGTTTAGGAGGAGAGATCTTGTGGCGTTGGTCGTGGAGATGTAGTATCCATGTTGCCTTCCAGAGGAAGGCCATCATCCTGGCCAGGCATTCTGATGTTGGTCGAACCTCGACCTCGCCCGGAGAGTTGAAATCTAGCTATCGGCGGTGGTGTGTCATTTTAAGTGTGGCTGGGAAGCGCAGGAAAGTCTGTATTTCATGGCATGGCGATTTAATTTCTTTTAAACGTCGGAAATGCCTCCCTTTTCTTTGTAGTCTCCAAGTTGTACTTAGGGTAGAAGCTGATTCTGCTTTCGCCGTGTTGGAGTGATTCAGCGGCTGTTGCGGCTTTTAGAATTAGCTGCCTATTCCGGAAGTTCAGCAGTTTAGGTGTATTGCTCAGGGAGTAGATACATGGGCACGCTCTATCCTAATGGGCGATTCAGCCAGTGATGGAAGCCGCTTTGGAATATTAGTCTCTAGGAATGAAATAACATCTCCTCCCTCAGGTCCCTCTTTCAGCCCAACCAAGCGGAGATTTGATTGGCGACTTCAGTTCTCTATGTTAGCCATCTTAAAGGAGAGTTCAGTTATTGTTGCTTGTAGACCATGCACAGTTGCATTGTCAGAGATAGCTGAGGCTTGAATATTGTCACATTTACATCCCAGTCGTTTTAGGGATTGTTCCTGTTGATCAATCTGGCGACCAATGGATAAGATTGCCACTAGTTGTCTCAAGTCGTTGTACTATATATGCTGCGTGCTATCTTTGCAGGCTATCTTATAGACTTTAGTGACTGTATCGTACAAATAGATACCCATTTCTTTTAATTACTTAGACTGTATTAGTGTTGTCACGATACCAACATTTTGGTACCGGTACCAACATGTATTTCGATACTTTTTCAAATAAAGGTGTTTTTTTTTTTTTCAAATAAATAAGGTCAAAGCACTCTCTGCCTTACCTTATTATTAGGTGTAATACCTAGTGTGGCCATTTGGCAGTATGGCGCTATTTCATTAATTGGCCTCTCCTTTTTTGTTTACATCCGAATGTGAATGCTACATGCTAGTAACATGACGGAGTCAAGTATCCAGTTGAATGTCTCTGGAGAGCTTTATCGTGCGCGTGTTGTTGCACGAGTTGACACTACCGTCGTCGTTTTGTGCTGAATTATGTGCAACAGATCAACAAACTCATACAGATAATTCTGCTGTCTAATTGTTGAAACGGATTACACTGGAGAAAGTTTGCTGCTCGCTGCTCAAATCTCGGACTGTATTATGGATCTTGTAGGCTCTCTGACTGAACATTAAAACAATTCTGAATATTTTTTAATGACTATTAACTCGTCTTTGAACCTTTGCCTGCTAGGGTGTGTTTTGGTGGTGTATTGCAAGACTGCTATTATGAACTGAAACGAACTTTTGAGGTGTACAATATATTGCAAAACGTGAAATGTGGTGGTCGCTGTGTGTTTTTTTCTGTTTGATAAGAACTCTATCATGTGTTGCACTTAAAACTATTGAACTATTACATTTAAAAAGGGTACATGATGTCATGAGTAAATTACCTGTCGTTCCCTGAACTCAGTGTGCAGGTCTGGGTGGCTAAGTTGGAGGTGTTTCCGCCTTTAGCCATGCGTGTTTTAAAACACTGTTTACACAGTGGTGCATCAGCGTCAATTGCCTTGTCTTGCTCATTTGTTTTTAAGCCGAAGTACTGCCATATGGCACTTAGCGCCCGTGGTTTGTCCACAAGTTGCAGCGTGGTGGCAGCAGCCATTCTCCCCTCCGTGCTTCACTATCTCTCCGTTTCAGCGTTTTTTCTCTACAAGCTCTAGCTTCCTTCTCATAACGTTACGACGTCACATGCAAGGTACCGGTACCTATCCAAATGTAGTATAGTACCGTTTCAAATGCCTCAGTACCGCGGTACCAAATCAGTAGCCCGGTATACCGTGCAACCCTAGACTGTATGTTATGTTGATGCTTATGGCCCGGTCAATTAGAATGATGAGCTCTGATTAGCTGGCGGGGTATGCATTAATTGTGTCGAACTGTTCAACTATGGAAAGTACTTCTAAATTTCTGGCATAAAGTTAAAGCACCATTCCATATTAATGCCACACAAAATGATAACTATAACAACCATATAGGCTAATTTAACGAACAAGTGAAGGTCTGACACTTTGACACTTTCATCTTGCCCCTTTGTGGCCTTGCTGTTTTGGTTTCGTTGTACAGGCAGCTGTACCATTAAAGCTGACACAAAGTCTAACCATCATGCAACATTTTCAGCCCACAATGCATCGCTGACTACATGTGGCTACATCCGTTTGCAAACATTTACCATCACCCGAACGAGCCTATTGATGAGTAGATGGTCAAACACAAATCAGACAGCATACGATCATTTTAGTAATGAGTGTTTTTTTTACCGTTAAAGCTGCAATCACATTTACAGGAGTGGAAGGCTAATTCTACTAACTTTCGCTCCAGGTAGTCTTGCAAGCTACCATGTCAAGGGCGCTAGCTAATTAGCACATCAACTTGATATGAAATAACTTTACATAGGAAGCCTAATTTGTGATGCCCAACAATATCAAAATCAAGATAGGGTGTGCTTCCTATGTAGTTATTTCATGTCAAATTGACGCTAAAATTAATGGAAGTCTATGGAATGCTAAAGGCTACTGGGCTCTTTCCGGGTCGGCCCTTTCCCCATGAGTGCTGTGCTGTGTTGTTGACTTGCCTTCAGGATTTTTTTTTTTTTGCTTGTAAGTGGGAATTAGATAAACCAAGCAATGGTCAGAGTGACTTAGAGCCACACGGGGGAAGCGTATCACTCACATTGGCTGTGACAGTTATTTGTGGAAAGTACATGTAGAAAATAAATTTTAATGATACTGCATTCTCGATTTTTTTGTCCTTCTGTATTTATAGGTCAACTGCAGAGTTAGAGTCTTTTCACAGTCACAGCTATTTGTGTTACTGTGATTACTTTGTTTTGCTATTGAACATGTAGGCTACTGTGTGTGAAGGTTGGCCCTCCGTTCTAGGAACATTAATTTAAAAATAATTAGGCTACCACTCAGTGTTTGTTTAGTTTACATCTTGGTTTGCTTGATAATGGGAAAGCATAAATAGAATTTGTGTAGGTCTATGTTATGCCCTCTTCTGGCTTTGTAGTTGTCACTTTAAATTCCTTCTTAAACTTATAAGCATTGTGGGTATGTGACTTGACTATTCATGGAGCTACCTTGCGTAAAATCATTTGTATAAAGTTTAAAATCTCACGACATCCGGGTGCTGCTACTCAGCTCACCAAATGGCAATGCAGGTAGTGACACATCACGACGTCGTTGCATCATCTTTTGTTTACTGTTCCCAGCTAGGTGGTGCTGACCTGGGGTGCGTTTCCCAAAACCGTCGTTGTTACCTTCTTTAGCAACTTCGTAGGTTTGAACGATGGACTAACGACACTGCTGTTTCCCAACAGCATCGTTCGAACGACACAACTAACGGATGTTTACAACAACATTAGTTCGACGATCCATCGGAAGTTCCATCGTTAAACTGTGTCGTTCGAACGATTAGCATGGCCTGTCGTTAGACCATTGTTTATGTCGGTTTCTGTACACGTGACGTCTTGCTCATCACCTTTGGCCTTTTTGTGTCAGATTAGGCACCATTCAATGCTTTACCTGCCACCCACTGCATGAATGATTTTACTTTAATTCACGTCATTTTCGTCCTGGCACTTGTCAGGTCATGTAAAAAGAAGATAGAAAATTCACCCCACAACTAACCAAAAGTTGTTGCAAAATGTTGTTGGATTATTAAACTTATTTGCTGATTTTACAGATCGTTTTTAATACTGTGATGTAGAGTATGACCACGGTTCACGGATCCACAATCAAGGCCATTCCACGTGTTTCAAATTGATTACCGTTTAGCAGGATTCGAACCCGTATCTCTCCGAAAAAGGGAGAAGGTTTGCATAGTGGGCTGACAAGCTAACCACTCAACCATTGCATCACACAAGCTGTGAGTGGCCTTAGTCATATTTACATGTAGATGTATGTAGGGTATAAATGAAATACACGATCATATCATTACAATCTTAGTCAGTCGTTGCTTTTTAATGAGTAAGGGACATGACTGTGTTGGGGAACATTTCTCTAAGTTGCTGAAGCTGTCGTACATACCGGCTTCACTGAAATAAGGCTACGTTTTTGCTGCTTACTGTCGTGGTGTTGTTTCTGTCGTTTATCCGCAACGAATGCATCCGAATACTCTCCGAGCACTTCCGACACATCTGGATACTTTGCAGTTTCAACGACGGAAGTCCAAACTAACATAGTTCAGACTTACGTTGTACGTAGGTAGTTGGAGAGTTTCGGGAAACAGTCGGAATCGGACTGTTGTGTCGTTTGAACCTACTACGGACAACGGTGGTTAAATGCTAACATCCGTCGTTGTTTGGGAAACGCACCCCTGGTCGGGATCTGATGCAGTCTTCCTCATGCCTCGCAACTACACCAGCCCACTGGTCCATCAGGCTGTCACTGTCTGCTGTTGGTCCATTGTCAGGCCTTTACCTAGGCTTGGGAGAGGAGAAGAATCAGGACAATTAAAGTCACCTTTATTACCACCAACCCCCACCTTACCAGTACCTTAGTCATGCAAATGGAGCACTTGTTAAGCCTGGACATCTTCTGCTGCGACCTCCTGAAGTTCTGCGGGCAATCTGAAGCGGATATGGCTGAGGGTTACATAAACAGATTGGGACATAGCCAGCCCTAGTGGTAACTAAGGCCCTACCCACTTTCCACTCAGCCTCCTGTTTGGGTAATGGTTCAACCAGCATAGGCTCTGAGGGGACTACAACAACCACTGACTTTGGGAGCCTTTCATGTCCTTGGAACAGCAGGTTAGGCTGCATATTGGCCTGTCGGCAGATGGCAACAACCTCACCCCACCCGACCTGACCATGGTGGAAGCTGGGCCAGCTGTAAGTTGCTTCCTCAATCTCCTCAATGTTGTTCATGGCAATAATCAGCAATAATATTCTGTTCTGCCCCTAGACATTCTTGACAATAAACACCACCTTTTTAGGAAGACGGACACCACCCACCTTAAAATCCAGGAGGGCATAACTAATATAGTATATTTAAAGGCCATTTGCAGTTTTCAGTGATAACCAGCGAGACTCTTCCTCAGGCTCTAGTCTTCAACTTCCCAGCTATCAGGTGAAAAGGCTCTGGCTTATCAGGTGAACCTGGGAACCTGTATCAAGCAAGCAAGGTATTAACTGGCCACTGACCTCCACTTCCACCACCAGGCACTCCTCTACTAATGCAGGCCGCAGAGCGGAATCTGAGGAGTCCCTCACCACCCCCACCGGCTGGCCCACTGCGGTGGGGGATTTTGAAAACCCCTTGCTGGCCATCATCACTTGGGGCTATTCCTTTCCATATGACCTGCTTCTCCACAGTCCGGATAGATGCGTCTTTCCTACAGGTTCCCCTGTTATCTTGCTGCTTGGCTAAGGCCCGGCTGCTTCAAGAGGGTCTGTCAGCTGCAACCTGGGACCTTCCCCTGCTCCAGTGGTTGGGCCCCAAGTCCCTGCAGCTGTTCCACTAGCTGAGCACCAAAGAGCCTTGTTTGTTCAGCCAATTTCTCTTTTTTAGCTCGCGGCACAACTCGTCCTTCCAGTCGCCCATGTCTACCTGGGTCTGTGCAGCCGCATCTTCCCTCTGGTTCACACTGAACTGCCTCATCCTCTTCCACTGCAGCCTCCCTATCCAGCTATCACCATATCGTGTGACACTCCCTCAAGCAAAGGATATATTCCCCACATTCTCATTTGAGCTATGATGGCACTTGAAAAATGCTACAACATATTGGGTGGCAGGGCCGGTTCTTGGCAGACATATATAAGGGGGCAGTTAGACATGTGAAGTGGGTATCATGTACACATCATGCTCCAACACTTTTTTTCTGTGCTTATAGTAACAGTGTTTTGGTGGGCAGTGGAAGATGTTGGTTGGGCACCAACGACTAGTGTTCAAGTTAGTTTCTTTTATATATGATATACAGTGCTGTAGTAGAAAAATCAAAGATGCATGGATGTTGGGGCGTGCTTCCATTGCAATGTGTATCCCCACCCCCAACCAGATCTCCCGAATCTCCCGCCACACTAAACAAAGGCGTCACACCTGTATATAAGGAGGGCGGTGTGCCCCAGATCGGGGAGTTTGTATGGTCACAGCCTTAGGTGCACGCTGTATTAAGCTCCCGGATCCGTCACAATAAACCTCGGAGGTTTTGTCATTTACCACTACTCGGCTTGGCTTTGTCTCTACTTTGTTGATAACTAATTTTTGGACGACAGTGCCTCCCTCTATACATGATATTCAATGCCTCCAGTCCGGAAAAGCGATGCTTATAAATACAAATACACAGACTGCTCTTGCACTTGTGGTTTAATCAAGGGTCCTGCAAGGTGGTGTAATGTGTACATGTCAGGGCTTTTGAGAGGGGGTCTGGAGGGTCCCCAAAACACTTTTAATAAATCAATAAACTTTTAGTAAATTAAAGGTGATGCATTCTGGTGCATTTTAACAGGTTGTTGGATAGGTTAATGTTATCTTTGTAAGTGAAAGAACAGCAGAAAGAAAACCCATACTTTACATAGAGACACAGATTTAAACATAAACCGTTATTTAGAATATAATTTTTAAAAAATGCAATTATGTTGTATTTGATGTTTGTAGGCTAAGGTCTAGTTAGTCACTTTAAATTTCCACTCATGATCCTAACGTAAAGAATGTTGTGAAATCAAAGGGCTATTGCAGATGTGAATACATTTAATTATATTTTCTGTGGAGTTAATAAATGCTCGAAAACACCTTGAGAAGAATCTTTATTGGACTATGCAAGAGATGTGTCTTGCAAGGTGCATTTTTTGTTAACAGTGGGGTGAGTAATGTTAGGCTGCTACACAGCTGACAAGCAGACTTTGCTAAGTTGGTTTGCCAACAGGAGCCATTACAGTGTAGCCTACTTGAGTGTTTAATAAATCCTGCAGTAAATGATCTTAATTTTATTGTCAGTTTTTCAATATTAAAAGGCATACTTCTTGTGTTTTGCTATTTTTGTCATTGCTGTTATAAGATGAGAAGTTCAGTGCCAGAGCGCCACACAACACGCGTGCCCAGACGTCAGTGAACTTTAAACCAACCATGGCAAAGTTGCGTCACCACAGAGGCGTTAGTTAGACGCTTGTAAATGTGTGGAAGCATCTACAAGCACTTGCACGATTTGTCTACATGCGGCATATGTCATATGACCTTGTCGCATCTTGGTGACATCCTCACACCTTTCTGGCAAGTCAGACACAATTTCTAACCAGGGAACAGGGTCCAGCAGGCAGGTAGTAGGATGGTTGCCATTGATGAATTTGGATACATAGTTTTCAGAGAGAGGTGTGAATGAGGAGAGTGTTGTGCTGTTGACCAGGGGAGGTAACAAGTACACAATTTGTCAAATGACTTAAAAAGAGTACAAAGCTCATTAAAACAGTCTCTAGTGACAATGGGTAGGCACAGAGGACACAAGCAGTCATCAATAAAAAATACGGGCAAGTTTCGCAGTGGAGGAATCTCAGCATGAGACATCACCCATGACGCCTCCTCGTGACAGTGCCTGGTCTGGCAATCTCTGGGACCCTCCGTGACGTCAGTTATCCAACCCCGGCACCTGCACCAACACACCTCAGACAGAGCAGAGAAGCAGGACTAAAGAGACAGAGCAGAGAAGCCCCTTTCACAATTGGCTCACGAGCAGAAGCGACAAAACATTCGTGCGACATACATTTTGATATGGGTTGTTAACTGTTGCCGAAATAATCGCATATGAAAAAGTATTCGTACAAAACTCGCACATCTAAAGCGACCGGTGTGCAATGCACACGCATTAAATCTTGCCATATATCTTGCGAATATTGTACAATGAAAGCAGGTGTTGTAAGATGGTGCAATAGGGTCACGCGATTGATCTGGTAATTGGACGTTTGAACGTGCTCGTGGAATTATGCAGTCCATGGTACGAACGCCCGTACGAGTCAGACGGGAGTTGTGCTCGGACATTCAGCAAGCCCAGCAGATGGCGACGAGGTATTGGTGCAGCAGCATCCATTGTCAATGGTGGTCTGAAACAGGTGATTATACAGAGTTTATATAGTAGTGTAGCACAGAATCTACAAAGTCCTTTATTTTAAAAGGAGAGCTACAGCGGTAGTGGTGAGCAGCCCAGTGTGGAAATATTGGATTAGTCTGTCCGTCTGAAAGCCCGCAGGTATGTTCATGTTGGCAGTGGAAATTTAATAAAGTTATTTTTTCCTGCACCAAGTTCGTGTGAGCCTGAGTGAACGAACCCACTAGTTAGTTATTACAGTAGTGGCATGGCAAATTGAAGCTGCTAAATCGTGCACTGATAGTAAAACTTGGCAAGATTACATGAGACACGTTGGGCAACAGTGTCATTGTTAAACAGACGCAGAGAGCTGCGATTCATCTTATGCCCTTTACAAATCGTGCATCACTCTTGTGAGTACACAAAACGTTGCAAAACGTTCATTCTAACGTTTGTGCATTGCGATAAATTTGATCATATTAGGTCGCGTCTGAATAGTGTGCATGCCCACTTTTCTGAAGAGACGTGACGCGACCACTAAAAGGCATGCAACGAATGCGAGACATCGTACTATGTCTGCAACAGTTCGTACGAGGCTAAAACATTCCGATTGGCTTTACTAGCGCCTTAAAGAGATACTGTGCAACTTTAAGTGCTTTTTCTAAACAGAGGTCCCCCTAATGTGTCAAAGTAAATGGACACTCGTAAAAATGTTTTTCCTCCGCTCAGCCTGTGCATGTTTTCAATTCAACTGATCACAGAAACGGGCAAATACAAAAGTAGTCATGTCCACCTGGGTAAGTAAAGTCAGAATTTCTTCAGAATTTAACGTGATCCTGCTTCTCACGCTATTTGAGACTTCATTCGCCTGGTAATCATTCATTTAAGCATCTAGCGACTTATAAATATGATTAACTCCAAAAAGTTACATAGCGCTGCTTTAAGACCCTTTTTAACAGCCTTCTTAACTGGAGCTTAATGAGCAATCAATTGGGCTGTCATCAAGCCTTAATTAAGCATTTCCAGCTGAGTTTAATTTTATGTGCCAGTTGTGATGTCACTTGTCCCTGGGTTGGAGAGGAGCGGTGTCCTGAGGTTAAACCTTATTCAACTTCATTTCAGATATGCACTGCAGCTCACGCTGCTTTAGCATGCAACAAGCAGTAAAGTAGGACAGTAGGAGGAGTAAATATTAGAGAGAAATTAACAAACTGTGGTAAAACATTTCAATCACAGGGTACCATAGAGGACATATTTTGTCCAGTAATTTTTAACACTTGAGTGGTAGGGGTGCAATAAAGAAAGGAAAAAGGGGGAAAGCACAGTTTAGACAAACACACTGCACACTGGATCTGATGGCACATTTTTAAGTCAAATGCATTATTCTGGTTTTACTCTGTAGCACAAAATTAAGAGGTTATATCTGAAGCTGCAGGGTATGGACAAAATTATGGTATGTCAGTATTGAAGCCAAATATCTCCATTGATACGATGTGACTATGATTTCCCACATTTTATATTTTAAGTAGCAACAGTGAACATTAAGCATTCAATGGACATCATCACAATGCAGTTACTCAACAAATAAGTGTATTACTTAATGTTGTGATAACACAAAATGAAAGGGCTGCCAGAGAGAATCGGTGTGCGACCATGGACTACACAAGCAGTCTTTTTAATAATAAACGATTTGTAAGTCGGCTACTGCCTAGAAAAACAGTCTTGCTAATAAACGATTTGTACACTTACAAAGTTCGCAGTGCCTCGTTTTGAATGCCACCCTTGTTATATTACCAAGATACTGTGGAGCTTTTTATTGGTTTAAAAATAGGCCTAGCTATATCTTCAAGCTGTCGTGGCTTTGTGTTTCAATAGCTGGCGTTTGACAACCTGCCTAGAAAAACAATCTTTCTAGTAAACTTACTCGCAATGCCTCATTTTGAATGCCTGGGCCGTTGGTACATTACCAAGGTAGTGTGGAGAAACCTCAAGCTTATTTAATGGTTTAAAAATAACTATATCCTAAATCATCTGATGCCCACACTACTATTAAACCTGTTCTACAAAAACGGTAAAAAAAATAGTTTGCTTCTGAATGCAAGCATACCAACTCGTAATGATGTTTTAACTGACCTAAAGTTCATTTAGCTTTAAAAGATCGACAAAGGAAACAGCAAGCCAGTTCAGTAGTAGCTAGCTAGCTAATTGGCGTTTGTTACAGGTTATGTAGGACTTTGGTATTGTGTCTGTCGTCATAGCCCATCCGAGCAGTTCATGCCAGGCTCCAATCAAACCCACGACGCGCCAAATTTGCCGTTTTGGACGGATTCAATTCATTTTCAATGGAGTCCGTCAAGCCGTTATTGCCGTCCGCGCAAAGCCTATCGGGATTCCGCGCGTCAAGAAGTTGGGCTCTGCTCAACTTTATGCAAATTAGTCCGGCCAACGCGCCTGCGTTATCCAATAAAAATAGATCACGGGGGAGATCTGTCATGACGAAATCAGTTCTGTTGGGTTTCACATTTTAAACATGTCCTCGTCTTCCTACCTTCGTCTACTGTCTATGCTTCTTACAGAGCCACAAACATGAAAAATGAGGCGTGGAGGAAAGTGGCCGAAATTGTCGGTGTCCTTGGTGGGTTTAATCTGTATGAACTGTGTAAATGTACAAATTACGTGAACAGTTTGGAAACGATATAAGCACTTGTAATGTCTAGTTAGGCACGTCGTTTGCCCCTTGATAGCTTCATGAACGAAGTGTAGGATGTAATGTACAATAAAGCAGCCACAATGGATGAAAGTTAACCTTCCCCGACAAGACTATATACACTTCCGAGAACGCCCACCCCTAGTAGCAATCCGGCAACACAAGGGGATGCCGCAGTGGATTAGTGCCCTGACTGTGTACCCCCCCCCCCCCCCCCCCCCCCCCGGAAGCGGTGTTGACCGAACGTACAAAATTAACTGACGCGGCAGGGCATCAAGGCCACTGTGGCCTTCTGGCAGATATTTTCAAGGGCACAAAGCCAAATGCCCTCGTGAAATTCCTGCCCTGCTTCTTAGAGATCTTTTTTTTGCCAATAGTCAGTAGCTGGTCTACTTTCCTGAGTCACTGTTAAGTGCTACATTTCCATGGTTAATAAGGTTACATGTCACTATTCAGACATGTCATTAGTCAGACATTAGCGTCCAATTGTCGGAGTAACGACATTATCATTTTTTTTTAAATATATCATTATTCCGACAATTTTTTTTCCCATTGTCGGAGTAGGGGCATGTTGCTATTTTTGAAACATTCCGCTTTTCCGACATGAATAGTTTTATTGTGACGCTGAAAACCAAGGCCTACCCTGGAGGCAAAACCGACTGTAGTCAAAGTCCCTGTTAACTAGTTTTTCGGATTTAAGTTAGGGAAAGGAAAACTGGTCCGTGTGACAGCAGGCAAGGGATTTTTTTCCTCTTTTCTTTTTTTTTTTTAATATCAATACAACGTAGAGATAAGCAGCAGCGACAGACACGTACAGCAGCAGGAGTAAACGGGATAGGTGCGCTCAATTAACAAGGAGTTATGCACTGTACGCGCAATAAAACTCAAATTAAAGAATCGTTTCCCCTCGTAGGGCCTATGTCTGTCACATCAGCATAGCGTTGTTGTCTGCAGTAGTCGTTTCATCCAGCTGTATGCTGAATGGGTACTGACGCAGACATTTACACAACTGTTCCTCAGTATCCGATGCCATCTCGTTGATCCTCCGTGCCACATTGCTGAGTGGCATGGCCCTCAACACCGATGCTGGATCTTGCTCTGCAGCACTGGACCTCTTCATTGACAGGAAGAACAAGTCTTTCTCCAAAAATTAACGGTGATCCCGATTTCGCAATTAAAAGAGAAATGCGTGATAACACCAACTCGCTCTGTGTTTGACTTCCCTTCCGACAAAACAAGGTAACAATGTTGCGCTTTGAATAGGCTAATGCTCCTTTAGGGCTTAGGGGAAAAAAACGTGGGCTATCCTCTGATGCCTTGCAGTGTGTATCTTGGTCAGGTGCTCGTTTCGTGTTTCATTGCCTCATTCGAAAACACGTTCACAAAGAAGGCACATCGGGAGGTGACCATTTGTGAGTGAGTTGATGCTCGTTATGTCGTAGGACTTTCTTTTTCGCTGCCATGTTTAAAAATAATATATGCATATATATTGATAAATAGTGTGCTTATTAAACAAAACTCAATGTAGGATTTAAGTAGGCCTACTTTCTGAACCAGCTGAATCCAATTAATCAAGCAGCCCCGCTTCGTGAGAGCAGCTGTCAATCATTAACTGTGAAAAAAAAAAAACTGTCGGAATAGCGGTACTAAAAAGTGTCGGAATAGCGGGATGTCTGAGTAGTGGGATGTCTGAATAGTGGTATGTCTGAATAGTGGGATGTCTGACTAATGGGATGTCGGAATAGGGGGTGAATGCCGGTTAATAAAGTTGGTTGCTCAAATTGATCAAGTTCTCAAGCATCTCAGCCCCTAAATGCACACACTCAGTGTTGTCTTGTCTTGTCTCGTCTTGTTGTCTTGTCTTGTCATACCTGGTTTAGTTTTAGCAACACTAGGTAAAAGTAGCCTTAAGCTACTGCACTTTATTTTATTTATTTATAATAACTTAGCTTAGGATTTGTCTTGTCTTGTGCACTTGCACTTTACTGTTGTTGTTGTTGTTGTTGTCTATGTAAATGCATAGGATAGTGAGAAACGTAATTTCGATTCCTTTGTATGTCAAGTACATGTGAAGAAATTGACAAATAAAACTGACTTTGACTTTGACTAAAGGAGTTACTTTAATTTTTCAAGAGCTATCTTATTTAGAATAACTTTGTTCACTTAAGCATTGGATTACCAACTGAAATTTGAGATTAAGAAATGAAGTCAGGGTGGATGAGCGTAGGCTATTTCTCAACAGAGCGTGCCTATGTTCCCACAGCCCTATGTTCCCATATGTGTAGGTATGTGTATGCATAGGCCTATATATGTAGCATGTAACTGTATTACATCTATATACCGTATGCGTATTTGTATTTATCTGGTTTTGTTTCTCACTTAAGCAAATAAAAACAAGGATTTGGCATCTATAAACTCTGCCTTATCCGAAACCCTTTTTGATCAGCCTATTTTACAATGACCGGCGCTAGTGAAGCTAGCCCATAAACACTTGTTTGTAGTGTACTTGTCTTACATTAAAATCACCTGTCCATACCCACTTCCACCGATGAATTGTCGGAAAACAAAATCAAAATTAAAATCAACTTCCTATATAGGGTAACCAAAAATCAATAGCCTACCAGCCTAGTCGTACCCTGTACTGCTATGCGTTAGGCCTACATCTAGTTTAGTTTAAAGGGAAATATAGAAACACAAGACCTACTTTTAAAAATGTCCTAGAAATGTGTAACAATAGGGCCTAATTTTACATAACATTTTAGAAATGTGGGCCCATAGGGCTATTAGGGCTGACCTGTTTCTAGCAAGCTAGCGGCTAGTTACTAACATTTTTGTATTACAGTGGCACCACCAGTAGGCTATTGCTTAATTACTTCGCATGATCTTGCATAGCCTACCTAAATGGTCCTCTTCAGGTCTGTCACCATTTGATTTGTCGTTAAACTATCCTGCTGCCCTGTAGCCTGTACATTTATTTGACTTACAGACAGATTGAAGAACTAGACCTATCGAGTTTTTTACTCTTTTAACTTTAAACTGTAGATTCTAAAGCATTTTGGCATTGTAAAAGACACAGATGATTGAAACTATGCACACTTCTTACTGAACTGCAAAAATAGACAGTCTGCAAAAAAAAAAGCTTCCTTCTAATATCAGGCTCTTTCCGATGCCGCTGCAAGTTGTGTCTATGAGGCAGTCAGCAGGTGGACTAGGGGCCTTCTCTGAACCAGCGCTCCACAAATTAAGTTATTCGAGCAGTCTTCATCTCCCTCACAGTTTTCTAACCTGCCCAGCTCTGCACATTAGTGTCATGATTTTAGGACTCATTTGTTCATCTATTTTCTCAAAACCTATTACAAGTCACCATTTCAGGGTGTTTTTCTTTCGTGATTCATGTTACCACTATAATTTTACCCACCAGTAATTTACCCACCAGTTGCCACACATAGCTGTAGTTTTTCATTATGCTATTTTGGTCCCAAAATGCCACAATGACTTCAGGAAACACTAAGGGACAATTGTACAAATACAACCATCCGATGGGACCTTTGAGGCATTAATTTTTATGATCTTTTTAGTTTTGCGTTTCACTCATCTAAGCTGTTTTATTTGTCATAGGCCATACCACTCTGCTGGATGTTGGTAAAGTTTTGGCATCTGCTTTCCTCAGCATTCCTTACTATTGTTTATCAAAAAACAAAAAAATCTTATCTCATAAGGAATAATTAAAAACTGCAGGGGGCTAACATGAAAATAGGCAGTACGACTAGCATCATAACCAAAACCCATCCTAATAGAATTGTGCTTTGGGGGCTGAGAGTTATAATCAGTGCTCACAATGGGCCGGGCATTATAGCATTTAGCTATGGCAAAGTATGCTTTACAATTACTGGAGCACTCTTGAGGTGTATGTAATTTAGATAAAGTATGGATCATGACTCACAGTTGTGTTTTGCATTCCCACATGTCTGTGTTACTGTATATACAATATAATGTCACTGTTTACCGGAAAAATAGCTCTACAGGATGCTTTCATATATTTGATGTGAAAATTACATTATTCTTCACAAGACTTTCATAGACCCATGTCAAAATATTTTAATACAATAATTATTTTATTTCAGTCGTTTCCTTTAAAACTGCCAAATTAAATTCCCTTTTTCATTTTGGGGCGAGAAACAAGACAGCGCCTGTAAAGCACAGACGTGCTCTTTCAGTGCACGCCACTTGGCAGAGGTTCACCCTCCGAGCCCATGTGTCAGATCTCTCCCCTGCCGCCAGACCTTCCTTCATCAAGAGTTTGCCATAATTGCACCGAGGAAGCACAAAACACTTTCTATCTGTACATTTGCAAATTTAATTTAACCTTACTCTCTCCTTTGGAGACCCCCTGAGTATCTTCACTTTGTTTACCACAAATTAAACTTAGCCTGATTGTTTACTAGCTGACGGTCCCACAGCATTTCTCTATAGTCCTCATTTATTCATATATAATAATTGCAGGGAGAAGGGACCAGTGTACATTCAGCCCTCATCTGCATGAAAATAATACAATTAACTTTTGATTAACCAGCCTGGCCGCATTTTTCTCAGGGTTTCCCCCTTATGCGCAGAAGTGAAATGGCTAGCCTGAATTTTAATAAATACCTTCAAATTATGAACAGCAGCTTTTTTTGCCCTATATCCATCTCAATAAGACTGAACAACAATACTACTGAATAACCATGGTGAAGACAAAGGCATAGGGCTGCCAGTCCTGGATGTCATCTTTAAGTATGCAATGATGAAAGCGTGCTTGATTGATGCTTTAGAAACAAATGGAGAAAGGAAGCAGCTAATGTTTGTGGCACCGTGTCAAAAACTTCATGCTTAGTGTTAACCATCCCCATCACCCTCATGTGGGGAAGGGGGGTGCTCCTATACGGGCACTCTACATAGCGTAGTGTGAACTTATCTCAAAGTCTTGACTACAATTATCAGAAACAATGTCTATAGGGTTTGTTGTGTTTACGTCTTGCAGACATCAGGAAACAGAGATAATGGCATTAGGAGCATAGGGAGGTCTCTCAAGACCCAGTGGCCAAGGCTGCAGCCTTCGATTACACTTGCTTTACCATTCTACATGGCCCAGTAAGCAGCACTGAGAAATACGCTTTTTCATAGCGAACAGTCAATAGCAGTTTCGTTTATTTGTTATTTTTTTCTTCTTTTTTCTTTTTCAGGAAAGTTGTTATTTTGATGAAATGGTAGCAGTAATTTTAGTCAATAATTGTAACAAATGTAACAATTGTGACATAAATGTACAATGTCTTTTAAAAATTTAAGGTACTTTTTGCGTTCTTAATGCAGTTGCTAGTGTATATATAGTGTATGTGTTTTTTGTAACTTTGTAGCCATAACATAAACATTATTAAACTGATTGGAAAATGCTGCAATTCTAAATAATTTTGTAATAAAATCATTTCCATTTAATTATACAAAATATCACATTTCAGATGGTATAGATGTATCCCTCGATTTACTCTATAAAGCTGTATACCATATAAAAGTTTGTGCTCTTTATTTGTACCAAGTGATTTTCCTTCATGTTTGGCCTTTTTGTGTCTTCTTGGGTCTGCAGTCAGTACAATAATTCTTTATATCTGTGTGACTTTGTGCACAGGTTTTTATGTTATTTTAATAGGAAGAAGAACAAAAAAAGTTACAATAAAAGAAATAGGAATCATTGCCTCTGAAGACACTGCAAGTTCCACAGGGTGTAGTAGAGAGAAAGCAACTGGCAAGCGATCTTTGGGAGAAAAGAGAAAAGGGAAAAGGGGGGGGGCACAGGACAGAGGCAGTGGCAGAACGAAGATGAAAAGAGGCTGCGTGCTTTTTTCCTCAGTGATGGGCTGGCAACAAGAAATGAGCGGGTGAGAAAGAAGAATATCTGATAGGTCATCTGTTGTATAATGAAAGAAACAGAGACAGAAGACAAGTTGGAAGGCAAGGTGATTCAGTTCCTCATGGGGGATTTTTTTCTGGGTTCACAGGGACGAAGAGAGAGAAAAAAAGTTATGACATGAAGGTTGATCCATAGTTTATAAACTGACCAAAATAATTAACATTCAAATGAGATTTGAGGACTCGACATGACAGAGTCAGGGAGAGAGGGAAGGCAGAGGAGTTGGTTATACTTTTGAGAGTATTATTCCCTGGGCTGCTCCATTCGTTCTGAGGCAGGAAGAAAGTGATGAGTGTCTTTGTGTCACAGTTGTTGCTTATTTTTAGTTGTAGAATTAAAAAAAAAATCCTGAAGGATTTTTGTGATGACATGACTTGGATACAAAAATCATAACTTTGTCTTGGGCTGGTCTGATTTAAATGTGTCACAATGTATTACAAATACATGAAATGTTACTCTTAATATGTAATGCAACTTGGGCATCGTTTATCACAGCACTTCCTTTTAATGGCACGTCTCAGTGTGGAAGCAGTGTGCTTTTATAGTGTCAGAGTGAAAATGTACTGAAGCTCACATTCATGCAATCAACAAAGGGGGCCACCAAAATACCTCTTTCTTGTCTGTTTGTGCACATTTGCCATTCACAGAGCCTCTTTGCCCTCTCATTAATATCTATAATGTGTGTTTTATTCTCCCCCTTTCCTCCAGCTACAGAGGAGGGAGACTGTAGTAGTCTTGGGCTGAATTCCAAGGGCTGCTAAGAGGGCATTGTTCAGACACAAGAGCCCCGGGCCTGGGAGAGAGATATGGAGGGATTTAGCGACATGAGTTGAAGGCTGCTAGTGGAGGAGCGGATTGGGGGATGACCAGATTAGCTGAGAGGGCCTAGCAGGCTGGCAGAAGCCCTCATCAAGTTTATCTCCCTCCGCATGGCAGGCTGCAACAAAGACTACAACATTAATGCTCAGGGCCATGAAGTAGAACCTGTGGAGCTTCTTGTCTGCGCCGCCGCCGAGCCTCGACATCTCTGCTGGCTGCTCTCCTCACACTCCCAGTGTGGCTCTCTCTCTCTCTCTCTCTCTCTCTCTCTCTCTCTCTCTCTCTCCTACTTTCTTTCTAGTTCTCTCTGTCACTCTCTCTTACTCTATCTTTCTCTTTCATAGACACACACACACACGCGCACGCATGCACGCACACACACACACACACACACACACAAATGCACACAAATACAATTATATGCACTCAAAAACAGGGAAGAGCAGAGTGACACCACACATGCACAAAAACAAAAGCTTACAAGGCATGAGTGCACACACATACATGCACACAAAGACACATGCACTGAAAATGCATTCACATGACACTGTAACACGCATGCACACAGACACACTCACACACACACTGTCACATGCAAAGGGAGTGCGCTGTCAGAGCAGACAGGTCTTTGGGGAGAAGCAGGCCATGGGATGCAGTGTGAAAGGGGAACTTTGATGTGAGCTTGTAATCGGAGCTCTACAGGCTCAATCGCAAAGTTGACAAACACCAAACAAAGCTTGTCAGTCAAAATGGAAAACAAACACAATAAAATGCGTCTGCTAGTGAATGGAAGAACTTCAAAAGGAATGAAGGAAAAGTTGCGGCTGGAACTACAAGAAACGCATAATTGTCCCTTTGTTCGATGGATTCGTGATATTCATTGAAAAATGTATGAAAACAAATAAACAAAAGTCTTTATTGTAGGGTGCTTTGAAAAAGCCAGGTGTTTATGTGGGTTGACAAGAAGAGTTGCAGACAAAACAGTGAATAGTATGAGCAAACAACAAAACTTTGGCATTAATAATATAGTAGTAATAAAAGTACTAATAACTAATAATACCAAAAAGGCGGTCAAAAGTGACATTAAACTCCAAAAGCAATATTACTCTGAACTGTACTGAGTTCAAAGTAAGTCTGAGGTAATTAAAACGTGGCATATGGAAATAGAGAGAATCACTAAATATTAAATTCTATAATTTAGTCAATTTAGTTTTAGAAAGTACACACACACATAGCAGTAAAACTCTTAGCAATAAGAATTGGTTTTTTTGCAATTATCTCTTATGTCCTTATATATGCTTATATATGAAAAGTTCAGATACAAAACCCAATCCAAAGTCCATTTTCAGAAAAATGCAAAAAATTAAGTTGTTTTATTACAAAATCCAAATAATCTCCATCAAACTGCAATTTAAAAGTTATTATCAAGTAAAAACAAATCAAGCCAAAACAATCCAATAGGAGGTAGACTGATAACTGACTGACAGACTGATAATAAAGTTCAGCAAAATTATATTAATATATTTCTGTACATTCATCACAAATGCACTTACAGGGTTTTGCATCTGAACTCTTCATATTCATATTTATTGATTTATCACAGTCATTGTGCTTAATTAGTGATATGCGTATTCTAACATGACATACTGTACATCCTCAAAATCCTGGTCTTTAATTACACCATTTGATTATACTATGATAAGAAAACATTTGTGTAATTTGAGCTGTGCTATTTATGACACATGAGCAGTACGTATAAGTAGTGGTAGACATGCTAACCCTAACCTTGAGTACAGTATGGAAACACCCTTAAGCATCAATGATTATGTATAGTGTGAATTAAAATTAGTAGTAGGAGTGCTACTCAAAAAGACAAGATGGATAAATTAATACTAAAGTAAGTCTAAATCCAGGAGATGTGCATCTCTTGCCTATGTAGTGCATAGATTGATGGCAGAGGGGGCGGTCCGCTATCTGTCACCCCCTACCTACCCCCCTCAGCTGCTCCCGCCTCTCACACCTAATTAGGGCCGTCTGCCTGAAGCCTGTCCGTCACTCGCAGGCCCGTCGCCCGACTGACGAGCCTGAGAGCTGACAGAGACCAGGCAGCGCAGCCAGAAGCTCTGCACCACCTGCCGCCTGCTCGCGTGAAATGTGAATGATAATGAGTCATTATTGGCATGAAAGAAGTTTTAATGAGCCAAAGAGTCCGATAAATACACTGGGTCTAGAGAGTTAGGACATGTCGTCAGGATTGGCTAAACCTTAGCTGGGGAATGAAAAGCTGCCCCCCATGCAAGTGTTTTTTTTTTATTAAAGAGCTGCAGCCTATGAAACATATAAGAGTGTTATTTAAGAAACTAAATTTAGTCAGGTTAAAGAATTTGGTCAGTAGGGTTACTGATGCAGTCAAAGAAAAAAGGTAAGAAAGGAGGGATTTTCAGGAGACTTCACCATTTTATCAATTACGGAAGTGTTCAGAGGTGAGAGCAATAAAGTCAGGTTACGGTGAAAAATAATTACCTGTCACTGACAATACCACAACTTGAAGGCTGTGCTTATTCCTGTCCTAATCCAGGGGCTTGCTCTCTCTGAGAACTTCTGCTTTTGAAAAATCAATAAATCTCGAGTCATGCTGTAATGCAGTCTCACAGTGTTGAACCTGACTAAGATCACCTCGTCTCTCTTTTTTTGAACAAGGCAATGGAGTGAGTGCCATGGGGGTACCATGGGGGAGAGGGGACACCCAGGCAGAGGCCAGCCCTGGGTGATGAAGATGTATCGTTCCCTGTGTCATTTGCATCACACATTAGCCTAAACGTATCACTCCGTGGCACTAGAAAAACTGCTTGAAAAATTGCATTAGCTCCATATGAGTGATGGCAGAAGCAGCAGGCTGGCTGGGTCCATGTCAGGGGCCTAACCGGCTTGCTGTTTCGACCTTCTTAAGTAGCCAAATCTTTATTGAGTGTTGGGCCACTGGGACATTTTAGCCTTTGAGAAGGTTGTTCTAGTTACTATTGCTTTAGTGGATAAAGCCCGCAAGGACGTTCTTTTAACTTGTTTGGACTCTGAGCGTTGTGTTTTATTTGATTTGGCCTCGCCAGGGAGAAGGCTAATTTAAACATGTCTAGAGTGGCTTTCATTCTGCACTTTTTAACTTACACAAAGGCAGGCAGGTGATCTTTAAACGATACCTCTGCCTGGCGGCATGGATACAGACATTTAAGATTTGACCCAGGAAGCCTCCTGTGGTCCCATGGTCCATTTAAATGTTACTGCTCACCTGTTTATTCACCTGAAATGTCACAAATCTAGTGTTGTTGGAGCTGAGATGGGGATTGAATCTTGAAATGAACAGCTGTGCCCTGCAACCCTATTCTTCGGCATGGAATGTTTAGGTGTAGCACAGCAGAACATACAAGCAAGGTATGGAACCTGAAGACTAACTTAACCTCACTGTGGAATTTCAGATTATTATCTCCACAGCCTCTGTTAATATGTTGACAGTCTATAGCAATTCATTATTTCACATTTCGAGTCTTTTTGAGTGGTGTTCATAATATAGAACATTAACATTCATTGCAGTGTTGCAGTAGCAGCATACTAGCATGGGAAATTCAAAAATGAAGAATTGTAAAGTGATTATACCTGTTTACAACAATATTGTGGAATATATGTGTGCACAGAAGTGGCAAAAAGGTACAATTAGAATTTCTGCCAGTTTTTTAATAGATGTACAAGTTCTGCAGATGGCCACAGGGTGGCACTATGTAGCTGTCAAAATATCAACCCCTCAAAGTGAAGAGAGAGTCCCTGGCCTCTGGTGTTGTCCAGAGTTGTCTGGAGCTGTTCTGTTCTATAGTGATTACAGCATGGAATGTATACATGGTAAACCTGCTCTGTGTCAATGCAGAAATTCCAGATGTCAAGATGGAGGCCTGCCAATGTTGTGACTTTAGCCGTTATGATGTTTTTGCTCTGTGACATTGGCATTTGACTGGAGTGCTCAAATGAACTTGCTCTGGAATTGTACATGTAAGATTCACTGTATGTTACATAGCCGGTAAATTACATTTAAAGACAGGTATTTCCTTTTTTCTGGAACTCAGGAGAAAAGTGGCACTTAAATTTAGGCTTTTTAAAAGATGTTGACCTCGGACCAAACCTGATCCAAACCAGTTGGAGAGAGTGTAATTGACCAGAGGTTTCAGCCTGCACTGTACGCGTAATGTGAAGCAATAACACGTTCCAGATATCCTTAACGGGCAAAGGGTCAAGTACACTCTGTCATTATCTCCCTGGTTCTGGTCAACACATACACACACACACACACACACACACACAAACACATACAAATGGAGATATGCACACGCAGTCAGTCATTTAGATACGAATGAACACATTCCTCTGTGACTGAAATGGAGAGAAAGACAAAAAAGGATATTTTAGACTCTGTGTGTGTATGTGTGTTGTGTGTGCATGCATGTGTATGTGTGTGAGTGCATGTGTATGAGTCACAGTGCGGTGAACAGTTTTTCCTAAACCAAACAGGAACATGAGTTAAGAATCTGATATGACTTTACACTGGCCCTTTGTCACCGCATGCAACATTTTGTGCATCACATCTAATGCAAATAAGTAAATTATTCACAGATTAACACAGCATACTTCACAACCTCATGTCATATTCAGGATTTGACAAAAGTGCTTTTCAACCAGAAAAAAACAAGTGTTTATTTATCAACCAGAACAGGTTTAGGAAACTGGGGTGATGGTTTACTGTGATGAGAAACTTAAAAAATACAGAATAAAGACTGTTGGCTTTACCCCCTTTTTAAAATCAGCTACTGTTCTCATGCAGGACTGACTGCCAGTGTTCATCACCGACCACTTTTTACATTCTGTGATCAAAGGACGACTGTGAAGTGCTTGAAAGAACAAGTAAAGATAAAAAATGAATGAGTGCAGCCCGATTTTGATGAGAATTGTGGTAAGTACTACAGTCAGGCACGGTTAAAGGCGATGAGGCCTATTTTGTTAGGGAGGGGTTTTGTGAGTGGCTGCCTGAAGTGCACGGCTACCTCTGGCCTCACCTGTACAGCCCCCCTGCTACCAACTCCCGCACTACCACCACCACCACCTACTCCTATTTAGCGTGGCCACATTTACATATCCAAATTATAACAGGGTTATGTAACAGCGATGGAGTGGCGTTATATAATCACATATTCATAAATAGAGTGAAATATATTGAAGTGAGTTGGCTCTGAATGAATGGACCCGTTTGACTAAGTGTGCACATTTCCCCTGACATATTTCTCAAAATGGTCTTCCTCAACAATGAGAGCAAGAAAGAAAGATGGAGTGAGAGAGAGAGGGAGAAAGAGTGAGAGAGAGAGATGGAGACGGGTAGCCAGAGCCCTGAGAGAGCCTAAGCGGGGCCTGATGGTTTTGAAACAGATATGATGGGAGCCGATGCGGTGCGGCGGTGACTCTCAGGTGGGGGGCCCCTGGTGTGCCGGAGAGCGCAGGGGAGCATGGGGGCCTCTGTCCCATCCCCTTCTCCTCCTTTGTACGGGGGAATGAGAAAGGGCCTGAGCTCTGCTCCCTGCGCTCCGATCACCTGCCACAAAGACAACCCGGCTTAAGCCCCCGATAAAACTCATTAGGGTTGCCGCGGGAGACCGCAGGACACGTTGCCGGTGCTCTGCAGAGGACGGGGGGCCTCTCCCGGTGTGGAGGCTCAGGCCGTCTCTGTGGGCCAGCGCCGCTGGCACGTGTCCCCCACGCCTGATCCCCTGGCTGGGGTGAGCCGTGTCTTTCCTGGACCCCTCAGGAGCCCTGAACATACAAGCTCTCAGAGATTCGCAACACAGAGTCCTGAGACACAAGACAAGCCAGAGGAACCTATGCATGTTCTTTCCTCATGACACAAAGGCCAGTTGTTTTTGAAAAGCAAATAAATAATGAGCATTTGTGATTTTATATATACAGTCTCGCTGGAGAATTTTAGTGATAAAATGTGCTGATTATGACACGATGTATGTCATTTTGTTGCTCGCATTGAAAGTTTGATAGTATGACACTTGCATTGAGTATCCATGTATTTTGTAAAGAAAAAAAGATGTGAAAAATAACAAAACATTCTCAATGGCAAAAGAGAACATGAGAAGTCACAGCCACAGATGTAGGTCTTGGCAGGGCCATTAACAGCCACACCTGTGCAGGGTCCTTACATTTCACTTTCAGACACACCTCATCTACACACAACCACACACATAGCTACACACTAATAACCCCCCACCCCCCATCCTAACACCCACACTTACACCCACACACACGCACGCACACACACACACACACACACACACCCACAGCGCACACAAACACCATAAGCTTGACCAGGATTTGACAAGGTAAAATGATTAAGCCTTAGAAAGTGACTCTGCAGTAGTTTGCGTGTCTTCTCTACTCTGTCTCCCTCTCCCCCTCTCTCTTGCCTCGTCTCTCTCTCTTGCTCTGTTAGGACTCAGAGCTCCAGTTGAGGGACAGCCGGCGTGTGATGAGCTGATTTCCCCAGCCTGAGCCTGACCGGCAGGAGGGCACGCTGTCATTTTCTCCTCTCTTCCTTCTCCACATTTTTTCCCCTCATCAAGTTAATTAGACTGACGGTGTTAGCAGGGCGCTCAACATAGCAGGGCCACCTTGGCGCTTTGAGGGAGGCCTGTCAGGCAAAAAAAAAAACCAAGGTGGTTTTGGGGAGGATGAGGGGGATGGAGGGGGTGGCAGAAAAAGGCAAATGAAATAAATAAAGGGCGGTAAACCGGGAGGAGTTGCGGCCAGCGGGAGCCAGGCATGATCATCAGAGCTGGGCAGCGGTGGGGGAGATGGCTCCCCGTGTCCAGCCTCCAATCAAGCCCACACCTCAGCCCTGCGCCCGCCCGCCCTCCACTGCCCTTTCTCTCAGCCGCACGCCAGCGGCTTTTGATCAGGCTGGACTCCGGCAGCTTGAAGGTAGCAGCAGGCCGGAGAGGAGTTACTGGCGCTGGGTGGCGGCTGGCTTGGGCAGAGGGGGAAGTGGAGCAAGGGGAGGGAAGGGTGGTGGGAGTAAGTTGGGGGGGTGGTGTATTCTTATTCATGCACATATCAATCCTGCCATGATCTTCAGCTGAACTTCAAGGCAGGACACACCACTGACTTAGCAGTTTAATTAGAAGCACAAATGATAATGTGCTGCTTAGGAGTTAAAAAAAGTCTCTTATCATGGGGTGAGGCTTGTTGGAAGGGGCATGCATGTGTGTGTGTGTGTGTGTGTGTGTGTGTGTGTGTGTGTGTGTGTGTGTGGTGTTTCTGTTTCTGTGTGGGTGTACTGTGTCCAAGGGAGGGGGTTCTGTAAGTATGCTGTGCATATGATCTATCGCAATAAATGGGATTACCAAAAAAAAAAAAGACCTGATGATGACATGATAGATTTGGGAAGCAATTATTAGTGTGTTTCATCTTCTGACCAGCTGGGTGGTGTTTTGCTTTGTGAGACCTGCTCCGCCGCTGATCTGAGGATGTCACAAACGCCATTTACATCTTTTACATCCGCAATGAAACAAACTGGAAGTTGTTCACGCCGCTCTGGAGCGGAGAAAAAAGGCAAGTTGGCTGAACTATTTCCAAATTGCCGGTGTGCCGCTAATGAATGTCTTTGGTGTGAGAATGATGAGGTTTTTCCATTTCAGTGGAGACACACAGAGTGAGCAACAGAAATGTCATCCTGCCGACCCAATTATAAAATGTGTGCACATTTGCAGGAAATTATTATATTTTGAATCTCAACACAGTTTTTCACTGATGTTGATTTTTTTTAGAATATGAAAGAGAGAATATGGGAAGGTGTTTAAAAAGCACTGATTAATTTATCTCTCATAGTTCAAATGCCATGTTGAACTTAATGTCATTTTTGACATTTACACTATGTAGGACGGCAGTGTGAGCACAATATAACTATGTAATTCTCCCCATAACACATCCTTGACATTATGATGGTTACAGTAAAATGTGTCATTTAGCATGTCTCTTTTGGAAAATATGGGCCGCAGCGTTAGGTTAAACCAGACAATGACTCAGCAATTACTAAGTAATAAAGTCACATATCTTAATATTCCCTTCTGTTCAGTCAAAGATATGCTGGAGACAAAAACCCAGGGGTGCCTTGCAATGAAGAAATGAGTTTCCATAATACCCAGGCAGGAGGATGTAGACCCCCCTGTAATGTGTCTTATATCTGGCTGAACAGTATGCAAAAAAGTACATCGTAGTATATCGGGTCACCCTCTCAATTCTCCAATTATGTGGCGGTGTTGTGTAAACCATTGAGTACACGAGTCAACAGGCTTTGCAGTTGTCCACCCTGTCTGCTTATTGACTCTGGCGGGGAGGGAATCGTGCACAAAATGGAGGCCAGAGTGATATGTGTACTGTAATGAAATATTGATAATCAATGATGTCTCTGACACAGAGATGGTTCCAGTCCTACTGCAGACTGGCGTGCAGGCCACCTCTACAAACAGCTGCAGGAAATGTGGTACGGTCTAATCTCTGGATTACCACAATAAGATCTGAAAGGTGTGAAATGCTCTTAAAAATCATCTCATAATGTGATGGGAGGGTGTGTGGAGGGGAGGATGGGTTTATTCCACTCCTCTTTAAGGACAAGAGATTAAAAACAATTATGGCCACTAATCCTGTCGGTTCTGCCCTTAAAGAGTAGCCCTCGGATGGGGATCGCACTGAGCTCTGGGCCCTTTAGGGTGTTGCGGGGGGATGAGACGTGCTCAGGTGCCAGGTCAGTGGCTGGTCAGAGGGCACGTTTGCATCTGAAGCCCCAACATCAGCTCTTGACCTTCGCATCAGAGGAGCCATCTGACCCTCGGCTTACGCGGCCGCCAGGCTCACACATGAAAGCCCAGTCCTAATGGCTGATTGTCCGGATAAAGCCCTCGGTCCCGCAGCCCTTTGGGTGTGTATGTACATGTGTGTGTGTGTGTGTGTTTGTGTGTGTGTCTGTGTGTCTATGTGTGTGCATGTGTTGGGTGTGTGCGCACGCGTTTGTGTCTGTGTGTGTGCGCATGTGTGTGTGTATCTGTGCATGTGTGCGTGCTCACTGCTGATAGTGTTGCTGATAAGTGTAAGCACATTTGAGGAGCAGCTCCCCGGGGTCCAGCGAGCAGCTTATTCACTCTAATGTGTATGCAGCAGGAGGACCCAATATCACACTCAGACAAAGACCAGGGCCTAAGTAGCCCTGGAGAGAAAAAAGCCTCCCGCACATATTGCTCTTAATTGGAATCCCATAAAGCTCCACACTTGTTAATGGTCTATATGTACAACCACCCTCTGTTCCTATCCACTGCAGGCAAGTCTTTACCACAGTATACTTCTCAATGGGTAGTACAGTCCATCTTATCACAGCGCTAAATGCAGATGTTCATTGAAAATGATTGAACTTAATAATTAGGCAATTTCCAATTTATATATGTGGAACATAATAAGCAATATAACACATTTGTAAAGGTTGATATGGTGGAGATGTTGGCTAAGTGGAAGGTTCTGGGGAATAAAGTATTTGCTTTCTGGCCAGACTCAGTAGAAAGTCTTTTTTTTGTTTTTGGGTGAGTGCTACATGTCTGTAACAAATCCACTTGTTTGCTGGAAGAGTGAAGTTTAGTGAGGATATTGTGCTGGTTGTTGCGCAAAACATTGCTTTTCCCTCAAGAGTACAACCAACTTCGACTTGCTATCGCAATGCTGTAATATTCTGTTTATTCTTTGTACTTTCTTTTTTTATTTTATTTTTTCCCTCCCAACTGGAACCCCCTGAGATGTATTATCTGAGTGCTGGAACAGGTGCACACTAATTTACTCCTATTGCTGAGAGAGCCCAGAGGCTCCTGTAGTGAAGAAAGACGCAGCATCCATGCTACTCGAAACAGAGCGTTTAAGCCTAATCGAACCCAAGCACAATATTGTTTAAAGCTCCTATCGTACAAAAACACTCCTCACATCAGAGAGAACAGGGTTTCTGCCCGCCTTTGTCACAGGTTTCTTTTAATTTCATCAGAAGGCTCATGGATGGTATCTAAGTGATAAATCCACAGACTGTATTTTTAATGGCAACCAGTCCCCAAACACAGCAAGCTCAACAGCATAGCAGCTACTATCTCCGCCTCATCTCTGTAAAGCAAAGAGTTACGGGTCCACATAGACCAGCTGTTTATTAGGGAGGGATGCTTGGTCTGCTTTATTATGTAGTAGTGTAACACGCATTTATAAATATCTTAATTAGACCATTTTGTTTTAATGGCACCTGCAATCTAATTTTGAATTTAATTTTGAACGTTCAAATAATTCAATTTTCATATACCCACATAATTTGTCATGGGACCACATTAAATAAAATGGAAATAAAGTATGTATTCAATAATCCACTAAATTGTTTTCTCCTGCCACTTAACCCGGTAGACCCGGATGCAGTGAAACATATTGTCATAGTTTGTGGCGTGTTAATAAAGTGCCTGAAGGCTGGCGGCAGTGCCCATGTTGACTGTGTGTGTGTGTGTGTGTGTGTGTGTGTGTCTGTGTTTGCAGTGCTGTCCATGGCCACTCAGACAGCGATTTCCTGTTCCGTTTCTGTGGTTTCCAGCCATGGGAAGCACAAAACCAATTTCAGTACATCACTTTTGAGTTATATGTATTTTCCTTCTTCCTCACACTTTTTGGAGTTGGAGGCAGACGGAGCTCTTAAATATGCCTCTTCACAAAGCTGAGACTGTCAGCGCCGCTTCTGTGGCATGAGTCTGAACTGAGTGTGCTGGTCAATCAAGTGCTGTATTCTCCAGAGGCCGGAGAAATGACTTGAAAATGACTGGAAAAAATCCTCGCTCCACCAGGACATTTGGAAAAAAAGGTGGACTCAAGGTCAGCAAAGTGCTAAATGCTGTTTCTGACTCTCTCACCAATCCCATGGTGCCCTGTGTGCTCTAACCCCCCTCGACACCCCGCCCCCTCCTGATTAGACTGAATGGAGTTGACTACTTCTAAGCTAACTCGCAGAGGGCACCCCTTTGCGCGCCTGTTCGCCTCATGAAAATATACACGTTTGGCTGGGTGAGAGCACATTTCTTTACTTTGCTTCCTCAAGAAGAAAGATGTCCGATATTTGATCAGGAGCCCGGCCTGTGTGCCGGCCTCGCTCAAACGCTAAGCATTGTAAAATGAGGCTGAGCGGAAAATCCCTCTCCCAGAGGCCCCAGCAAAGCGTGCTGTAACATCTTAGTGCAAACCAAATCAGGGTACAGTAAATGTCTGAACATACCTACATTTAAGTGATGTATTGCTACCTTTGCCATTTAAGGATTTTTACTCTGAATTGTCCAGAGAATACTAGATTTTCCTTTTCCATCTCCCCCCCTCCCTCTCTCTGTTTTTCATTTCACCCACGCCCTGTTCTCTCATGTTTACAAAGGATACAATCCTAGGCCAGTGGATAGTCTCTTATCTTTTGTTTCTTATTATACATTTTGAGTTTTATTTATCTTTTCTGACCAAATTTATCACCTTGAATAAAAAAAGAATGAAATATAATTGGCAATATTGGAGAGCACCTGGATATGACATAAATAATGAGATGTTTCTATTTTATGTAATTAGTCATTCAAGAACATAAACATTGCAACATGGTTGCAATGCTCCAATAATAAATGTGTTTCATGAAAATGCAACCAGAATGGAAATGGAAAAGATAATCAACTCCTGCACATGATCAGCAAAATTAAAATTGACGCACATTTAGCCTCACAAGGGAAATATCCGAAAAGAATAGATTCAACCTTCTGCCAAAACTTGTTAAGAAAAAAATAGACTCATCAGGGCCACAGATAAGACTTTCGATTGACTGTGCACCATTTCAATTTCTCTAAGGTTTATCACAGACTAAAAGACCAGAGGGTGTCAAGGTGTATTTGACAGAAGCACTATGTATGTTTCCATGTTGCACAATGATGTGTTGTTTTTCCGACTGCCATATTCCAAATAAATGTTTGTCCGGTTTGGTACTTGATATACTTGGCCTCATATTAAATTGCAATAAACAGAAGATGGTGGAGCCACAATGTTTAGTAGCATAACACATCTTTTGAGTCAGTGATACAATGTTACAACTATATCTTTTAAAAAGAAAATAAAATCTTAATGTGGAAAAATGACCTCACCATGAAGGATGAAAAAGTAAATGGCTACAAGATAAAGCATTCTGTGTGTCATCTTTTCACACACACACACACACATGCATCACTTGTACAGTAGGACTTTCCATCAAGAATGCAGAGCATTATTTTTTTGGTCTTTAAAATAGGATTGTCTTCAAAGTATGCATTTGGTCAGCTATGCTGGTGAGCTATTGATTTGATTACGGTGTGCATTCACTTGACAGTAAATTGCATCTCAGTCTGTCAGCTGGATTCGCTGAACGGTAACCCTGATCTGACTACCGGTAATCTTATTTTCTATGTGGAGATTTGTGTAAGCTTTGATCTTGGCGAGCCTTTCAACAATAGCCCTCAGCTCGTTCAACCCCTATTCTGTGTGGTCCACATTTCTTTGAACTCAATATTTTATTAAGTAGCTCTCTTGAGGTTATAAAGCACTGTGCTCAGAAATCTATACATCTAAATAAAACAATTAAAAGCTAAATGAAGCCTGTGTGCCAGCCACTCAATACTCATACATTCCGACATTGATATGCACATTTCAGGCCCCAATCCTGATGCATGGGGTTCTTCTCTTTGATTTTAATTAGGCAGTGATTGGCAGCCTTACCTGGACACTTATGGGAGACAAGGAAGATGAGTCAGGTGTCACAGTTTATTACATGAAATACTTTGCTGATCCATACAATGAAGTGAGGTCTTCCTCAGATTGTGACATGCATGCTTTATTGGTAACATTATGTCAAGTGAGTTTTCTCCTGGATGAACTTCTAAGAGTATTCTATGTGATGTCATCTTCGTATGTTTTGTTAAACACCTTCCTCAGAAAAGTATATTTAGTATGTTTTCAAAATCAGAAAAGATCAATAGTAAGTAGTTATATTTTCTCAATCCATATATTTCAACAAAATTCTGACTAGGGCTCAGTAGAAATTTATGAGGGCCAGTATTGTCAATATTTCAAAAAATGTAAATGTAATATTGTTTATAATTAAACCTTATTTTTCAGACTGCAGTTTTTCTGAGCATGCTGACTTATCATGAGGATATGATGTAGAGTTTTTTTTTCTTATGCAAAATTCAAAATGTGTTCTCCCCAAATTAGATAAATACAAATATTTTTTTACAAATAAACACAAAATAACAATGCTATCAATATGAAGTTCATATAGTATAACGTGACCCTACCAATGTCATACATTAAAAGAAATGGCATTCAAACTTGTGCAGTGGCACAGACCAAACGAAACACTGAGACATGTTTGGATTAATGTTGAACTCACTAAGGCGGGCATTTCTTTGTCTGGTGTCTGAAAATATCTCTTTTGTTCACTGTGTTGTTGCCTTTTAGCGTCTTTCTACCTTCTTTTCATTTGGAATGGGGGATATCTCTTGACGCCATGTGATTGGTTTGGGACTCTGCGTCTGTTCCGCATAATCCTCCGTTCCTCCACAAATCCAGTGTCTGATGAACTTGGACTGCCATGTTTGCCCTGTGGTATTATTTAACGTTAAACTGTCTTCATTGCTTTCATCCCCTCTAAATGCTGCTGGGCTGCACTGATGCTTCTTGCTCTGTCAACAAGTGCTGCTGCTGCTGTTGTTGTTGTGACACTGTTTTAAAGCTAAGTTTTTTTCAGGTGACCATAGCATGCCAAAACGGAGGAGGAATGTTATCTGTTGTGAGCGTTGTGTTTCCCAAATCTCCTGTGCATTAGCTACTGTGGGGATACTGACGTCCCTGTAGAGGCAAATTGCTGTGAAGGAGGCGTGGATATTTAAAAAAAAAAAAAAAAAAAAAGTTGTGCTGCTTCCTGTCTGTGCTGCTCAAGCATACAATAGGGGCCCCTACAGTCAGTCCAGTGATTTGTCCAACTGCTGACAGGATGATGCAATAGATTGCATATGTCTCAGCTAATGCTAATTTGTCAAATCAACCAGTTCGCAATCTGAACCAGCCATGCTGTGTACATTTACACACAATAGACCAATTCAGGATTGTGTTCAGGCATGATGGAGGGTTGTGTCATCCACTGACATCACTGCTGGCTGTATGAGAGCTGTATTATACACACCATCAACAGAGCTTTGTGTTCTCTCTTTTTATCCAAAATATCAATAACAGGAAGTGTGTTTGGCAGATCTTGTGTTGTTTTGTTTATATATATATATATATATATATATATATATATATATATATATATATATATATATATATATATATATATATATATATATTGCCATTATGTAAAAAAAGGCTATCCATTTCTCTGTGTCTTGAAGCATCAGTGATACATTAAATGTACAAGGGGGAAAAAGCCGAAGTGAAATATTGAACAGATCTGAATCTGGTGTCAATGAGATTATTAGTGCTTTGAAATCGTTCTGAGGAGGCGAGCTCCAGAATGAAGCGCTGCAGAAATGTCCCATCGACTCCACGGCTTCCCTCTGAGAGAGCCCAGAGAGAGGGAAAAGCCAAGGGGCCGTGTCACCCCCTCCTCTCCCCTCCCCGTCCCTGCCTCCCAGTAGCCCTCCGCACCTCCAAACACCCCCAAATCATGAACCCCTATTTCTCATTGCATTCCTGAAACATAACTTGCAGAAAGTTTGTGCTAGCCTGGTGGATTTTCATCTCAGATGTTGCCAACTCAAGGGCATTTGGACCAATCAATATCTGTCTGTTTTCTGGCACACACAAAGTTGGCTATTAGAAAAGAGCTTCTTATAGCAGGCTCAGCCAATACCATTAGCCCTAGCCTAAGGGCAGTTCCATCCATGAGACAGGGTAGGCACCTGCCCCCCTTCCCCTCCCCCACCATTAAGCAGCTCCCAGGGGATGTCATTTGGACATATCGGGCAAAGAGCACTTCTTTATTCTTTCTCTTTTCTACACCCAGACTCCACCAAAAATCAATAAATCTGTTCTTTGCTTATTTTCAGAACTTTGCTTCAATATAAGCAGGACTTACCTTCCAGCTACAAACTCATGCTACAGCAGGTCAGTATTTTTTTCCTTCCATCTCCCTCTCTATATATTTCTTTCTTTTTCTTTTTCTCCTTTTCATTTTTTCTGGTCCTGTCTGATTCTCTAAAGCTTCAATTTAAAAGCAAATAAATTGGGAAACAATCTGCTCTTCATTTTGTGCGGCAGAGATTAAAAGACTCCCCTCAAAAGAGAAACATGCTCACATTACTGATACACACAGCAGCTCTCTCTGACTCTGCTTTTTAACTAGCAACATCTTAACCATTTAACTTTCCCTGTCATGAATGGGATTTGTCAGCCTCCTACGGAAAACAGAGGGACCACACTAAGCCCTGTGATCATACAGTGTTTTCATACCATTAAAAAGATTTCTTTTATTCCTTTATCCCATCAGTACAAGGATATTTCTGATCTTTTTTTTAACTCAGTCAGTTTAGCTGTAACCGATTTGCAATTTGCAGTGTGTGATGGCAGCAATCCTTTGTGCCCATTTTCACAGACCATCATAACTGGACATAAAAACATAAGACCCCATCCCATCAAAAAGACACAGAGCCCGGATCTCCTACATGGATGTGTGCATATGTATGAGTAAGTGGATGTGGGCAGCACTATCTATCTTGGTGCCTGTGATCAAATTGCATATACTTTATTGAAAGTGACAAGAGCTTTTATTCTCAGTCCGGCGTTACATTATTTACTTACAAGTGGACTTAATATCTATCTATTAAATCAGTTTCATTACTCTGGCAGTCTTCTGAACCACTCTTAGAAATAGCCTACAGATTGATTACATTATCTGCTGTGACAAATGGAGATTTTAGATTTTCCACACATCATACATATCCATATAATTTCATCTCTTTCGCACGCCTCGTCAACCTCTCCAGAGAGATAGCGTGCGCTGGCTGTGTGCATGTGAATATGTTTTCAGCCAATGAGATTCCATTCATTTCCCATTCTAGAGCTTCTTCTCCATTCTTCTCTTCTTTTCTCCTTGCTTTTCTATTCTCCACATTTAGCTTGTTTTGGTCTGCACTGGGAGAAAACATTTTATGGGGGGTGGTGGTGGTGAAGAAACAGAGACAGGGAGATGGAGCAAAAATAGAGAGGGAGAAAGAGAGATAGAGAGATGGAGAGAGAGAACCTTGAAGTTTAAGGGACCCTTCCAGAGAGAGGGCAGAAGGTGTAGCAGTTGCTCTCCCTGTAGTGGCCGGTATTGATCAGTCCTAATGAGCACCAGTGGAGCTGGAGCTAATGGTGTTGTGTCTGCAGTTGACGGCAAACGTGGAAGAAGATTATCAACCCAAGGGGTTTGCTAGTGGTTGGCCTTCCCCAGACCCTCGGGGCAGCCATGCACTTGAGACGTCACTGTATCAAATGAAGGGAGCTGTGCTCAACTCCCCCTCTCTTTCTGGCTCTCTCTCTATCGTGCGCTCTTTCTCTCTCTTTTTCTTACTGTCTCTGTCTCTCTCTCTCTCAGTAGTCACTTTCTTTCAGGGAGCCAAAGGATTTTTCTATTGCCATCCCAGGCACAGATCACTAACAACATTTTGATAAATTGTTGTGGAAGGTTATGGATTCATGGAAGATGCATGGCTGTGTGCTCATAAACATATTACATGCTCAGTATTGTGTGTGAATGTCAACATAATATACTCAAACAATAAACTCTCTGTGGAAAATCATAAAGGCCCTATCATAACATAAGTAATATACTGTAGCAATATACTGGCAATTAACAACAGCACAAACATTGTTATGAAGTGTTGTAAGCAATTTCTCATTTTCACCATTATTGATCTATGTATGTGGTCATGACCACAAAATGGTGGTGATTAAAGTAACCCTAGGGCTATACAATAACTCTCTGGGTTTGTTTCTAATTGTAGCACATAAAAAAGAGGAGCACTTTTCCTTTTTCATTTCAGTATCATGTCTGAATCATTCATAGCAGATCTGCAATTATAATTATATTCTAACATTATTGTTGGCAGCGTGAAGCAATCCATGATTATCATGGATTTAATGTACACATGCTTCCAACAATCCTACAATATATTAAAGGTTGAACAGAAACTTATTATTGATTTTAGTACTGTGTTCCAACATTATAGTCAACCATATTATTATGATTGTGATTGTGATACATAATAAGGTCCCTGTTCTGATGTCAGTGCAGGGATACTCCACCCACTCCACACAACACTTACTTTGCCTACAGCTGTGCACTCCAATCAGTAGATAAGCCATCTTTATTCTAGGGCAGGTTCATCCCCTGTTTACCCAGGATGTGCATAAGCAAACCCCCCCTCTCTCTTTCTTTCTCTCTCTCTATATCTCTCTCTTTCCCCCTCCCTGTGAGCCCCTCTCTTCATCTTTCCTTTTCTGTTTCTATCATGCTTTCTTCCTCTCTCTAAAGGAGACACTGTCCTTTAGACAGAGGGAGTGATGCATCCTGGGGGACCTTCGCCAGGACAGCTGGATCAAAACCTCTGCTCCTCCTCAACAAGTGCCTGGGGAAGCGCCTCAGCCCCAGAGACAGGCCGGGCCTCACTGTGATCTCCCCAATGAGAGGTGGCCCAAAGCCGGAGGTTAATTAATATGTAATTATACATCAGCTACATTATAGCGGTGAGCTGACCCGTGAAAAACAACATCGATTACAGTTAGACTAGTGAGCAAGTAAGGACCGGCTGCAAAGGCATGGGAAATAAAAAGGCACACACCTACAGTAGGGTGTCATCTCAGACACAGAATCCTTTCTTTTCTTTGCTGCCAGACACTTTGAGTGTATGTGTGTGTGTGTGTGTGTGACAGAGAGAGAGAACGAAAGAGAAAGAGAGAGAGAGAGTTATACTTGAGTAGGTTTTGGGTGAAAATTGCACTGGTATAAAAGACGTGGGGGAAAAGAGAGAGAAAAGAAGAGTGGCAGAAAGAGGATAGACAGAGAGAAACTAAAGAAAGCATGATAGAGAATGAGAGCAAGGAAGTGAGAGAGAGAGAAAGAGAGAGAAAGTGTGTGTGAGGGAGAGAGATGGAGAGGAATCAGAGAGAAGAGGGCTGCATTCTTTCATTCTTCCTTTTCCTCCTTCCTTGTGGATGCCTTTTTTTGAGTCGCTTGTTACTTCTAATTGATTTCTTTTCATGCGGTTGTCTCTCTCTGCAGGGCACTGGAGTGTTAAACGGGCTACAACACCCTTTCACTAAGAGAAGCAGGCAGCTGAACCAAATTGTACTTTAACTCCAGAAAGATGAAATGTTGCCCCACATGAGATTATCCGTCCATCCACTGCTCTGGCGATATATCAAATAACAACCTCCACAACGAGGAGAAAATGCAGTGGAGGACGCTTTGGTTTTGTTACACTGACAAGGCATTGAAAAACGCTGTGGTGAGTCTGTGTTCAGCTAACCTCACACAACCAATCTCGATGTTCCACTATATTTTATCTGCCGTCCAAAAAAGAGATATATCACTGTCCTCTGGCTTTCCTGTACTGGTGTAGGTATTGTTTCTCAGAAGTGTGTTTTCTGGGTTCTGGAGTTGACTGGTCTGGTCTCTCTGTCTCTATCAAAGCTTGGTAGGTAGTGTGAGGTGATGAGGCTGTTTCTGATTTGCTGAGTAAAGCAAGAGGCTGACCTCGGCATCTGTGCACCCCCAAAAACCAACCCCCACCGGTTCTGCGGTCACTCTTGACCCCTCGCTATTTGTGGGGTCACCGGTGTCCCGGTGGAACCACTCAACCCCACACCTCTGGAGGTTTGCTGGAGACTTTATCAGACAGAAGCCAGACGTGTACTCCATCCTCGCCTGCCTCCTCTCCTGTCCTCTCCTCTCTCCCTCCCTCCCTCCCTCTGCCCTCTTTAAGTGACTCCTGAGTGCTGCCTGGCACCTGATCCAGGCTAAAATGAATCCATTCATTCCCTGGCCTCGAAAGCAAGGGGTTGAGCTGTACGGGAGGATAATGTGTTGAAAACTGTCTGTGTCTATCCATTTTAACCTTTCAAACCACAGTGCTCCATGGGTAATGGTTTTCATGAATGACATATCCTGGACACTGATATAGTCCTTATCCAGTGCTGCTGCAAGATGGGAGTACATTTCTTACCATTTGAATGTGTTAATGATGTAGTTTTCTTAAAGGAAATTAATTCAAATTAAACTCACATTTAGTCTTTGTTTATTTAATGTCATAATGAGTAGTCATGGAATTAAATATTTTTTCTATGTATTTACACATTTTGCGGTTTAGTTAATGTGTGCTAGCTGAACATCAGGCACAGTTTTTTTGTATGGAAAGACCCAGCTTTTTCAGGAGTGAACAGAGCCAGACATCATTACCCCAGCTGAACTGCTTACTCAGACGGCTGGGCAGCTGGGCACACAAGCAGTAAGCAGCCCATGCCACTGAAAAGATTACGCTGGTTGTTGACAGTCTCTGGAAAAGGCAGCCAAAGAGTGTATGCTCATTTCGATGTTAGTCCTTTTTTTTCTTGACAGCTGCACACTACATTTCTGCCTTCGTTTCTGAGAAATAAAAACAAACACTCATTTAATCACAAAGCTCTTCTGTCTCTGACAGATCTCTGTGTGTGTGTGTGTGTGTGTGTGTGTGTGTGTGTGTGTGTGTGTGTGTGTGTGTGTGTGTGTGTGTGTGTTTGTGTGTGCATGTGTGTGTGTGTGTGTTCAGAGTGGGCAGGGGGCAGGGGGTCGAGAGGAGCAACAATAGGGAGGGCTCGGTCTCTTTTGTTCCTTTTGATAACACTGTAAACACAACAGGAACCATCCCCGAAGCTACTCGTATGACTCCACGGCAAAATAATTGGCCACTTATTGAAACAAATGCAGAATTAGCTTAGCATCAGCTGCTTGCCTCGCCTGCAAAGGTCTCGCCCTGTGCAATCCCTAACCCCAGCGAGTAATTACCTCGCCTGCCTTCGAGCCTTCAACACAAACCACTGGCAAGAGATCTGTCAGCGTATCTGTCATGTCTAACCATGATGAAGTGCTGCTGTCGTGATTATTTGTTGACTTTATGAGAAAGCTATTGTGCTCACTGTGAGCTTATGAGCTTAATTATCTCACGTCCAGGGGCTCTGCTTTAATTGTTATGCAGTGCAAAATAGTCCCATTTATATCATTGGACAATTGTTATAACTGATACCTCGGCGCTTAATAGGGATTGCCATTGCACTAGAGTCAGATGGGGGAGGTTTTAAGAGGCAGCTGGGGTTAGGGCCACAGTCATGTAGATGGCAGTGAGAAGTGTAGCATTTTGTGTCTCCCTGCCATGCCAAAACAAGGCAGCAGTCAAGGGTTGGCGGGCTGTAGTGCTTCCAGTTTGCAAGAGCACACTAAACGAAGACTTTCACAAAAGAGGTTGAGGCTCAAGCATCGCAACCTCTTTACTGGTGCACAGATTAACTTATCACCTAGTTAAATGGGCTGTCAGAGGGAGATGGCAGTGCTTGGCAGGGTGAATTCAAATGCATGTAAATTTCCCTCGTGGCTGACTACCATGTATGGCGGAGCTGTCAGCTGGTGACATGCGAGAAATGCATTAACATGGTTAAAAATACATCGGCAGCAGAGATTTTATGTTTTAATAACATTTGTGGGACAAATGACACAAATGTATCCCACAAATGTGGCCTTATCATTCTTTTATTATCTTAACATGCAAGGAAGGGTTGGGGAAAAAAGCCAAGAAACAGAGGCAAAGAGTAAGGAGGAGGGGGAGGAAGGCGGTGGGGCCGACCCCCGGCTTGATGCACCAGTGTTTTTCCAGGTTGCTCCACGAACAATTAACAATTAGCTGTCAGTGCCCCAGCAGAGTCCCCTGGGACGGCAGGCAAACTGCACGTTAGAGGGGCAATGTTCCGATAGCCTGGCCTGTCAAGTTCATTTGATCTCACAACAAAGTGATTAAGAACATCAAGGAGACACTGCTGCTCTTGTTTTTCTGTTTTGTACCTTTGCTATAATTCAGGAGATCTGCGGCTGTCTTTTCAGGAGTCTAAGCAGAGTTTGTAGGGGAAAAAACGGTCCATCCATCCGGCAAACCATTTCAGATCTGAAACTATGCAGGTGTCTGGTGTGCAAACCCATCAGCAATGTGCATTCACAGAGCTCTAGGTCTGTGCGCTTCCTTTAATGAAATATGGATATTTTCCAAGCATTCGAAATTGAGCTCACTCTTCCAGCTGATTACCTTGGTAGTGTGATTTTCTTGTCATTCATTAATTTATTTTTCACACAACTACTTGCATAAGTGATTAGATAATGAGATTATATTATTTGTGATATTAACTCTGAGGATCTGCTGACAGAAGAAAACACCAAAACTTGTTACTACAAATTTGCAATGGAAAGAAATAAAAAAATCATTCAGTTTTTTTCAACAGCAATTTTCTACCACATGAAATGGCACAAATGAATAACGTAGCTTTGTGGTGACAGAACAACATTAGTTTCAATGATTTATTCTGTGAAACAATCGCCACCACCCCCTATCCTGTCTTAAACCCTTCCACCCCACAAGAATAAAAAAAGAAAGAAGGAGGGGAAAAATAAAGAAAGAGGGAGACATGGCAGCCAAGTAGTCAGGGTGATGCACCTCCCTGTGGCATCGATGTCAAAAGTGACACAGACAGATCCTGGCCCGCGCCGTGCCTATAAAACGGATCTGTCGTTTATTAATCATTCATAAACAACCCAGCGCCGCGGAGTCAGAAAGCATCAGAAAGGAGAGGGGGAGGCGAGGGAGAGGGAGGGAGTGCGCCGCGGGCGTGCATGTGGGGTACGGCTTTGATGCGAAAGTGAACACGACGAGGGGCAGCCCATCTGAGGGCCCGATGCGGCGTCTCAGGGGCCCCAGCGCTCACTCCTGGAGGATGTGACAGCAGAGAGGAACCCTTCCTGCTGGGAGACATCACGCTTAAACACGCAGGTTAAGGACGTCAGCCTAGGCACCTGCAACCACAAGCTCACAACAACAACCCCCCCCCAACACACACACACACACACACACACACACACACACACACACACACAGATATATACAAAAAAGGCTCAACAGGGCACTCCAACAGGACAGATGGAAAGACAAGAGATGTACTTGGTTGGTTCAAGTTCTAAGTAGATAAAAACACCCTGAAACAAACCAAAGATCCCACTCTGCACCATGCTGATACTCTACAATAACAATAGTAACCCCCCAAATTGCATTATGCATGACTGAGGAACCTTAATTTCCACGTAGCTGCCATCAACCTGTCATAAGAATGACAATTAAAAAAAGGCTCCTTTTAATGTTTAATGAGACACACCGATGACAGTGTGCTAGAGGGGGAACAAAAAGAAACACACATGCCTCAGTCGTCATGAAAGAAGATTCATGAGACTTGTTCATCATTATATCAAAAAACTCTATGCAAATCGCATTATAGCACATTTTAAAATACGTCAATGATTTATATATAATTTATTATTTCTTATGCCCTTCGAATGAATATTTCATATCTACGTTTGTGCCAGACAGAAAGAGCTCCCTTATTTCTGTGTCTGGGGCACACAGGCAGGTGTCTTATTACATGTTTATGTTCCTCTGTGTCGGGGTCTTTGAAGTTCCGTTCAAAGTTATTGAAACTTCATTATCCACAGAGAGGGCCAATAGCACCCAGACTGGAGGTATGGCCCAAATGTGTTCAAGGGTTCCCATGCAAATGCCTTTAAAGACACAACCCATCCAAACTTCAAAGATGCTCTGTCAGAACTTAGATGGCAGCTTTCATTTAATTACTGTTAAACACGAGCAGGTGTAGCTCTGCGCTCGATAGCATCAGGACTTGAATCAAGGCCCAAGACAAAAGTGGTCCCTCCTTCCTTTCCCCTAATAAATTAATGCCGTGATGTCCTTGACACGGTAGCGTGTGGCGTCTGACAGAATGACAAGTCTGCTTTGTGATCCAGCAGCCCGGGTAGTGGTGGTTTTGGTCCTCTCATCGCTAGCTGGGGGCTGTGATTGCGTTCGGCCGGGGCTGTGGCTGGCGCTGGAGGAGGGCGATGTCTGAGGCAGTGGGCGGTGGGCCCAGTGGCTGGACGAGCAGGATAAATGGCAGGGCAGTGGCAGGTCAGGGAAGTAGACATGATGGTGATGGACAGGAGGCGAGGCGGCCTCGGACTGGCTGGGTAAATGGGAACTGATTGAGGAAGTGCATGACTGACTGCCTGACTGATTGACTTCAGGCCCTGATGCCTTCTCGCCCACTGCCTTTTTTCTTTCTCCCCCTCCTCTGTGCTTCACTCTCTCTCTCTCTCTTTTCCTTCACATTCAGCTTGTGAAGTTTTTTCTTTTTGTTTGGGGCCTTTGCCACTCAAAGTGAGTGAGCCTTGTGAATAGACTGCCTTGGAGTTGTACTGGCTCTAACATATCAGAATGCATCCTGTGTTGGTATCCCCTGAACTCACCATTAGCGAAATGAGAAACAAATAGAGTGAGGGTTTATTTTGGTTTAATTAAGAGCATTTCTTCTCTTGCAGTTAGCATGTAGAGTAGTTTACACCCTCAGATTGATTTTACCTCTGTGTTTGTAAATATTTCACGTGTTGACATTGGATCTGGCTCATTAAATGACACAGTAGAGGCAAGAAAAGACCAGTCTTGTCCACATGTATATTTCAGCAAAAGAGAAGATTCAAACAAGAAAGTCAAAAGCTTTGCTTTTACTCCGTGAGCTCCACTGCTTAAAGGTAAAAGGCCCCCAAATGTGATAAATCCACTGTGTTGTACTGGGTCAGGGTCTGTGCCAGGAATGTCATTTAGACCCCTGACTGAAGCAGAGGGGGCAGAGAAGTAAAATGCAATAACAACCCCGCTGGCCTTCATCACTCCCCCTCTCCCCTCAATTTCCACTCAGTAACCTCTCAGTGTTTACTGTAGCGCTCGCTTTCCCCTTTTCATGTGGCTTCGCCTGACGAAGGTGCAGAAGTGCCAGTTGCTGTTCCTGTCTCCCCGCCTGCTCTCTGTGCACTGCGGTTCCTGCTGAAAGCTCCAGCACTACAGCGCCACATCAGAGACACGCACGCTGTGGATGGAGAGCCTGCGGGCGCTCTCCGCGGTCATGGCTGATAATTTGGTCAGTGAGCGCGGCACAACGAGGGGGCCCTGAGCCAACGGCCACGGCCAGAGAGGCGGTGCAGCCCGGAGCGCCTGCTGCTTTCACACTCTCCCGCTCCGTCAGGCCCAGGAAGTTTTTCCACAGTTCCGGACCTCCTTCGCCCATCTCTCGTCCACCCCTCCACCTCCTTGCCCACCCCAACCCCCACCTTCTCCTCTCCCTGCTACCTCAGCACCGGCAAGCCAAACAGATGGGGTGGCAGGAAAAATGAATAATTAGCCTCTGCACCACTGAGTTCAAGCTAATACTCCAAACCAGGTATGACATCGGACCGCCTCGGGGGAGCGCAGAAATGTCATGATAGGAGATGAGAGTTTTTCAGATGCTGCTTGTCAGAAGCAAACAAGAGAAAGGTTTTAACTCTTCCACCAGTCACTGAGAGTGTCCCAGAGGTTGCATTTGTTGGCTACAGAATAGAAATCCCTGCCCTGGCACCGTGCTGCAGTAATGGCTGCAAGCAGGAAGCTCTGGTATCCCTCAGGGCTCTGCTTTCTCCAGCTGAAGCCTCAAGACCTTTTTTTTCCTGTTGTACACTGATGTACCTCTGCCACCTCTAACACATCCACTCACCAACACCTATACACGTCTACGCACTCTACACACGCATAGATACGCCATGCGGAGCCCAGTGCACACACACACACACACACACACACACACACACACACACACACACAGTCACACATACTACTCCACTTTGTGAAATGATCAAAACACACCATACATGTCTTTCCATGACAGAATTATTGGGAGCAATATGCACTCTCTGTCTGGAAGATTTGTTCTCCTGTATAGAAATGGTTATTTTTTTCCCTTTTCCCCTGACCCGAGTGCTCCCTTGGACTCCAATAGAATCTGTCACTGTGGACCTGGTCTCTCCCAAGCCAAGACAAAACATCTCATAAAGAACTGGGAAAGTGAGCCCATTTGTGTCTATTAGAGAGAGAAGTTCCAGCAAGCCAGAGCTCCCTGGGAACATTGCTTGTCACCGGAGCAATTCCCCTGAGTCGCGGAGGCTCTCCACCTGCGGCGAGGTTATTATTATTATTTCTTATCCTTTATCCTGTCCCTGCTACTCCTGTCTCAAGGAGCTCTTTCAGCGTGGCGAAGGGGGTTAATTTTAGATGCCGCCACGGCTCTCCTCGTCTCTCCCAAATTAGTCTGGGATTTAATGCAGCACCTACAAATGGAAAATTATCAGGTCCATTAGAAACAAGGAAAACCAATGCTGGACAGGATATTTTCAAAGCCCTTTCACCTCTTTTTATCTCAAGTCTGCCAGACGTTACTGGAGTACTTTTATCCCCAATACTAGTGTGCTTCACAGTAGCCGAAGTCTTGCTGCCAGCCCATATTGTTCTAGGTGTACTACTGGTACAGATATGTTTTAGTAGGGTGACATGTTGGATTATGAGGGGAGAAATAAAAAAAATGACTTCCTTTTTCTGTTTTATCAATAAAGGGGATTTAATAATTGGTGGCTGTAAACATTCATTAATCATTTTTATGTCCTACTGTAATATAAACAGGGTGTTGTGGGCATTGACATTGACATCAGATCATTTTTTAGCTCTTTTGTTTATATAAAAAAAAAACAAAAATAGGTCACAAACATCACCCTTTGGTAGCTAAGGTGCTGGAGTTTGTTTATTGCAAAATAAAATGTAAAATATGTTTCCTCTCACAGCATGTTTCACATGTCTAAAACACTTCTAAGAGAGCAGCAGAGCTTCTTGGATGTGTGGGTAATACAAATGGATGCAAATTACATTCAGCACAGAACACAGGAGATCAATCATGCCCCTGGCCACTCCTGACCAACTGTACCACTCACCTTACACATCTATATGGAAAAAGTCCCGCCATGGCCTAAAACCACTGAGGCAGGAGCAGACACATTTCCTCACATTGTGTTTCAGGGCATGTTCTATTACCATAGCGATCTCGGTTGGAAATGGATATGGATGGGTATGGATAGATGACCTGTCACCTGACTGGGCAATTATCCCTGGCGGTCATCCTGAAGTGAGCAATAAGACTCCAGAAGGTTATACTGAGGATATGAGAAGGAGGTTGGGCATACGAGAGCAGAGAGATTAACTCCTTGGCTGTTTTCTGCTAAACAGTTAGTTAAAATAACATTAGTTTAATTTTATGGGCCCTTCATATGCTGTGATTGGTGTTACAGCTGCTCTCTTCTGTTGTGGTCTGGACTGGGCTACGATCTCTGACTTGTGTTACATACAGACAGAATCAATATTTATTTAAGAATTCATATGAGATTCAAATTTTGTTTTAACAGATGATGTGTATTTTTGTAAAGTGTGGTAACAACAGCACATTCTTTTGAATAGTTTTTTGGAGAATTATAAAAGATCTTCCAATCACAATTGAATTGCTTGATGTTTTTTTGAATCAAAACAAACTTGGGTAAGTAAAAATTCTTCATTACTGTGGAAATTACTGTTGATAGATGTGCTGTACTTCATGGTCTGAAACATTGGAGAAAAGAACACAAATTCTCCAAAGTGAACAAGTGTAGGACATGCCAAGTGTTTCCCCATGTAGGAGTAACCGCTAACAAAGTTATCAGAACAACACAGAAAGCCATTCCAGAAAAGCACACACTTTTAGATCATTAACCCAATGTTCATCAGCATTATTTGCTCATTGTGTCGTAAGGTAAAAGGCACTGCAGCAGATTTTAGTGTGGTGCCACCAGTCCACCAGGATGCATAGAAGGGGCATTTAGCCAGTTTTTTTTTTTACACTTAAGTATACTCTCCTGGATGCAGGCTGTGGTGGTCCCCAAACAGCCTCCGTGTTCCCATCCATTAGGTGTTTGATGGTTAATAGGCTTGCATCCATTATCATTAGTGTGTCTCAGTGTGCAGGTAGGGGATGGGTCCGGCCAGGGCGTTTTGTTCCGGCTGGCTGCGTCGGGGGGCCGCGCTCCACTGCAGCGGCCGATGAGCAACACCTGCTCCCGGGTTTTCGAGACGGACCAGCGCCATCCTTCACATCTCATGCAACACTTGTTCTGTCAGAATGCGGGCCATGGTCCCAGGCAGATGCCCCCTGACTCTGGATCAGCCAGCGCGCCAGCAAGCCCCCTCTCCGCTTCTGTCCTCCTCCTCTCCTATCCTCCTCCTCTCCTCCCTCGCTCCGCTCACCATCCCTCTCGCTCCTGTCACCCTGCTGCATGGCCTTGTCTCCGTGGCCCTGTGTGTACTGTATGCGTGTGTCCATGCATGTGTGTGTGTGAGTGTCCGTGTATGCGTGTGTGAGCGTGTGTATGTATGTAGGTGTGTGTGTGTGTGTCCCTGCATGTGTGTGTGTGTGTGTGTGTGTGTGTGTGTGTGTATGTGTGTGTGTGTGTGAGTGTGTATGGTAGAGGGAGTGCAAAAGAGGACAAAGGGAAGGAGGTTTGGCTGGGGGTCCAGTGGAGCGTGGCAGGGTGGGCCTCCTCGCCTGTCCGATGTCACTCTCGCCATGATATCCTCCAGTGCTCCTGGGCAGGCCACTCTCACCCTGCATTATGAATGAGATACAATCCATTTTCAACTGTGTCACTCGTTCTGAAGGCTCCTCAAACACACTACATCAATAGCAGTGTCTGTGCACAATTGAGAGGGAGAGAGAAAGAGAGAGAGAAAAGAGAGAGAGAGAGAGTGAGAGAGAGGGCGCACAGGAAGACAGAAAGTGAGAAATGGAAAGAGTTGTTTTATGAGAAAAGATTTATGAGAAAAAAACTCATAAATCATATATCATCATTATTCATAGTAATATATATTGGCTATACAAAAACAAATGATGAAAACAATGAATCTATTAACAAAGGATTATGATATTTTTTGAGTTGTATAACAAGTGACATAATATCCTTTAATATCCCTACATGTTCACTCCGGTTTAACTCTCAGTGAGAGGCCATCATCTGCAGGTTTTATTAGTGACTTCAATGGTAAAGATGAGAAATTAGATCCCTCTTAAGACTGCCCTGTCAGCTTTTTAGTTGGTCATATTTGAGATGTCATAGTTGTCTACTTAAGGTTTTTGTTTTAAATAGAACAGTGCATTCATAGCATTTAATGTACTAATTTTGAAAACCTAAAATACAGCTACCATGTATAATATTTTATGTAATATATTGTTGTGAAAATATTAATATATTGAATAATTTTACACATTTATTTTCTGAATTTGAGGCTTCATTTCAGCTGCTTGCTTTTGGAAAACAATGCCAAGCTTTTCTTAACATTCACAAAATTATAAGTCATAAATTACAAGAAGGAGTGAAATTTGCCAATTATATAAATTGGAATAAATGCCTTAAAGGATTTTCTGCTTGACATTTGTGGATGGTTCAATATTACCAATAGAAAACTTACAGATGCTCAACCAAAGCCCCTAATCCATTTTGTTAACAAATACCATTAAGGCATTAAGGAAAAGATAATTTGCAGAACGTGTATGCTTTTCTCTTCTTTCCATTTTTTTGATGAATTTAAGATACATTTCTCAAGAAAACATGTTTATCTGCATGCACTGTTTATCTCACAGACATTGCAAAAGAGCCAAATTTCATCTCCTTAAAGTGGCAAACTTCCTAATTAGGTTATATCGCCTGCAGTCATATTTTTCAAGAGTCTTTTCTGTGTTCACTGGAAGACCAATTAGCACTGGAAGCCTCGTGAACATGCCATAATGAGTGCACACAGCCCTGGTGAAAAGCAAATACCAGGACTTTGCAATAAGGAGCTTATTTCCCCTCTTCTTTCTGTGCAAGCCAGCTGGCTCGAAAATGTCATAAAACCAGAGAATAAAAACGCGCAAAGCATCAGCTTTAGAGGAACAAGCTGTCCATCTAGGAATATCTGCCTGTGCCATAAGATGGCTAGCAGAAACAAAAAGCCAGCCAATGCTGGATGCGAACGAAGACTTCAGAGCATGAATGGCAGGCGCTTTTCGCTTTGCTAAACAGAGTGCATTCTTCCTGAGATTTAACATGAATAAGCTCGAATTTTGGAGGATTACTCTTGATGGTGTGTTTATTTCTTTTGGTGCTAACACTACTTGGCATGTTCTGTGGGTGTGCCCGGGCCAAGTCTCTGTGCCAGCAGTGTACTGCGGGAGTGCTCTTTGAAAAAGAAAGATCTGTTTTCTTCCTTATCACTACCCCAATGCAGAGCCTCTCACAGCAGCAGTTTCATTTAGGATTTGTGGGGGAAATCTTCTCATTTTCTCATTTAACCTCATGCACATTTTCAGACGTCTTTGCCTTGTTCTAAATAGTATATTTTGAAATTATATACTGATTAAACGTTAAAGGTTAACTAATGTACATAAAGGTTGGGCAAGGTTTTGCAGCTGCAAAAAAATATAAATGCTGGAATAAGATGTTTCCTTCACTGCACAAACCATTTTATTATTTTTAAAAATATACTAATACTGATACATACAAGTAATAGTGTTTATACAGACACTATAAAACAGTGGTATATTTGATGTACAGACGGTTGGCAGCGGTGTCATTTTGGTCCCTGTGTGTTTGCGCGTCCTGCCACCAGCGGCGGGCAGCTGCCTGTTGTCCGGTGCGGAATATTTCCTCTGTGTGTGTGGGGCATCTCGGCTGCATCTGTCCCTTCAGTGCAACATTAAGGAATCTGCCCGAGGTGGCCTTTCACATCAGCTTCAGCCTGCATGTTCTCTCTCTTTCTCTCTCTCTGTCTCTGTCTCTCTCTCTCTCCCTGCCTGATAGACACAGAACAGAGGCCCCTGACTCCAGTTTATGATTTCCTCTGATAGGAGACCTTGAACAGAGCCCCCATAACTTGTCGAGTGTGCTGCGTGCTTGCACCGAGCAAGCCACCAGAATCCCATGCAACAGCACGCCCCCAGGATAACAAGGCTTTGTAACCACATGAAGAGCCCCTCTGATGTCCGGGATGATGTTTGCCGCCAATCTGCAGCCGGGAGAAGAGGCGAGCGAGCAGCCAGAGTCTCGCCGAGACAAGAGGAGGCGCTTGAGAGAGAGATGCTGAGGTCATAAATGCTGGTCTCGTACCACCTACGCACCGACTGCTGCTCAAGTCTTCCCTCCCTCAATCCATGAAAAAGTAAAGCAAAGAGAAAGAGGAAGTTCTGTGTGAAGCCATGGAATGAGAGTGAGAGAAGAGAGAGAGAGAGAAAGAGAGAAAGAGAGAGAGAGAGAGAGAGAGAGAGAGAGAGAGAGAGAGAAAGAGAGAGAAGACAGAAGCCAATTTGAGGAGGTTCAGCCTCTCACAAATGGATAGAGACAGAGTTTAACAGACTTGGCTTGTGGTGTGTGTCTGTGCTTAGTGATTAACTTCGACTGCCAATCCCATAGGCAGAAAGCACTCTTTGACTGTTTTGCAGCAAGTGCATGAAAATTAGTATTAAAAGTCCAGGGCCTGGGCAATGTTCCAGACATGACAGTCTGCTTTCAATAAATCCCCACTGCTGATTGCAAGTGAAACTGCCTTCCGGATTTGCCCTCAGTTTGCAAAAGTTCACTTAACTGGGGGTTCCCCCTGCTATTTTTAATATCAAAACCCCATTTTGAGCCCCATTTGGACGCGGACACCTTGTTCTGGTTAAAGGGCCACTTCTGCTTTCTATAGGAAGCCTCTATAATTCAATCCAGGCTGGGGTGGGAGCCCCATGGTACTGGGAATATGGCAAGTCTATGTTTTTCTACACATCATGAAGCGATCAGGGCAGTGAGGTTGAACAGCTTTGACAGCCCTGTATACAGTAAGGTCCTCTCCAGCTCAACACTATTCTTCCTGTTCACGGTTCAAGTAATGTTGACATTGGATAGATATTTCCTGTTCATTAGTGTGGAGTTTCTGAATCAGATGACACATTTTTGAGACTTTTTGCAGTGAGCCAAACATGTTTCTTCCTTTAATTGGTCCTTGTGTATAATGGTTTATTGTCATTAGCACGAATAGGCATATGACAATGTTTGATGCATCCTGTACTGGCATTATAAAAGAATCCAGTCCCTGTGTTTACATGTTTCTTCCCCCTCCTTTTCTTGTGAATTTGCAACAGTCATTGAAATACAGGCATCCATTCAGGCTGTATATCAGTTGGAATAGGCTAAATTGAAGTATGGAGTTGAAGAGTTGTCAAAAAAGCTATTTCTCAGCCTCAGGGTGACTCAAGGGAGCACCTCCTTTTAAATCTAAAGAAACAGCATTGATATCAGCATCTGATGCATCCGCCTCCCCCCACACTTTTTGCTCTCAGTCGTTCTTTCTTTCTTTCTTTCTTTCTTTCTTTCTTTCTTTCTTTCTTTCTTTCTTTCTTTCTTTCTTTCTTTCTTTCTTTCACCCACTTTGCAGCAGTGGCCCATATATTTTCTTTCACATTGTTTTCATTACAAGAACTGCTGATATCCTGAGATGCATGACCCAAATGCAAATGGCTATTAAAAATTGTGACTACAAAACAGTTCAAAGGCTAAATGGAGACCTTGTCCTAGTTTGCTATTAGATATCCCTCTCTTGATAAGGTGAGATCACACCCCCCCCTCTTTATCTCTCTCTCTCTTTCATTCTCTCTCTCTCTCTTTCTCTCTCTCTCTCTCTCTCTCCCAGGCTCTTGCCCCCCTCCCCTGTTAGAGCTCACATGTCAGAAACCTGCCAGGCTTCCCCAGGAAAAGAAGCAGGAACAATGGTGGTGACCTTTGTGGAGAACCCATGGGTTCTATTCCTGCTCTTGGCCGAGGGCAAGCGGTGTCACTGGCCTGCACCTCATGAATGACCTCTAGGGATGGCTGGTGGAGAGAGGAGCTGTTAGGTTGATCTGCAACCCCACCATCCACCCCCACCCTCCCTGCCACACCACCCCCCTGAACCCCACAGAAGCAGCCCTCCAAGGGGGCCCAGAGGAAGCCCCTAGCTGTTGTTTCAAGCCCACTCCCCCATCTCACGTTTCAGGCACTGCCAGACAAAGGAGGAGGCCAGGGGGTTTTGGCAGGAACTCATCAGTGACATTAACACGGAAGTGCATCCACTGAAAATTTGACTGATAACTTTTCGGAAAGCTGGAAAAAGGAGAAAATGGAAAAAGGAGAAAAATGTTTTAGAAAGTTACACAATTGGTGCAATTGGTGCTATATTTTTTCTTTTTATATGGAAAGCTTCTTTTCATAGTTTGTCCATGAACTGAGGACTAAATGAAGCTACACCATTAGAACTGAGAGTAGGTTTGTTTGGCAGTAGCCATGTCATACCATCTGGCATATTATAACTGATCCCTTCTGAGCCTATGGACTAACTTTCTTCTTTCCACACAAACATAAGAGCACAAAGGTTTCAGAGCATCCATTGGGACCTGCATTGTTTGTTGTGGAATGCAGGTTAACACAAAAGATTGTTTTATTTTGTGAAAAAAAAAACTGAAACAAAAAAGCAAACAAAAGAAACAAATCTCTACATATTGTACTTTGTTGGACTTCTCAGTTTGTATGGTGTAATTATAAGCATATGAACGGCAACACAATGCAACACAACACACTCCCACGCACACACACTATCACCACACATGAATACACACAAGGACAAAAGCATGTCTAAAGCTGACTTCCCCTACAAAACTAAAAAAGGTCATATAAAATGCAACCATAGTTATTCTACATTCTACACACATACACACCCACATACACACACACACACACACACAAACAGCCCTGAAAAACCCTGTGGTGAGATGCACCTGGGCATTGCACACACACCCCGGGTGACCATATGGATGGGGCCAAAGCCATGGCAGCACCTGAGAGATAGTGCAGACGTGGCGACGCCGAGCACATGGAGGAGCCAAGGTTGGAGACACGAGAGCACCTGGGCATTCCCTGCACCCACCGCGGCCATGTGGGCGAGAGGGAACGAGGCCACAAGGGCCGTGCAAGCAGGGCCTCCCACACCTGAGCTCTCCCCCCTCCCCACCTCTTGGCTCCCTCTCTCCCTGTGCAGGGCCTCCGGCCAGCTGGGACCGGGCACAGAGGCAGGAGCTCCGGCGGCAGCCTGCATGTCTGGTGCAGTCATGCTGAAGAGCCATGCGAGGGTGGTGACGTGTCTGCACATATGAGAAGACAAAAAAGTAGAGTAAGATACCATGTTTTTTTTTAGAAAAGGTTAAACAAATTCTAAAATATATTTCCAAGGTAAACTCCTCAGATACTTATATATAGAGATCATATTAATCCTATTAGGCTATTGCAATGAATGCTTTTAATTTTTAGGTTTCCACCCTTTAAGCGGCGGCAATACAGTGTGGCGATTGCAGCATGATTTCCCATAAGTATAAGTAGAACTCTTGACTTTCGACCCTCTGAGAAGTTTAAGATATGCTATCCCCATTAAGACCAGCACATTCCTGTAAGCCTCTGATGGTACAAGTGAGGATACCACTTAAATGCTCATTTAGCTTCCAGCTTATTGCTCATATGACTTCGTTCGTTCATTATCTCTTCATCTGCGTTTCAATTTGATAATTTCAGGCATTTAATGGTGTCATATCTTTCTTTTATTGGACCATCATTTCACTGGTGTTTCTTAGGAGATACCATCAGGGCCAGTATTGCTCCATTGCCATTTGTGAAATATCTCTCTTCATGAGCTTTATTTGATTCCTTTAATCTTTTATTTTCACGTTTCACGTACAATACCACCATTACAGAGAGGCAGATGCCTTCTTAAACTGCTATTATTGTCAAGGGTCTGCTCTCCTCAACAACACCTGTTCTGTGGCAATTTGCTTGTTTACTGCCGAAGTATGAAGGTGATAATTTATACCGGGCTTTTTGTTTGTTCCCTGGCCATAGCCCCAATGCTTGGTGAACCGACACACTAGTAACACAACTGTGTGTGTGTGTGTGTGTGTGTGTGTAGGTGTGAATGGAAATGTGTGAGAAAGTATTTGCATGTGTGTATGTTCTGGAAACATCTTTGTCTGCAAAAGCATGTGTGTGTGTGTGTGTGTGTGTGTATGTGTGTGTGTGTGTGTGTGTGTGTGTGTGTATGGGCGATGGCTAAGGATAGAGGGATGTGCGGCAGGAGCGATGCGTCTGAAGGTGTGGGGGTGTCTGCAGGTTGGCTCCATGCTTTTTGGTTGACAGCCCCGCCATGCCCTCTTAGGGCGTGCCAAGTGCCCCACCATTAATTTATGATTTAAAGTAATTAACTTTTGCTGATTAAAGTAATTATTTCGAGTGCATTACACTCTGGCCCAAATGATGTGTGGAACTCCTCTCTCTCCGTCCGGGCAAACGGCCTGCCAAGCACTTTAAAGCCGCATCGGGGAGCTCGCCGTGCTCACTGCCAGTCCAACAAATCTGCTATCACTCATGACTGACTTGTACAAACTGCTGGCATAAATGCCGGGCGCTGGCACTCAGACGAGTGCTGCTTCACTTACCTTCCCCTGCAGTAAACAAGCGGCACTTGGAAGGGTTGTTAATGTTGTGCTAGGCAGCTCTCTCAAGGTGACAGAGTATTAAATGGTGTGTGCTTGTCACATCAGCCAGGGGGACGTGGGCTTTTGCATGGTGGGGTGTCTTTGCATTTGTTAGCATTTTTTCTCCCACTGCGGACTTTCTCCTGTGAGATACACATTTTTGTTTTTTCAACTAACAGCTTAGCTCCCCCAAATGAGAAGTTATAAAAGTGAGTGAGAAAGAGAGAAGAGAGAGAGAGAGAGAGAGAGAGAGAGAGAGAGAGAACATCTGAACTGTTTTCACTGGCTATGTGGTGCATGCTGAGGGATAAATGCACCAACTGGCAGGACTGTCGTGCTTAACAGTGGTGGCAGACGCCCATGCCAACTATGACAATCCCATACATTTCCAAGATGCACCCAGCGCCCTGGCCATGGCCAATAGACCACTTGTAATTCATTTTCTCTTAGATGTATAACAACAAGGAAATACAGTATAAAGCAAATTGAAAAAGGGGATAAAAATGGAAAGGGTGCTGAAAATGGTCAAAGAATTTACATTTTAGTCAAGGTTTGTGTTTGAAGTTTTGTGTTTGTGTCTGAGTTTTGTGTGCATTGTAAAATTAAACCTCTTTTTTTGGTGGGTGGGATTTATACAGTATGCAAATGTTATGTACTCATCTTCAAACCGCTGATCATCAGCCAGTAGTTAATAGTGGCTATGAGGAGCAGTAAGGAGCTTTGTGTGAAATAGCTAGCATGTTAAGCCTAGGTGATAATGGAGGATCCAGGTGCAGGTGTTGAGCGCGACCCCATTGCAGTGGTGGCCGGGCCACACGGGCCGTGGGGAGCGCCCCAGCGAGGGCGTGCATCAGGTGGGACTGAACTGCTTCATTTGACACAGGCAGCATGTGCTCTGGACATGTTCGAACCTGAACAGCAGGAGCCCACAGCCTAATGATGAAAAACTGGCGTCTGCCACCTAAATTACCATCAGACCCCTCGCCCCAGCCTCCCCACCCTCCTGCTCTCTCTCCAAGCCTCCCGTCCATGCACGACACGTGCATACATTCTTCCACAGTCCCACTCCCAGACCACCACCAGCACATTATAGGAGAATACTGTGCCCCAAGCCTGACACAATATTGGTTTAATTTGAATTACATGACCTTCATTATTGATTTACTTAATAAGAATAAAATTAGATAGGATCTGTGTAGGATACTCCGGTGTGACAAATCTGTTCATTATAGGACTTCACGACCTCAGTGAAGCTCTCCACAATCTCCATTGAGTGTCTATTGAGAACCATTCATGATATGTTTAAAAGACATTACAATGAATGTATTACTAAATTTTGTCATTGTCCTTTGTAGGCAGAATGTGAATAGCTCGGCACAGGACTTTTAGTATTGTGAGGAATTGTGTTAAATAAGCTGCAAATTCGACAATGGTGGTCCACCAGGCAGAGGTGACAAAACAAGCCCTCAGCTGAGCTGGGTTTGCATGGCAAGGGACGCGATTTAGCCACCCCAAGAAATAATAAATAATGAGTCCATTTTGCTCTCGACTGTGGCCTGCAGTCTGCGAGAGACATTAGAGGCAATTTGCAGTCAACTTGCAGGTCTACTTCATCTAAAATATTATCAATGAGCTTGTCAGCCGGAGCCCTAACCTCCTTTTGTTATTTTCGGCAACGGTTCTCTTCGGGGGCCGCTGCTCACACCCCGGCTCCCCCAGTAGACCAGCAACAGGATGTCATACACCTGTTTTGCTTAAGGCTGGGATGCGCAGCCCAGGGCTCCGGAGCGCTGGCATTGGCTCGCTCGCCTGCCTCGCTCGACGTATATGTCAGGATGTCAGATGATGGTTGTTGTAAGTGCAGCTGTTGCATAAGAACAGTGCCAGGGGCGGGAGGTTCCTGCGGTGAGCTTTAATTTGCTCTGCTCTTCCCCCCAGAGCTCCCATCGCCTCACCTTGCTGATGCCTCTGCAGATGCGGAGGGGTCTGCAGCCCCACGTGCAGATGGGTCCCTGCCGACGGCAAACGCACGGGCAACGGGGATGGAGGAGAGAGGGGGTGGAAAGGGATGTGTTACCGTGTGTGTGTGCTGCTTTGTCTGTGTGTTTCTCTGTGTGGGCCTTTGAGTGTGTGTGTGTGTGTGTGTGTGTGTGTGTGTGTGTGTGTGTGTGTGTGTGTGTCACAGAGAATGTGTGTGATTTGCTTTTGTAGGCTGCTTTGTGTATGTACACACCTTTGTTTATGTTTATGAGTCTATCTGAGTGTTTATTTGTGTATGTGTGTAAGGGGTTATGAGTAAAAATTGCATCATACAGTTAATGCACAGAAGTCAATGCATGCTATTAAGTATGTATAACCATTATACACATTATGTATGGCAACTGGGAACATTACATCACATATAAGATGAATTGTTATGTTGATATAACTATCTATACCACACAAAAAACAAAAAGCCTTCTCATTTACATGTAAGAACCAGATGTGTCTATTTGTAAATGTACAATATATTAAATTATTACATTGTGTGTCCAAAAAAACACTTCTAGAGAATGCTGTCAACTCTGACTTAGACCAGCGAAGTTGTTATCATAGTTCTCTATGGGCAACATCAATAACTGGGTCTGGTATTTTTTGTCAATAATGAAAAAACCCAAATGGACTTACTAGGAAGCATTTAAGGTATTGCAAAAGGTCATTTATTCTCTGTGGTATTTAACTCCAGACTCTCCACAGGAGACCTTTTCTGAGAATGTCCTCCACACAGCCAATCAATAGCTGGTGTTGTGATCACAGCAGGTCGCAATAGTCCTTACTGTAGATTCTTGGCAATTGAGGGTGTTACGTGACCACTCTTTCAGTTTGACAGCAGCCTGTCATGAATAATTCTGAGAATGTCTGCAGAAATTGAACACACTCATAATATTTCTCTTGAATTGATAATAGCCTAATACATAAAGCTTGGAAAACTGCTTTCTTGTGACAAAGATTAACAAAATTGAGTGAAGTTCATCCCTATCACTGGTATCGGTATATAGTTAAGCTGTAAGTTTGCTGTACATGTCACCACTGACTGTAACTGGACATAAGAATCAAATTTAATTTTGCAGATGACAGAACTTAAGTGGTATGGTAAATAAGTGAAGTTGTATCATTGTCTTTAAAAGATGCTCATAAAATTTAAGAATGTGAGGTTTAGCTTTGAACTTTTGAATATATATATATATATATATATATATATATATATATATATATATATATATATATATATATATATATATATAGGTGTCTTAAATCTTCCATGTTGGGCATATTTGATTTTACAATGAATTATACTGAAATTTGTGGAAATTTTGAAAAATGCTATGACAACCCACTTCACAAAATACCATATTCCATTATTCTTAAGTTTCCTTTTTTGTACTGCTTTAAAAACATGACACCAGAGGTTTTTATTATCTGATTGTGCTAATCATTTTGTCAGGGTTTCCTCTTGTCTAAAATGATTTGAAGCGTTTGGAGTGCATCACTGTGTTGACAAAGTCATGTTTTCTGCCCATGTACATAGCACTGCTATATCAAACCCCCTTACCTTTTCTCTGCTCCCCTTCAGCACCCCCCCCCCCACACACACACACACACACACCTTTCAAACCTCTATTTACCCAAGAGCAAGGGAGTCAAATGAAGTCTGTTCTCACTGCACATTACAACACGTCACACAAGCAAAAGAGATTCAATTGTCACCTCTCTCAAGTCCCACTTGCTTCAACCTCTACTCCACTCCGCTGGCTGACACCGGGACAGGTGCCTTTGATGTTAGCAACTAATACACAAGGCCTGCAAAAGCGCTCCGGAGAGGAGTTGACAGATAAAACAAAGAGAGGCGCCATTACTGGGAGCCTTGGTATAATGAGGGGCTGGAAGAGGGAGGCAGACAGGAGCCTGCTTGCATTACTGGGCCCCATCTACGCTGTGTGTTTTCTGACAGCTTCTCAGGCAGTGAAACATATTTCCATACTTAGTTTGCTCTGAAGGCCTTTGATGAACACATTACTGGGAGCTCTGTGCTGGCTTGCTAGCTAACCCTCCCAACCCCCAATCCCCATTCGCAGGGCCTGGAACAACAAAGTCCAAAGGACAGGAAGAATTGTGTTAAGTCAAGCTGCGTCTTAAAGCAAACAAATTACCATACAAGCATGTCAATGCTCGCGCCGTTGCGGTGAAGTTTCAACCTGCCGGATGTTGTGACTAAAGCAGGGGGAGAAAACACAAAGGAGAGCAAGCAAACAAGAAAGAAAAGAAACAAAGGGGCAGGGTTTCTGAATAAATCGTAACAGGCAGACATATTATACAGCATTCAGATGCAGTATTCTTATAACATTTGACCATTTCTGTGTACTTTTTGAAAGAAATCGCAAAACCCTCTGAACATTGTGTACAGAAATAAAAAAAGGTCCTTGGCCGGCCACTTTTTAAAAAGTGTATTCAGTCTTCTTCGTGTGCAGCGGTTGCTGACTTCTCATCTTCACGACAGGCTAAACAGAGGAGGCATTATCGCCCCCTGGATAGGTCATTTGGTGGCTGTAGCCAAGAGCTAAACTGAAAGAAGGCTTTTAAAAAGGGGAACAGGTGTGTCTCACTGTAGGGGTTGGATGAGGCACAAACGCAATGGCCCAATCGCCGTCCCTGAACGTTCCCTCTCTGCCTCGTAATTAGGGCACAGCTTCAATAGAACCTAACTCATGCCATATGGGCTGATGTAGCTGCGATGCAGACCCCCTATGCAGGTAACAGTCTGTCGGAGCAAAGGCCTACTAACACAAAACCAACAATGCTACAGCCCACACTTTCACACATTAAGGTGGAAAAAAATCACACAAAGAGCCAATTCCCAGATTTTTGGGAAAAAAAAAGTTTAAAGCATAATATTCACCCATTCTGCTTTTTGAGAAAAACAGTACAGGACAAAAGAATCTACAGTTATTTACACATAACGATATGTTCAAACTAACATGTAGCCTTACAGGATGAGCATTTTTTAAATCTTGTATCTTAAAGATATAGACTACTATACATACATTAAATTTAAGCTGCTGATTTTTGTTATTGATATTGTTTCAATTTAGTGACAGTATAACACCATGCTCATTTAAGCAGTTGAATATACTTAAAATGAACTAAGGCAATATTTATTTATTTTTAAAGATATGTCTCAATTTTTCAAGAAACATTTGGCCGTCAATCACCTGAGAGTTGTGACAATGGAGATGCATATGTGCAAAGTCCAAACACGTAAGCTAAGCTTAGACTAATGACACAAACAACCATAACATGATGACAGATATTTCTCTGTCTTCACACTGAATGTTTAGCGAGCTTGGGTGGGCTTGCATGCATCAGGCATCAGCCCAGCCCCACACACAGTGCATTAGTGGGGGCCAACATCTGCTGTGAAGAAGGCCTCGGCACAACACAACACACTCAACATGGGCCTCCTCTCGCCTCCCAGAGTGGCGTGTATGGGACGGCGCTAATGTGAGACTTTGAGTCCAAACCGAAGCGTTTGACGGAGCGTCAGAGGGGGAATCTGTTGTGTATGTTTCACAGTTTGCGGAGATCATGTCAATAACTGTTTGGGATTAAAAAGCTCTTCAAAAATGCGTTAATTAATTCAGCGTGAAATAGTGTGTGTGCTGATAATTACTTGTGCCAGCAAAACAGCATTGGAATATTCATCAGATTTGTTCTATCTCCTTGTGATGGACCTATTTAATTAATTTATTTTGAAAATACCAGCAAGTTGTCAGTGGATGTTTCTGGAGATTTACTCACAGAGCCACCATGCTGAGAACACTCTTTCAGATTTAAAACTATGAAATCATGATTTTGTTTCCTGAATACTTGATGATTAAGTTGTATTTGTATGGTTTTGAGTAAATGGTGTTGTATAGCATAGCAACTTGAAGTCAAAAGGAAGCCATTTTTATGTATTTTTGGGTTTGATGACAAAAATCATTTAAAACTTCTTCCAAATATAATCAGTAGGGAGTATTATGATTTATTTATTCATCAAATATGTTTGAACATTTGAAAAGTTTTGAGATCAGTAATGTGTGATGTCTTTATGGCACATAGAAGAAAATATGACATTATGAGCTTTTTAAAGTCTACATTATGACTATGGAAAAAAAATTCAAAACCAGAGTTTATTTTGCTCTTGGATGATAAATATTCAGAGCTGTGGTTTTCACAGCACCATCTGCTGTTGTGAACAGGTATCTAAGGTATATGTGAGTGTCTTCTTCACAGACAGACTCCTAGGTTTTCATACCGGAGTACATTTTATCAGAGCCACTCTACGCAAACCG
>CM059287.1:24656505-24666505 GCA_030347295.1 Setipinna tenuifilis | reverse complement strand
GGGTGGCCGCGGGACTGGCATTGGATGGGAATGGCCTGAGACCAAACTGTTTATCACAATGTTGAAAACTATATGATGAAGACTTTCGAAAGAGTTAATATCAATATAACTGTGTGCATCAGTCTATGTGTGTTTATCATAAGGATGAAAATTTGACTTGATGCTGTTTTTAAAAAGTTGTTATTTTGTAAGTTTTAATGTTTTTTTTTCTTATTTATGTTGATGTTGTTGAAACTTAACAAACATTTACAAATAGTCTTTTTCACTCATAAACACACACATACACACACACACACACACACACACACACACACACACAGATATCCCACCCCTCATCTTAACTTTGGTAGTGGCCTCTCCAAACTGATTCCAACCTCCCGAAAATTGGACCTGCTTATGTTGAGTGGGAAGAACTGCATTAGTTGGGCACACTTAAAACCGCTCTCCTCATTCCAACCCTCTGTCCGCCATTACTCCTCTCTCTTTTACCCAGAATTCTCCTGGGTGTGTGTGTAGTAAGATGCCAGATTGACCAGGTTAATTTAGTGGACTTTCAGGAGCCATTGTGAAGCCGGCGTGCCTCCTGATTTGGACATGAGTGGAGTTTGTCCGCGCGGGTCCCAGCGGGCAGTGGGAGGAGACGTGGATCTGTGGCAAAGCCGGAGGGTTTTGGGGTGCCAGAGGAGCGCTGCGTCTGGTTAAAGAGAGAAGGTCACCCGGTTAACCCCGCCATCTCTCCTGGCTCCGGCCTTCGTCGCGCTCAAAGCACTCGCGCCTGTTTTGCACGCGACTCTGGCAATCACAGCCCCCCCAAATTCATTAGCACTTCAATTAAATAAAAAAAGGATGTAGCTGTGTCTGAATTTGAAGCCAATTTGGCACACAGCCCCGGCAACCCAGAAGAGAACTGGCCCCCTTCTCAGTCTGTACCGCGCCTCTAAACAAAAGTGACAGGCTCTGTCAACGCCACCCGACAGCCGGGGACTCACCTGAGCATCTAAGTTATATAACACAAGTCTTATTACAATTAGTGTCAATTTTAATCTGCTCTGGAGTAGGTACGCATCTGTGTGGCGTTGCGCAGAGCGCTGAGTAGACTGGCAGTAATGATGATAGCCCCTCATTCACCCCTGCAACTGTAACCTGGGCATTAATATTTCAAGGGGATTCGGAGGACAGAGAGGGGGGATTTAATTATTTCGAATTAGACTGTGGCGTGTGATTCGGTCGCCGCTACTTTGCGTTTGCTGGGTGGGGAATGTGCCCAGCTCACTTGCGAGGTGTTCCAGATCAAGGATGATGTGTGCCATCTTCTGAAATGAAGAGGATGGGAAGTGTGCTAGTTAACATATGCTCATGAACGGGGCTGCTGGTCATGGCTCCATATGAAGGCTGAGAACAGGCATTGTGTGTATTCCACATACCCCTCAGAGCAACTCCCACATACCCTTTGTCTTGACATCAGCAGGTGAACATGCTGTACCTTCATTGTGTATGTTGAAAGCATATATCTATCTATATATATCTCTATATATGTGTGTGTGTGTATTGTGTGGTGCAAATTCACATTCTAAAGTAGCTGCTGTTCAGTAGGGAACCTCTGAACTGCAGACGTATGTCCCAGCACAGCCTCTAGGTCTCCATATTCACAAGCTTCTCCTCTCTTTCTGTATTCAGACTCAGCTGGTCTCAATACACATACACGCGTGCACACAGACACACACACACATACATGCACACACACACGTGGTGCATGGCCGTATGTGCACGCTCGCACACATCACACACACAAAAACATGCACACGCACACGCACGCACACACACACACACACACACACACACACACACACACACACACACACGTGGTACATGGCTGCATGTGCACGCTGATGCATATGCACACACACACACACACAAACACATACACTTTCAGAACAGAGAGAGAGAGAGAGAGAGAGAGAGAGAGAGAGAGAGAGAGAGAGAGAGAGAGAGAGAGAAAGACAGAGAGAGAGAGAGAGCTCACACTAAAAACACTCAGCACACTATATTGCCTGTCTTTACATGGAGAAAACTTGTGGCAGAGATTATGATGACGCTGAAATAATAATAATAATAATGATAATAATAATAAAACAATTCTGGTTGTTTTTGTTTCTGATGTCATGTTTTCCATTTTTTTTCCACAATGGTTTTCATTTATTTTTTCATCACATCTGGGCAGAATTCTGAATATCCCAGTGTCAAGTGAAAATATGGAGCAAAAAATATTTGTTTAAAGATGTATTATGATACCAGATGTGCAGTTATTGATTGCAGAACAAAACACACTATTAGCAGGACTAGGGTTAACCAACATGTTTTTCCTGTGGAAAGTATTTTTATTGTACAGCGCATACAATAAAATGATACAATGCAACGATAGTGTATACAGCATTCTAGTATACCATGCAGAACAATACAATATGTGCTCTGCTGTACATTTATTTTTATGAAATCAATTTTTGTGGTTTTGACAAAGACACCAGCTCATCCATAAATTGCTCTTGCAATACAAACAACTTAGCAATCCAATATCTGTAAATCCTCTGGCCTCGCAATTGACCTATATTACCTTTTAGTCATTATGTGCCAAAGGCAATATGCTATGCCAAAATCTCAATAAGGGGGATATAGCAAAGCTTTACAGTAGCGTATATGTACACACATTCACCGCACACATATTGTAGTTTCACTTCCAGTCAGATGGAGCCCGGATGTTAATTACATTTAAATGGAAGCGGACTATTTTGGTAACATTCTTATGGCTGCAAAAGTACTTTCCAGTTTATCATACCTGTCAGACTTACTGCATCATGGACTAATACTTTATTAAGAAAAAGCCATTAGGGACCTGCTGATCCCATTTAAGTACACTGGGCTGAAAGTAAGACTAATTAAAAAGCATATTTTTACATTATTAATTTCTGAGTTTCACACTTAATGAATGTGAAATGACAGGGCTACTATTTTTATATATGTGCACTAAGGACTAAATGACCTGGGGAATACAATTCTCAAGGTTTCAGAAACAGCACTGTTGTGGAAAAAGCTCCTTGGTGTGAGTCAAACATGAAAAAATGCAATGCGTCCAAGAAGTGTTGAAATGTTTACCGCCAAATACAGAAAGATGTCTTAAAAAATAAAATGCATGATAGCTAAAGGTGATGACAAGATATTTTAGTCAAACAGATTCCAGTAACTTTTCCCTCCTTTTTCGTCTCTTCCTCCAGTCATGGCACACTGAGCTTTTTCTGTCATTCTGGGGTTGGGAAAATGGTAAATAATGTTGTTGGTCCTGGTCCATGTGTGGGAGCTGGGTCTGTAGAATTGACCGCTGCTGATATGAGGCTGAATGTTCCAGTGGTCTGTGTGTGGGGAGGGAGAGAGGTGGAAAACAGCTCTGTGTGTCGAGCAGCACCACTCATCCTGTGTTGACATCTTCTCTCTCTCTCTCTCTCTCTCTCTCTCTCTCTCTCTACATAAATCATATTAGCGCAACTGATTTTGTGAAAAACACAAGGCCAAAAAATATTTATGAATAACATAAAGAGTACCAATAATAATAATAATAATAATAATAATAATAATGATAATAATAATAATATGTACTGTACAGTAATAGGCTTGCATCCAACTGAAAGCTGTTGTTTGCAGCAGTTTTAATGGTAAAATTATGAAAACAAAGAAAGTTGAATTAAAGAATTAAAGCATTGAAAGCTGAAAAATAAAACAAAATGCTGCATATTTTGGAATAAAATTCCTATTGCTCTCCTGGTTTTGTCCCAGTTATCATGACCTTTGACCTTGACACATACATCAGGGTCAGACAGAAAATAATTTCTCTCACCCCTGGTAAAATCAGCCAGACTACCACTGGCGTTTTTATGAGTAGAGACACATTGTCTTGGGTAGGGTACACTTACACAGATGTGTTCATTTACATATGACTCTATCAGTTTGTCAACAAATTTTCAGTATGATCAGCAAATTGAACAAATTATTTTACTTTTAATTCTCCCCCTAAACTGAAAGCTGTAATTGTGCTCCTTGTTCTCCTCCCTTTATGTGCACTAAATCCAGTAAAAAATGACTAATATTGCCAGACAGATTTTCTTCTCTATGTCACAGCAAACATACATTAAACAAGGAAAAGGCTTCCATCCATTCCAGACTGCAAGTCTCGGAGCGGGAACTAGTCTCCAACTGGGTTTTCTATCGCTGCTGCACTGGCGAGTTGCGCCACCGCAGTATGTTTTGGCCCCACTCTCTGCTCGTGGAACGCAGAACCTCCCTACCCCCACCAAACATGTTCCCTCCCCTTCCCTAACCCGCCCTGTGCTGGGGCTTATTAGAACGCAGTCTCCCAGCTCCAACATGGGCGCTCCTTGAGCGAATGCTTATCAGCACTCATTACTTTATCATCCCACATAGAAGTGGGTGCCAAGTGTTAATCAATGTGTTTTGTGACTGTGTTAGGCAAGCTGCACAGGAATATTGTGCCCCAAGGGTTAATGCAGTCAAGTGCACTGGAAATGCTTTGGACATGTCCACAACATGTGGTTTACTATTAGCATTAAATGAGGTGAGCTGGGACCACATACATATGGATTTTCACTTGCATAAATTTTGATTGATGTCATGAGAAAACTGAGTCCCTTTTTTGAACGATGGATACTGTGAAGGCAACATGCAGTCCAGACTCTGTCTCTGTCTGTATTAAGTCTTAAATTATGCAGGATAAAAAGAACAGTGAGGGGCATGTTTTTTTGATAGTGTCTCCTATTTTCACTATCTTTCATTTTGGAAATTGGTTACCCACAGTTGAAGATATTTTTCCATGAACAAAAGACTGTCCACTACTTTTTGTTAGTATTTTATAGAAAAATCCATAGCAAAGCAATTATTATTATTATTATTATTATTATTATTATTATTATTATTATTATTATTGTTGTTGTTGTTGTTGTTGTTGTTGTTGCTGCTGCTGCTGCTGCTGCTGCTGCTGCTGCTGTTGTTGTTGTTGCTCCTCTTGTTGTTGTTCGTATCCCAAAAAAAGTAAGTTGCAAAAATCCTGATGATAAAATGTGAAAACAGTATGGAAAGAAGGGATGGGAGAAAGAGCTTTTTCCCAAATTCAGGAAGCACTTGAGAGGCAAAAGCAACATCCTGAGACAGGAGACAGGATCACTCCTGACACCAGGACGGGATCCCGACCGGACACCAAACGGCAGGAAAGGTCCACACGTGGGGTCAAGGCTGAGAGGGGTGCTGGGGTGAGCATGAAAGACAAAACAGGGAGGGAAAGAGTGTTCCCAGCCATCATCTATTTCCAGGGGAAATTGGCTTTTTTTTCCTTTCAAGGCTTTGTGACCAATTTTTTTCTGTTGTTTTTTGTAATTTTCCTGGCATGTAGAAAAGAATCCTTTAGAACATATTCATCCATCTAAAATATGTCTTTCTTTTTTTCTTTTTATATCTTGTGGCCCATTGTTTAAAGATGGGGCAAGAGTGAGAAAGCGGAGAAAAAAAAAGTTTCACATTTTTCTGAAATGTGGAGCCCTAGTCTCTGAGGTCCTTTTCATTTTAACCAAATGGGGAGGAAACTTGTCCTTACTGCAGCGAGGCAGATGGAACAATAAATCACGTCGGCCATTGACTGCCTGCGGAGCGCTCACCGCAGCTGTCACTTTTTTTGTCTCTTTGGTTTTAGCTGACATGGTTTGAGGTCCACCGTGAACCAATCTGGAGGTTTTTTTTTCTTCCCCCCCCCCCCCCCCATCCCTGGTACAGTCATATCCATCAAAACGACGAGCGGCCATCAGCCTACTGCAGCGATCGATTCGCACACTTATTCTCACGCATAGCCAATGCCCGGCTCACTAGGTGAGGCTTGGGAGAAGCTCCTCATTTTAGCTCCTTAGCCTGGAGCAACAGCTCTGATTTTTTTCCGCGATCCTGCCCCACGTTATTAAAGTTGCATTATGATGGATACTATGGCATCCAAACCTTGAGTGTTTTAAAAGAGGGGGTTGCAATAGAGGTGGGTGCAGGGCACTGGCTATTGTATTTTTTTATATTCACGAAACAACATATTCTATGGTTTAAACATATTGGTTATTTTGCAAAGTAAATACATTCAATAATCCGTGCATAACCTTTTCTGTCTGTGGAAAGGTCGGTCTCCAGTGGCAGTTTCTCCCTGCGCCAGATGGTGGTGCTCCAATGCTAGGGATCCAATCAGCGTTCCCTCCTGATTCTTGACAAAAGAGTCCATGGCAAAACATCACTTACATGCACGCAAACTGGAGCCAGCCCCACAATGACATGCATGCATTATGGAAGAATAAAAATAAACCTTACAAATATGAACTACAGACTTGAAATATCAACATGTAAATACCCACTGCACAGTGTATTTTAAACTGTGACATGTAGCTTGCATATAGATGAGATTAGAAGTCTGCACAAACTTACCACTAGTTTGTTGTGTTTGTTAGTTTGAGAGATGTTAAATGTTGTGCAGAAAAAATTTCACAACTAAAGCTGACAATTTTTAATGTTAAATCCTGAAAAACATTAAGTCAAACCAAAGCAAGCCCTAAAGGACAACACAAGCTGTTTAAATCATACTTTACATAGGCATATGAAGTTTTTAGCTGTTTTTGTCTCCTGAATCTTAAATATCATTTTTTACGTATTTTGTTTAACTGCAGAACGTTATACCATTTTCCTAGTTAAACAAAATACATACAATGACATATTTCCGTTTTAGGAAAGTAAAAAAAAAAAGCCATGTCCGGATAGTGTTACATGTTGAGATGTTGAGGCTTGTAGGAGAAAGCTATATGTACAGTATACTTAAAGTGCAGTAAGACCTACCTTCCCTTCACAGCAAGCTTACAGGAACCTCACAGTTAAGCAAAGTCTGTTTCCTTTCTCTGGCACATCCTCTCTGTCTTCCCTTTCATCACCTCATTTTACTTTCCTCCTCTAATGTTTTATTCCCCCCAAAAATTGTCATTCTGGAACATGTGCAAAATCTATTTTGTTTAATCCAAACATCACTACCAGCCATGGAAAAAAGGCAGAGAGGAATATTAGCTATTGTCAAACCTGAGTGAAAAACACATTTCCCTTTTAAAACAGAGAGAGTGTGGGAATGAAAAGAGTAAGCATGTTTTCTGTATGAGTTGGGACAGCGCTTGACATTTATTATCTAAAAGTGAGTGGGAGAAAAGAGGAGAGAAGTGTGACAAAGAGTAGCATCGCAGGCTGCTGTTTCCTCTGTTACTCATATATAAAAGTGCATCAGAGCACCTAAAAAGGGGAGTGTGTGTGTGTGTGTGTGTGTGTGTGTGTGTGTGTGTGTGTGTGTGTGTGTGTGTGTGTGTGTGTGTGTGTGAGTGTGTGTGTGTGTTTGAGAGAGAGAGGAAGACTTTGTGGTGATTCCCCAAATTACATCAGCAGTTAATATCAAACAGGATTAAACGAGATACAAAGTTTCCCTCCCGCCCGTTCATGAGGGTCCACTGCCCCAGCAGAGTGTCATGTGGCTCTCAACTCCCTTATCAATGTGCGTCCCCTTTAAAAAGACACATTTCCACACTTCCACTATAATTACAGACACCGATTGCAGTTGCTTAATGTGATTCTTTGTGCTTTCATGGCACTATATTTTGGCTGCACTAAATGCATAATTTCTCATCTCTTCAACACACCTCTTGGTAATCTCCCAACTTATACCTCACTTGGTTGATACATGCAGTTTCATTTGGAATGTCTTAGAATGCATTCGAGTTTAGGGTAACCATTTGCATTATATATTTTTTCCCAAGTTGCTTGATCTTCCTGTCGTTATGGTACGTAGTTCTTGTTTTACACTAGCTGTGACTCTTACACCATGAATAGCTGAGTGATTTTTGCTGTGGCTGACAACAGTGCGTAGGGTGTTGTTTCCTCCTGCAGTATGTCAGAGGAAGATGCCGCATTCTTTAGTGTTTCCGCTCGCTTTGTGTTTCCTCTGAGAGAGAGCCTTGCTCCCGGCGGCTTAAACACCATCTTTCTGTGGCACTTCGCTGAGAAACCCACCCAGTATTTAAAGCTGCACGTGTGCCAAAAGCTGTCTCGATGGCATACTGGTCATGATAGGATCTTTTGACACAAACAAACATGTGGACATGTTCGGGAGCTGCTTTACATAGCTGTTACTCTGACACTTCAGACACTTCCCTCCTTTGTTATTGTGAAGAGTTTTTTTTTTTATAACAATAGATTTATAGTTCAATATTATGGTGTTCCATATATGTATATATGAAGTGTGGCATGTCAGAGAAGAAAATCAGAACACAGTTTATGGCAAAAAATAACAAACACGTCTGGTATTGCACAAAATCTGAAAAAAAAGAAAAGATATTGGATTCAAAGCCAAACAGCTTGCACAGAGCTAACACACCTCTAACTGCCAGTGGTGCAGGGGAAAAGCTGCCATATGACAACCCAGTCTCGTGGAGTGTCTTGGGTCCTTGGCTTCAAAGTTGTTCCAAGTCTTGCAAGTAGCGCGTAGCTTTGAGCTAAAACAAAAACTTGTCAGCCGTGCAGGTGACACTTTCCTCCTTTTTTTCCCTCCAACAAACACAGAAATCACAACTCCAGGAAGTGTTGCATTTTATGCCAACAACAATATGACAGTTCATTGTGTCGAAAAAAATGCAGGCGGAGGGAAAAAAACATGACATATTTCCAAATATCAAAAGATGCCTGCATGGCTCAAGGGATTGTGCTACTGTCACAGAACCCGGAAGGTCACTGGTTGGGCCCACTGCCTCCTTAGCGTAGCACTGCTGTGCTGGTTGGCTGGTACACTAACTGCTGCCCGTCCAAGGGTGGACCTGGGGTCTGTATGGCTTTTGTGAGAAGAATGTCAAGATTGAGAGAGTTAAAAAAAAGAAAACGAGACTGAGAACGAGGAAAAAAATCCTCCTCTTTTGACAGCTGTGACCTTAGGGTTCAGAGGTCATGGCTGTGGTAACTGGAAGGTAAAATTACCTATGTAAATCAGTGTCTGTGGCTGTGCTCCCTCGGCCAGCCAGAACGGCTGACTGTCAAGCATATTAGCCAAGATGTGACACTGTCAAGTTCAACACACACACACACACACACACACACACACACACACACACACACACACACACACACACACACACTTTTCTTTTGCCCTGTCTGTCTAGTTGCTTCTTGTCCCCTCCTATCTTTGCATTTGAATTTAAAACAGGAAAAAAGCAAAACATGTAGCGCAGTAAAAGCTCTGCATCCTATAGCTCAGATTGAGGACCTAACGTGATCCCAGTGAGCACAGTCACTTAATTAGTGGCGAACAGATGAGAGCGTTTGTAGGTGGGGGTGCTGCAGCCAGAGAGATAAATGTCGCTGTGTGGCGGCAGCGCAGAGGCTAGCAGGAGCCATCCTATCGTGTGCTCGCAGGGGCCACGGGAACATGGCAGGGGAGGCAGCCGACTGAGTCGTGCCTTCAAAGTGTGCCCCAGCACGCCATGGATCAGTGACCTGTCCCAAAGTCTCATAAACTGCTAGTCAAAGATGACATTGTTCAGTCTTGCCATAAATCTTTTTTTTCTCCTTCTTTTTGTGAACTGCGGTGGGGTGGTGTGGGTTGTGGTGGAGATGGTGGAGGTGAGGCAGGAGAATGCATAGGGTGGGTGGTGAGGGCGTGGGACGTGGGGTGTGGGCTCAGAGAAAGAGAGTGTGGAAGACCTAGAAACTTTTGTGTGAGACCTCGATTTCAAACTTACCTTGACAGGGTGTGCTGAGGAAGAGCAGTGACACACACGCTGTCACACACCAACCCCCCTGTCACTGAACACTCCGCCTGGAGACTTACAGCCTCCACCTTCCCTCTCGTACACACATACACTCACGCACGCGCGCACACACACGCACACACACA
>CM059287.1:24624005-24654005 GCA_030347295.1 Setipinna tenuifilis | reverse complement strand
AGGGTGGAATTGGAGGCATCTGGCTCCATGAGTTCAAGTTTGCACGGCCACGGGAGTCACAAAGTTTGGGGTGGGGTGGGAAGGGAGTCAGTGAACAGCGTGAGGCTCTGCTGCTGGTGGTATATCAGCAGAGGGAGGGCCAGTCTGCATTGTGAGCATCACAGATTTGTACATCACACTGTTGACAAAGTGATTTACATATGCAATACTAGATAGGGGTAATTTACAAAAGGGCAGAATGCACAGGAAGAAACTACTAATTATTATGTTTAATTTATTCTTCATCTTGTTTGGATTGAATAATTAGACAACTGCTTTCCCTCGTACACTGTGGTACATTTTGGAGTAAGGTGCCATTATTTGTTGGACAAATTAGTAGTAATGCCCGGCTCTGATAGAAAACTAATAAGTATGCATATACAGGAAGATGAAGATTACTGAGAGATGAAATTGCAACTTGTGTTCAGCAAATAAACAAAAAAACCAAACACATTAGATTCATTCCTTCTGACAAACAAACTGGTAATTTGAAATAAAGAACTAGATTGCGTTTTCAGCATTTAATCAGAGATACATTAGTTAATTTATCAAGCATTGTATAATTTGTGTCTCAGTGTTCTCTTTACTCCTCAGTAATAACATATCCAGTTTTGCTCTCTGGGGCCATATGCAGCTAATTAATCTGTGGCAACATCCTATTGCATTATCTAGATTGGGCCAGGAGTATGCAGTGCTGACTGCAATAATAATTTGTGGAATTGCTATCAGTGTTAAGATAAAAAAAATATCTGGCTGGTAATATTAAGAAGAAGTGAAGAAGAGATGAGGGACGACAATATCAGCAGAAATTTAAGAAAAAAAGAATTTATGCCATGATAGAATAACTGTAGCCAGTCACAAATTCATTACCAAGCACCGAATGATGCCTATATGTTAATGCCTTGAACCCAAAAGCCTGAAAACTCTTAAAAGTATATATTTGTAAAATTTATGCACACCCGTGGTGGTTCACTGTACGTATACAAAGCCCTGTGTTTGCACAGGTCAGATAAACCAGTATTAATTGGGGGCTCCGAGACAGTTGTTTGCATATTTTCTATTGAATTGAACAATTTGTTCATTCTAAATTGATCACAGTATTGACGAAACTGCCTGCTCCAATTCAGCAGAGAGCACAAAGACAATTAAAGCCTGGTGTGTTCCCCCTCACTGAAGTAAAAAGGGGAAGCTTGCATTGATGACCAGATCGGCGAATGTTCTCCCGTTGACTGATGAATATACAAAGATCTGGCTAAAGTAAAAAGGCCTAGCAATGGGGAGCGCGACCAATGGAGCGAAGGCGTTTTGTGTTGAGCTGGGCACATTTATCAAATTCTGCTGGAAAGGTCAGAACATATCTATACAGTGGCACAGGTACATCCATACTGGGCTCCTGTCTGGCAGACCTTCATAAATTAAGCCCAACTGCTCACCCGGCGTAAGTGTTAAAATGCAAGTTAGGTCAAATATTGACAATTTATCATAACATGCTAATTAAAAAACAAAGTTGAAGGATATAATTTGAACCATACACAGTGGCCAGGACACTCTTTTTTTGCTTCCTTTCTCTTTTTTTGTTCCTAGTGTATGCTCACTCATGCAGACTAGTTTGTTTCGGGGAAGAAATGGCTTATGATGGTGAGGAGACCATCTGCGTCCGAGTGCTGATGAGGCAGTGCTCTGTAAGTGGCCGTTATACCCCCCCAAACACACACACACACACACACACACACACACACACACACACACACACACACACACCTCCCCACCGCACCATCCATCTCCCCCCTCCCTTCTTACAAATGCAGCAGCCAGTGCCGTTTTTTGGCTCTTGCTCATCTCTACCCGCTGCCAGCCAGCAAGGACACTGAAAAATAAAATAAATAATGAAATAAAAACTCTGCTAAACATGTTTAATGTTGGCAGCAGGCTAACAGGAAAAAACCTTATTTATTAATTTATTTACTTATTTTGAGCACCAGAAAACAACAGGTGTGGCCAGATCCAGATGAAGTAGTGAGGCTGCGATTGCCGGCTGGTGGTGGCTGGGCCGTGAAGACTCATCTGGAGACGACTGGTGGACTGGGATTGATGGAACGGCTTGCGAAATCAGTCATGGTACTCTCTCTAGTCCCAAACATGGTTATTAACTCACTGCCAGCAGCTCTGGTGGAGGGAAAACAAATGCCAACCATGAAAAAGCCTCAAGGTTTTTTCCTCTTACTCTGTGCTTTTTTTAAACACCATGTTAGCTGACTAACTATCAAGCTCAGAAGATTTTTCAAGCTTGACCGTCCTAGGTTGTTTCTTGGGGAAAAATGACAAACTTTAGAACTCCAAATTAATTTATTTCTAGATAAAACATTTACAGCTACATTTACAACTGAACAATGTCAATGTCAATTTTGTGTTAGTGAGTCAGTCATTAATCTAATGTATGTTTCATTTTAAGATATTACTCTTCTGAATGTTCAAGGCACAAGTTCTGTTGTCTGGCTTGTTAAAAGGATCTTTTCTGATTTGTGTCTTTTCCGAGCAGTTGACTTGCTTACTGTTGCAAATCTTTGGAGGGGTTTTCCAAATGCACACAACCACCCACACACACACCCACCCACACACACACACACACACACACACACAGGCAAGCACACACCCCCCTTGCTGAATATTCACACTGTTCACATCTTTTCAGGGTCATAATAGCCCTGCCACTGATGCCGTGTCTTTTGGGGAAAGGGGGATATCAGTAACAGATTATTTAAACCTGTCTCGGAGAGGCCCTGGCGCGACAGCGGCCCGGCCTCTCTCTAAAGCTTCCCCCTCTTTTTTTCCAGGGATAAAATCTTACTTGCAAAACTCCTTATTACTGCCTGTGCCTGCCCCCAAGCTGCCGCCACAAGACTAGAGCTTACAGGTGGCCCCGCGCACACAAGCGCAAGCACCAAAAGCCCTCAAGTCTTCAGTCACCGCAATCATCCTCAACTCCCAAATTGTCCTGGAAGGAGCGACGCATCGGATTTGTCTTGGGCTGTTTTGTCCAAACTGGGGCACAGATGGGATAATGACTTTTACAAACAGCATTTTGATGAGAGGAGGGGAGAAGGAATCATATGTAAAATGCACAAAGGCTGCATAAACACATTGAGGCCTGCAGCTGGAACAAACTAAAAAGATGTTTAATAATTTAGAACCAAGCAGGCAGGCCTTATGCAGCTGTTGTGTGCAGGGGACCATGAAAGGCTCCTATTTGACAGCTGGCTCCATCTTTTCCCTTGGTTACCGTGTGGCAAGGAGACGGCAGATTTGGGATTAGCCAATCCCAGCTACCCTTATCCATCTGCCACCAAGACCTCAGCTTCTGACTCTCTGTACAATAGGACTGCAGACGGTAAGAATGAGAGAAAGAGAGAGAGAAAGAGAAAGAGTGGAAGCAGGGGGCGGGAGAGAGGGGGAGTGGGTGGAAAACACACACACACACACATACACACACACACACACACACACACACACACGCACACACACACACACACACACACGCACACACCCAGAAAGACACGTGTGTACAAACATATGCACACAACCGGATCAGTCATCAGCCCCTCTTGCGCATGTTTTGTTGACACATGGCCAGTGCATAGCTGCTGTCACTTCATTGCTTGGGGGCACATTTTGTGCTTCTAACATTCGGAGGGATACAAAATGTTGCTGGCCACAAACAATGCTCGGGCCTAATTGGCCGAATTAACCAAGCCTTGTCTCGCCTCCCCAGCCTGATTAGCATAGCTCAGCTGGGAGGGCAAGATGGAGAGGAGCGGAGGGGATTTAGGACGGGGGAGAAAAGGAGGGAGGGAGTGCATGGAGAGGGAGGGGGAGGGGAGGTGGAGAAGAAGGGGCAGGTGAAGTTATGTTTGCCCACGAAGGAGAGGAGATCCTGGGTACAGTCCCAGCTGAGCTCCGTTTCAGAGTGCCAGGCAGGGAAACCGGGAGTGATGCGGGGGATTTGGAGTGCTCGGAGCACTTCTCCCTCTCAACGACTGCCCTTTGCAGGCCTCTGCCTCCCCTAGCGACAGCCATCCTCACAGTGCCTCTCAGGACCACCTTTATTTATCATCACTTTTAATCAAGACCAAATGGCACGGAGACACATGCAAGGTGACCAGCACAGGATCGAAAACATATACATCCCAAAGTATATACTCAATTAGTGAAACTGAGGCTCTGTTAATGCTTTTATATTCATGTGAAAACCAAGTTGGACTCATGAATGAGGCTGGGGGTCATGACCTTGTCAGTTTGAATAACTTAGTCATGAAAAGGTTGATGTAGCTCTGCTTCTATTTCCATTCATTAAAAAAAGCTTTGCTTAAAAAGTGCTCCATGCTTTGCATTTCTTATTTCTCAATGAAGCAATCTTACAGCTTGTATGTGTTCTGACCCATGTCAAAAAATATAATTATCTGCTCTTAACTGAGGTATTTTTTAGCATGTACACACAAATAGTGGGAAGTCATCTGAAGGTGTTTAAACTGTTTCCATTCGAGTTCATCCTCTGATCTTCTGGAAAGTTCTGTGTCTGGCGAGCTCTCTAACCCTGCCCCACTCATGGGAGATATTAAAAAAATGAGACATGAGATCGGGCAGTAGATTAAAAACCGAGATACAACAGAAAAAGAAGAATGGAGAATAAACCTTTTTCTATAATTTTTCCCCAGTGGTTTCACCATGGGAGTAACTGTTCAAGGTTGCGGGACAAGGTCCTGAAAGTGATAAAGCACAGTACGTGAAGTTTATTCCTCCTCAATATGGTCTGTGATCTCAGAGGAGCACACCCAGCTGTCCAATAGCCTGGCATTGACTCTCTTACCTGGATCTCATGCTGTGCTTCTCAGATCGCAAAACCGAATCGTTTCCTCTTTTAAAGCCACACTACACTCCAGCCAAGAGTTTTGAGGCACATGAAGCGTTTCCCCTCTTAACTGACTCCCGATGGAAACAACAAGCTCCCCGAGTCACAAAGCCAGAGAGGATACCTAAAATAAAACTGCCGTTGTGTACCGGTAGTTAATACTGTGTTAGCCTTGGGCCATCTGATTACCCGTGCTGGTGAATGTTCTTTGTCGCTATTAAAGCACATTTCTGCAGTTAAGTTCCAGATTTTAGCTATTAATTATATTTTACTTTAATTCCCAGACCTTCTTCTTTTCTCTTTTCATTTGCACTATTTTTTTCTCCCTCTGTCACATCTTCCCCACCCGAATGGTGTTTTGGGAACGTCCAAAGCTGTCCTACTTAACTTTCCATTTTCTTTTCTGTGATCTATTGATGTAACGCGTCATTGGTGATCAATCGCATACATCTCACCAAACACCTCCACTTAAACCCAAGGAACCACTTGTAACAGGAAAAAAAGTAATCAAATTCCCCCTAGACCTGAAGAATGTCTATAATTAGGGCCCTTTAGAGACGTGTAGGTAGTGGAAAGAAACTGTGGTTATTCCATGGTGTTTTTACCTGGGTGTCTCACTTGGCCTGCGTTCAAATGATATGATACACACATACTTTTGAATTTGAAGGTTTTGTCTTACTACTTCAACCAAAAAAGCAGACTGAGATTTTTCTCCCATCTTTTCTAGGTTCCTTTTTATGCATAAAACACTCTCCCCTGACTCCTCCATTTATTCCCACAAAGGGGAAGCCTGCATGTATTCCCTTTGTTTAACATCCTCTCCCGCCCAACTGGTCACCCCAGTGCCTCCACAGCTACCCAGGAGTGACACCGGAGCGGGCTGCATCACAGGAGTGTAGCCGCGGGACACAGTGCTCTCAAGGTGACCATCTCCGTTCCTTCATCAGTTTCACGGATCGATACCATGTCGAACAGAGAGCATGCTGGTCCCCCGGGGGCAGTCTGTGGACGGCAGCTGGGGGCAAGCCCTGAGGAAGGGCTGCTGAGAGAGGGGGCTTAGGCTGCAGAATTACCCATGTGGCTCGCTCACACAGGAGCTTGGACAGGGCTGCCTTGTGGGGAGGACAGTTCTGGTTATGTGTTGGGTGATGTTAGCTGGAGAACTTTAAAGGGTTGCTGAAATGGAGGGCTCAAAACTGGTTTGTCAAGTGAAGTGGAGCCAGTGGAGAGATGTGTCCATGGTGATTTTATGATGATCAGCTTAGCCTTACATTTGGGCACAATAGAGTTGTTATTTAGCTTCATTTTTACATTTGGACAGCCTTGAAGAGATGCAGTCAGAAGGTCTAATAAATAAAACAGACACAGTGGACTTCATGACTGTCTCTTTTAATCGGGGTGGGTTGGTCATGTATGAGAGCAGAGGAATAAGGCCCTCAGTGAAATTGATCACTTGAGAGAATGTGGGTCATTCTCTCATTCCTCCCACAAACTCACACCCCCCTCGCCACCCCCCGATTCATAAAGCGCTCTCGCTCCATGACTGAGTATGAGGCAATTACTAGGCTGCAGCAAAGTGCAACGCTGCGTTTGGGTTGCAGCTGGACAGATATTTGAAACAAGTCAGTGTTTTAATTAGGTTATTCAGTGATTTCCCCTCCCTGCAAATTAAAGCCCCAGAACCTAAGACAATTAATCTGTGTCTCCTGGTCCCACAGAGGTCCCCAGGAACTAGCTCCACCAGCTCGAGAGCTCCTGACCCTCTGGGCCCGCGCTGCCGCGGGGAGGAAAGCAATTATAAAAACAGCCCTCTCCCTCATCGGCCCTCAGCTGCACCGCACACACACAGCACACACGCCAAGTGCAATGGATAGCAGCGTGGAAACTTCCCTAGCCAGGGACAGATAAACAACAAAACAGAATAGCATTGTTATATAATAACAATAACAATAATAATGATAATAATAATAATAACAAAACATTACACACTGAATAACATGTTTATTTGAATAACATGTTTTATTATTATTATTATTATTATTATTATTATTATAAAATAACACATTTTAATTATGAGTTGTATAAATATTATAAACGAATGTAAAAGAAATACACTGACCATACGTCATGTGTTGAATTGACATTGAACTAACAGAAGGGAAAAAAACAATTGGTTGAAATGTACTCCTGTATACCCTTCACTTCACATCCTTCCAGGTCTAGGACTCTCATACCCTGCTCACCATTTCTCTGCCCGCTCTATGTGTGTCCATTCATCCCTCCATTATTGATTATATTTATCCAAGATCAGTACATCTTTGTCCTGGAGCAGGTGGCGTCTGTGATGTGTGTGACAGTGTGGAGAGACAGAGTGAGAGAGAGAGAGAGAGAGAAAGAGAGAGAGAGAGACAAAGACAGAGAGAGAGAGAGGGGGAACGAGAGAAAAAAAGAGAAAGACAAAAAAATAGTGTGAGAGAGAGACAGAGAGTATGAAAGAGATCGGAAAGAATAAGAAAAAAGACACTGTGTGAGAGAGAGAGAGATAGAGAGAGAGAGAGAGAGTAAGAGAGAGAAAAAGAGAGAAAGTGAGAAGGGGAAAGAAAAAGGGACAGAGACATGGAAATGAAAAATAGCACTTTAAAAAGAGAAAGTGTTTGTGTTCTGATGTGAAAGTATACATGCAAGGGAACAAGAAAAAGCCATTTGACCACACATTACGGCCGTGTCCCATTTTAGAGGATAATTTCCCCCAGAGTCCCATTTAATTGCTGCCTGACTGCCCTCTGTCTTTGAACATCTTTCATTCTTCTCAGTGTCATTCATTTTTCAGCATGACAAAAGAACAGAGATGAAAAAAGAACAGAGAAGAAAACAGACCAAACAAAAATACTTTGAGATGACATATTAATGCCTTCTCGACTCTCCCCAGTCAAGGTCCTATTGAGAGAGAGAGAGAAAGAGAGAGAGAGAGAGGCTAAGGCTGCTATCACTCATTAACACACATTGGGCTTTAGGGCTGATGGAAAGTATTTGCATCTCCTTGCAAGCTGACTTTGCAAGTGCATTTGTCTACAAAGCAGTTTTAAATGAACCTATACATGATTCATGCTGGCTATTTCCAAGTTCCTCCGTGATGTGCTCCACTCATTAGTGTGAGCTAATTATTTTAAACGTGTCTACCACATGGTGAGATTAGTAGCATACAGAGATTGGTGGGAGCACGCAAACATGAACATTTATACATCTTTCAGCAAAATATAGGTCACGTTAAAGATACAGACCATTGTGTATAGGTGGTCACCCCACATTGGTGGTCAGCCCATATCTCACACTACAAGGAAGCCACACCATTTAAAATTCCTTGGAGTCTGGTGTTCCCTTTTACCAAAGGGGCCTACTTTTGGCCTTATGATTGCTAAGCCACAGCAGGTATAGTGAAATTAATGCTGTTTGGGGAATATCTGTCACAGCGTCCTATCAAAGGGATTCCTTTTCATGGCGCTGCATCGCAGTCCCGCAGTATTCGTGTTCATCACTTTGATTGTTTTCTGCAAATGACTTGGGATTTTGGAGACACTCCAGACAGAGTTGTCTTTGAGAGAGGCAGGAAACATCTAAGATGGAACACCGTGTCCTACACTGGGGATAAAATATGCATGGCACTCCCACCCCCCCAACACACACACACCATCACCACCACATGCACACACCTCCACCCTCACCTCCCCTCCCCCTCTACCTCCTCTTTCTCTATCCTTTGACAAGAGACCAATCCCTGATAACTCTAATGCGAGGCAGAAGATTACACAGGCAGATGTGTTGTGATAGACACAAAAAGTTCTTGTTCCACGGCGCTTATCAAGAAGAAAAATGCATCAGCCCAGTGGCCCTCCACACACGATGCTGCTGTGAATTGACTAACCTTTGTTCTCACTGATGCTCATCACAATGAAAGGTTAAGAGTTGCAGACGAGATCTCCCCTGCTCTCTTGTCACATTTTAAATTTCTATTTTACTTCATATACTGTGACAGTGAGGCACACCAAGGACATTGTTAGGAAACAGAGGCTTTCTTAAGAGACGAACAAAATATATTTTTTGTTTTCATAACTAATTTAAAAGTTGTGCTGCAAGTTCCATCAGAATAGGAAGCAAAATACAAAGCATCTTCATGTCAAAATGAAAAGAAACGAGAAACCAGCATGTTAGATAAAACTGAATAATATATGCATATGAGGCTGTGACATTCTGATGTCCCATATTTTGTTCCCACTGAATGCATCAGTGGTGGAAGTTCAGAACTTCTTTACATCTGTAAGACCAATAGGAAGATACAGGATTTCAACTATTGCACACACTGTATGTAAGTTCTTCTATCCCCCATATACACATACATACTCTCTCCCTCTCTTTCCTTCTCTCTCTCTCTCTCTCTCTCACACACACACACACACACACACACACACACACACACACACACCACAGGTTTGTCTCAAGGTGATTATGTCATATGGAATTATTTAGATGTCCCGTGTCCTTTCGGTACAGCAAGAAGGAATTCAGTTTTCAAGCTATGCACTTTAGAGGCAAAACAGTTCAAAGTTCAAAGACTGACTCACTAGCCTATTCCATTCCCATTCCATTTCAGTCCTTTCTCTTTCTCATTATTGTTCTCTTTCTTTTAATAAACCCAAGCATTCTTGCATAAATAAACTAATAAACAAATAAGGGCAGATGATGAGAGCAAGTGCAAGTGCTTGTTTCCTTGCTAGTCAGGGAACGCCTTATTAGGTATGCATGTGTGGTTGGTTATGGAAAGGGCCATGCCCCATGGACAGATAAGGAAATGATTGCACATGGGGGAATTGAGCAAGGACACTGGGCCGGCTGCCCCTGCTCATCAGCGACAAGAGCTCAGGGATGTTAAACATACACCAGCCTGACGCCCAGGCTTTGATTTAATACTTTAGCTGGGAGGAAGACAGAGGCACGCGAAAGGGGTGGGTGGTTGTGGGGCCATAATGATGGGGTTAACAGACCTCCCTCCTGCTGTAAAAAAGCGGTCAGTTGAGGATGGCTTGTTGGGGTGAAGGGTGGTGGTGGAGTGGGAGGCTGATTGGGTGCTGTTAGACCCGTCTGTCTTAGCCCCCCACCCCCCCCCCATCCCCACCTCTTCACCTCACCCCACACAGGTCTCGCTTGTAGTTAACATCTGCAACATCTGACCCAGTGAGATTTGGCACTAAAGGGGACTGCGGCTGCAGGAGAAAGACTGTGCATCAGTAATGCAAATGCCAAATCCACGCAGCCTTGCCGTATGTGTAGGGCCTTTTCCAACCTTGTGGAAGTCACTCCTTCACCAGCTATATGCAGCTCTAGAGTCACAGTAGTTCAAGCAGATGAATGACAAAATGCAGATGACCTACAGTATATGTACTGGTAAATCAGAACCAAAACAATACATGCTGGTATCAGCATCACCGGCCATTAGAAGACAGGTTAAATGACTCACCTTTTGACTTGGTCTCATTTCTGTGGCTAGAACATCAACCCACAGAGCACCAGGGCCATTGTGACAACTGGGCGCAGCTCATACTTTGGCTTGGCAGCGTTTTTTTTTTCCTCACTAAAGCTAATTCTGGTCTAATTAATTTCCTCTTATTAGATAAATAAGTGGAAGAGGGGGGCACTTTCCCTGTCATGACACTGTTTGCCCAGTGGAGATCCCGTAATAAAGTGTACAAATTCGCCAGATAATTGTTAGCTGATACGCACAGTGCCCCCCTCGAGTGTGCGCTCTTGAACCAGCCGCTACAGGCCCTAGGGGGAGCCACGGTGAAGAGAGGGTGTCTGTGCATTATTCATCTCCTACGCTGGGAGTGATGAAAACGTTGGAATGGGGGTCTCTTGCTCCATGTCTGAAGTCAAGGAGAGAAAGAAAATTACCAGGCTGGACTTCCTAGCCCAGATTAATAGCCAAAAGGCACTCTCAAAGACAGATAAATGGATATTTAAATTGCATTTACTTTGGAAATTTGAGCGAGATAGTTTTCATTAGATATGTAATCACTGAGCCAGCACAGACGTGAGGTGTGGTGTTGCTTAAAATGAAGGTAATATGGATGAAAACAACACCTAGCTCTTAAGATTAATGGGATGTACTACCCATACTAAATTTGTCATCAAAGTGATAATTTAAGGTGACAGGTTACAAGATATTTGAATATAGTTTAAATAGTGTTTGATAGATTGACAGATTCAATTTCAGCTAAATAAAAGACAAAAACATGTTCTCCCTGATGTCACAAAGCAAGCATTCAAAGAACAATTGGATCACTCGGAAAAGTATTCAGATTTGAAGTAATGTATTATGATAAATGACTCAACATGGGAATAAATTGCCATTTTAACATAACTCTAATATATTGCAGCGTTTATCTTACAGATATACATTACCAGTTCTTGTATAAATCAATGACACTGAACATTGAAAAATTGTGTAATGGCTCAAACTGTATTTACATTCTTTAAATAAGAGGGCTTTATTATTTTACCCACACTGTGCAGCACAGAAAACAAACAGCCCTGCTGACGGAGGCACAGACAGTGTGAAAGGTAAGCTTTTTCAGAATTGATTTGTCCCTGATTCTTCCCCCTCCTCTTGATTCAACCAGCTTCCGCCAGTTACTGCTGGGGCCTTGTTCTTCTCCCAGGAGCTTGCACTGTCCGTCTGAAAATTCTGAAGAAATAAAAATGTCATTGCTTTTCCTCCTTCAGTCTCTAATAAAAGAAGATACATGGACTTACTGGCGTTAGGTAAATTCCACCTCGGTGTAAGCCCCTGTCTGCAGACATCATTCTTGAGGGGCCGTAAAACGTGTGCATGTCAAATTAACCCCTGGGAATCAGACGAGCAGAGGTGAGCCACAGGTTTTGCAAACTGGATTGACTGGACAGTGTCAGTTAATTAGGCATTTCAATACACCATTTTTCAGCCTGGCTTTTCAGAGGCGGCAGTGGATACAGAATGTATTTCTTGCTTTAAGGCTTTATGGCCAAGCTCTATATCAAAAGCTTTGCTAAGCGGCGAGAGGAGGGGGTGTTGTCTCTTATGAGGATTGACAGAGAAGACCAGCTGAAATGGATCACCCGAATTGGCGAATAGGTAAATTTGTCAGAAGACAAAGACACGGCAGATTCTAAAGCAATATGTGCACTATATTTCCACATAATAAGGTATTAAATAGGTCTGAACAACCCTGACGGGGATCTTGTCGGTTATAAGGGAACTATAGCCCCACGAAATCCCTGACAATACCTTGTTCAGACAGTTTTACATGGTTTCATCGTGCATTCATCATTCCGCTCGCACCAAATGTGATGGGCCAGCTTGCCGTACATCACATCATATATTAGAGCATGCCAGCTGTAATCTGCCCCCTGGCCAACTCACTTACCCTCAAAAAAGGGACCTAAAGGACGAGTTTTATAACCAGTCAGATTTCTGTCATTTAACACTATGATGAATTAATGAGGATATATTTTGTTAGTGCTGCTGTGGACTAACCGGCTTCCCCTATTTCTGGTTTATTTATCCCCGCGAACCTTGTAGGCCACTTTATACAAACACTGTTTAATTTGGATATCCTGATGGCTGACAATAATTTGTCAATGTAGGTTTTTAGGGAGTTATTTTGTGTGTGCATAATCAAAGTACACAACTGAATACAGAGCTGCAGCTATGAAAAAGAACCTTTTGCTTTGCCCCAATGGCTTGTGTCTATCTGAGACAGATTGTGCTGTTAACTGTCTCACAGTGCCACCACAAAGGCACCTCCAGCAGTCAAAGGCAGCATATACATGTCTCTCCCCGCATGTGGAAAAGCCTCTCTCCCCCCTCCGCCATGCACAGTGGAGGCACTGTATGCTGTATAAATCAAAGATGCGTGTCATGGCTTTTGTTGAAAACACTTAATCCCCGGTTGTCGGCAGCATACAAGAAAAACCCAGCATGGAATGCTGCACATTGACAGAGCATTTCAAGTTAATCGCACCCCCTGTGCGGGGAAAGTGACAGAAACACAGACATTCAGACACAGAGAACAACACTGAACAATGACACTATGAAACCAGCGGGTTGTCAACACCAAACATCCAGGAAACAACCAGAAACGCAGCCGTGTTTGGTTACACCTAATGCAGACCCTAGTCAAATGGCATTGTTGAGGTAATGCCTGTACAACCAGTAGGTTTGTGTTTATTTATTTGGTAATGAGCCTTTTATGGGCTGAATAACTTTTTGGCAGTGGGTCTACGTGAAACAGGGAGGTTAGCTGACAGTGCCTTCTACTGGATGCTTTTAAGTCTACTTATACTGGGGTTCTGAGGACTTTTCATGTTCTTATGGAAAATATCCCTTTGAAATCCCTCAGCTGCACATTTTAATCTCATTTGCGAATGTGAGTGATGCCGAGACAGGGCTGGTTGGGAGGATGGTGGTTGGTGGGTGGTGAGGTTGGAGGGGGGCGAGAAACACTTTTTTGTTAGCATAATTTCATTCGTCAGGAGAATCCCAGGGCTGACATTGGAGGAGTGATTTAATTGATTTTAATCATACACCTGAGATTGGAAAATGTGCGGCCTCTGTCCTGGAAGATAATTCTAGGCATCTGGGAGGGATATCTCACTCTTAGTTAATGGGCTGCCTTTTCTTGTCATTCTGTGAAAGAGGAACTTTTTTGAAATCACAGATCCAAATTTACATAACTAATTGCAGCAACGTGTGCCTTTCCCCCTGCAGTGTGAAGTCTCACTGCTGTTTTAGTTATTTCTTTTTGGCATTTTCCTGGCAAACAACCCCATTTCTGAGTGTCAATATATTCATACCCCAGTATATATTGTGTTCCCCATTAGCAAAAATGTTTTGAATTTCGCATATCTGATGAAGGATGCTTACTTTTTTCACACAGAAAATAGAAGCCACAGATAACTCCAGCTTTTGCAGTTGAATGTGGAATAGTGCTCTTTAAGGACAGAAGGTTCCACCTTTTGTTTTCTGTGGGCATACTGATGTAGTTATGAAACAGCCATTCAAATAACCCTAAAAACTTGGAAATGGCATGAAGCACTGTTCATTCTCTCACACCTTGTGGCTGCTATGCGCAGCCTAAGTTTCTAAAGAGTTAAGAGGAGTGGTTATTATCCCCTCCTTTGGTAGCACGCCTACACTATGGAGCTGACCTACTGAGAATACTACCTTCCTTTTCTCAGAAGACTCGCTGTTAGGAGCGGTGGCATGGTGACTAACTCATAATGACTGAAGTCTGAGGTGAATCAAAGGAGGAGATAATAAGTAATGCAGCACATTGATTCAGAAAGGCTCTAAAGTGCGGCCTCACACTCGCCTGCCAATAGTCAACATGCATAGGATTGATGGCAGCCATCAGGCCTCAAGGTTCCATGGTTGGGCTATGGTGTGCAGTCTGATTATGTAGTCTAAACTACATACTAAAGTATGTAAATTACAAAATAATAATAATGTCTGTGAAGGAAAAAATAAAATTAATGAATTTTATAAACAAAACTATGAAGAGAAGTTGGTCAAAAAGAGCAGTGTCTTCAGCAAGAGCATGCATGCCACCAGAAAGAGTGCAGAAAATAGTGTTCTTTCAGGTCAAAACATGAGAGAAAGAATAAATGAATAATGATAATTAAAACACATCTAACGTTGAGGCACAGATAGAAGCTGAGCACTTACGGGTTCATGTCTAGGCTAGTTCTTGGCCTTTCACCACTCGCACAAATGCAATCTGCCACAACTCCCATTTACATACCTCATCAGGGGGATTGGTAAAGTTGTGTTATTAATAATTTCTCAATGATTTTAATACATATAATTAAAGATGAAGTTTGTTTATATTCATGAATTATACATATGTTTTAGAAAGGGGTGGTCACAGTATGAGGGGTGAGGGTTTAGAATGAGATGAGATACATCTTGGTAAATAAACAGATAATGTTGACTATTAGGTAGGATTTGTGTGTAGCATAAATAAATGCATATCCAAGTTAAGAACGCTAAACATTAAATGTGTTTTCCTCTCAAACTTTGAGATCATTTGCTAGTTTGTTTATGACATGATCTGTGATTCGGGTGTGCCTCAGTCCTTGTACTAGTCCTCTAGTCTCCGATGCGGTCTCTTCCTCACTGTGCTAAAAGAGGAGCAATTTTAGATGTCTTGTTCCACAGGAACTTTCAGTTTCTTCCTACTCTCCCCTCAGAATACTGTTGCAATTTGTTTAACGGAAAATCCAGAGCAAAAAGCAAATAGAATGCAAAACCAAGCTGTAACAAGCCATTAGCCGGAAAATGGGTTGGTGAATATTATAGTACACAAGAATAGCAAAACAGGCAAAAAACTGCCTGGGGAGAAAATTTAAATATGTAATATACTAATATTTAATTTATTTTCATCACATGGGAGGGAAGCATTTAGCAGAAGCATTTTTAGATCAGAAGCAGGAAACATATAATGAATAAAGCTTCCATCGATTGACCATAAAATGTTGTTTTCTGAGGAAACCACAGTGGCCCCATCATATAAAACTACATATCCCATCAAGCACTGCAGAGAAAGTAGACCTCAAATTCTTTGTGAAACTGCATGGGTGTGTGTGTGTGTGTGTGTGTGTGTGAGAGAGAGTGAAAGAGATAGAGAGAGACAGAGATAGCGTGTTAAAGACAGATAAAGACAGCCAAACAACATATTTTAAACCACTTGCAGTATACAATGCACTAATGATGCACTGATGTAAGAATAAAAGATTTTACCTCACACTATACATTAGATGGAGTTTCTCTTTTTTTCATTAAAGAGGCTGTTGTTGTTGCTGAGATCACACAATGTCTTAAGGGACACATGAGTTTCCAAGCACACATAAGGCATGAGGTGCAGACCCGAACAGCCCAAGGGATGGGACTCATTCCAGCCAAAGGATTAGAGTCGAACCACAGCCTAATACAGCAATTCAGACATTTAACCACACGCCCTGTCCCTTAACAACTCCAGGTCTCTGAGCTCCAGCACTGGTATCTTGTGGTCTGTGCAGAGATCATCTCACACCTGCAGCTATGTGCCCTCTCTGGTGGCTAGGCCACTATCCACTGCTAGCTTCTAAGAAACACAAACTTTGCATTATACATTGGCACTGGGGCAAGACAGGCCCTCATGCCCTTAAGACCCGTATCTGCGCCCTCCTCTGGGTCATCCCTCCTTCACAACCCCTGATTAAAGAAACCCACATATGAAAATATGGGCCATTTTTTTTTCTTTTTCTGTGAAAATCTTTTACTACAGTGAAGTAGGTGGGTTGTCTGATTAAGAAATATAAAATATCACTGAAATATCACACATATAAAATATCCCAATACAACAATATACCCCAATATAATAATAATAATAATAATAATAATAATAATAATAATAATAATATGTCGGAAATAGGTAAGTTGTTTGTAAAATCATTTGTTTGTAAGATCATTTGTAATGTGTACTAATTTTTTGCCACTGGGTGACAGGTGAACTCAACAATAATAAAAGGAGTTACATACAGTATAAAACTGTTGTTTTCATGTCTTTTCTATGCAAAACACACTGTGGGTTTCTTCCTCTCTTTCAGGGAGACTATCCCATAACATGTGTTCCCAACAGTCTGGCAGGCAAAAGCTTTTTTTTCAGACTGAGAGCAGGGTGGATGTTCTGTGAGGTCTTCCAACTCCCCGTGAACACAGTATGCTACTGAGTTTACCCCAGGGCCAATGTGAATTGCACATTTCACCTTGAGGGTATCTCAACAGACACAGTGCATGCAGTGACACCCGCACCGAGCATGTCTGAGAGGTGTGTGTGTGTGTTTGTGTGTGTGTGTGTGTGTGTGTGTGTGTGTGTGTGTGTGTGTGTGTGTGTGTGTGTGTGTGTGTGTGTGTGAGAGAGAGAGAGAGAGAGAGAGAGAGAGAGAGAGAGACAAAGAGAGAAAAAGTGTGTGTGTATGTGTGTGTGTGTGTGCACGTGTGCACGTGCCTTTCAGGAAGAGCACCAAAGATGTTCTGAAACTAATGCAGCTGCTGTGGAGATATGGACAGAATGCTTAATTGGAACATGTGCAGAGACAATACGTGATGTCAGTAATGTTGCAGTGTGTGTTTGTGTGCATGTAGGGCTTCATGGAAAAAGCTAACATGCATAGGGCATCAGAGGCTCTAAAAAGCCTGACAAGCATGGGGTCAGGAGATCAGGCCACTGGGCCCGCCCAGACCACACTGTTAGACTAAGGAAGCACAGGCACTGTAAATATACATAAGGAACACTGCTTGGTATTTCAGTTGAGACACACAAACATACACACATACACATACAGAAAACAAAACAGAAAAAAAACTCTTGCCTATCACAAACTTTATGTACTGTCTGAGCTAAATTTGATTTATTTTGTGAATTTTATCTCAAGATGTCAGGAGAAAAGTTAGTTTTTCCACATCTACTGCACCTTCCCGTCAATGTATGTTTTTCTAGACCAGCTGTCATAGCTGAGGTGAAAAACAACCCATCTCTCATCTGACAGGCCCTTCTCTAGAAGTATCTCCCTCCTCTGGCTTTGTGGCAACACACACAACGCTCCCACACTCCCAAGCCGCATGCAAAAAAGGAGAAAAGAGAATAATCCCCATTGCATATTAAAATATGGTCGGCATGGCCTTGTTTAATTCGGTGATTTTACATTCCGATCACTTTCTCCTTTACAGCTATTTTTTACAGAGCTTCATTAATCTTTGTTGAATACAATGACATACATCTTTAATGCGGTTGCTGTCAAGTCGTATTTCGGTTAGAGAGCAGCAAACTGAATGACAGCAAGCAATATTAATAAATTTAACATGGACTGTATAAATTTTTAACTGAACAAGAACGGGAGACTCAGTTCTATCCTCCCCCTTTTTTCAAATTGTTGGATTTATGGCAGACTCAATAGGCACATTTCCTCCAACTTGAGGGCTTCAGTATAAATAGATTTACATGTCATTAATAAGTAAATTAGGAAAATGCCTTTCAAGTGGAGACAAGTACATAAGCATAATCTCCATATTAAAAGGAGTAGCCTTTGATAAACCACGGAGGAATAACAGCAGTCAGGCTATATGTCATGCGCCTCGTGTCTGAACTCTGTGGATCCGCACCTTTAATGACGGAAGGCTCCTGATTATGGAGGAAGTGTCTCTCTCCACCTTGGTGCTGAACATGAGGAGCACATAGAGTCCAGACTAGTCATTTTGCACATCCCACAGAGAAAAAAAGAGACGTTCTTTAAAACACGACGGAAGGGAGAGGTGAAAAAAGGTGGTAACAGTTACAGAAAACAAATTATCACTGGCTCTCTCATTTTTTACTCCTCCTCCTGTAATAACATTAAAATATTAAGATTAATTCCTTCAAAGCTCTCATCCTGAAAAAAAATGAAATGACGATTAAGGATGCTATTTCAAATTAGAAAAAAATGACTGCTGTGATTTTAGGTTTCCTTGCCAAGTCCCAGCAGAGATAATTTGCTGTACATTTAAACCCGGTGAGAACCCAGCTTCTCTGTGTTAAATAAGAAAGTTACGGTTGATATGAGGCATGGTTTTGCAGTAGCTTTTGCGATTATAGGAAATTATATGCAAAGCCGGAGTTCTGATCCGAAGTTAATTTATAATTGTGTAGAAGTTATTAATTAGCGATGTTGTCATTAGAGAAGCATGCACTACAAAGGATTTATTTTCCTACCAACAACATGGGATGGAAAACACTTTCACAGTCCCTTTCTTCTTCTCTCCTTTATTTTCATCCCTCTCACAAGCCATTTATTTATTTATTTGGGTAAACCCTTTTCAGAAGCACACAGTTGAACTACAGCCAACCAAGGTAGACTTTCCTTTTGACAGGCACGTTGCCATAACAGTAGACAGCAAATACTTATTATACTGTAATGTTTTGCTGAGTAAATCTTTTTAAGCAATCTTGTAAAGTTTGATATTTGTATCACGTTACCCTTTTTATATGTCAACCCTGTCTGCATGAAAGCATATAGACCATATGACCCACATACTTGAAATCTGCCTGCACCTAAATGAAAGCCGTGTGGAGGTCCTCTGGAAGAAGCATATTGGATCCAATTTTCCATAACCGGCTGGCTGCCAAACTAATTAATTTGGTGTGGAATGGGCAGTTTGCTCTCAGTGTGCCGACAGCAGAAAACATAAATAAGGATCATTGTGATCCTGCATGTCCTGAGGAGCAGATTGGACACATATGCACAGTTAGTGTCAATCATAGCAGCACAGAACATGTGCAGCTCCTCAAGACACAACACATGACATTTCCAGGATGATAGTGTGGTTGATGCAGCTCTTAATACAGAGTATCTTCGCCATATGTCTTTTAAGCGGTGTGTGTGTGTGTGTGTGTGTGTGTGTGGGGGGGGGGGGTCTGTCTGTTTGAGAGAAAGAGAGAGAAACAGAACGAGTGAGAAAGAGAAGGAGTGCAGGAGTGCATGCATACATTTGTGTACAAATGTATACCTGCATGCATGTGTGTGTTTGTGTGTGTGTATGTGTATGTTTGTATATGTGCAAATATACTAAATAGCTTCCCATAATTGGAATTAGATGTTTGCCACAGACTGCACAGTGCAGTATCTAAAAGGGCACCAGTGATGCCTTTGTTCAGCTCATGCCATGTCAAGATTAATCACCAAGACCGATAAGAATGATGTCTGTAACTTCAACCCTAAAAAGGAACCAATTAGTGACATACTCAATGTGCAATTGAGTTTTTATTTTATTATTATATTAGAGGCAATACATCAATTTCCTCTGCACACAGCCCGAGCACTGTCTGTCCGCTTCTATTTTAACTAGCCATTCCTGGACCCAATGCATATCTGTATACGCAGCACCAAATTATTGTAAACTGGTCCATATATCAGAAAAAACACTTTAGGTATGCTCAAAAGAAAATCCATCTCAAAGGAAGTGCATCCTCAAAGTAGTCTAGGATATCTGAAATTCTTTTTAATGTCTGGGTAGGCAGCAAAGCACAGGCCTGCTGCTGGTGGCGTCGCCATTAGTGACTGGCCTAGATTCCGACGACCGAGGAGTCAAGTGCTCCAAGAGCACCTGGAGGATGAGGAGTGGGGAGAGCGTCTTGTTTTACAGCTAATTTAACCTCGGAGGTGGTGTTTACTTACATTCATCAGCATTAGCTCCGTTAATTGAATCAATATTTGGTGCGGTTTCCTAATATGTAGATGGTGGTGGTGTGATAAACACCATATGGTCATACAAATCTACAAATATATCATTTGTCATAAAAGTTTAAGCTATTCCATGAAAGTGTGATGTTAAGTTACCTAACAAAAACTGCAAGATAAGCTATTTTTTTGGTGATTAATATTTGTAAATAAATGCCTCTCCATGTTAAAGAAATATGAATTCTCTATTTTTTCATGACTATTGCCAGCATAATTAAGTGGATATCAGCATGAGGGTCAGAACTGCAGTGTCATCCTATACTTTTGCTCAAGGTCACCCAAGATAACACATACTGAGGAAGTAAATAATTCTATAACTGACTATTGTTCTCTGTATTATGGGAACATCTATCTGTGTGGCCAAAACTTAGTAAAAATAGTGCATTGATATATATTTTTAAATGTCATTTTAGTTCTTTTAGACACAACTATCCTCTTAAAGTTATGCTTCTGTCATCCATCGTTGTCATAGAATACTGCTTGCATAATCACTGACACAATTACATTTGAAATCAGATGAAACACTAAGGTTTTTCCGAGTCAAAAATAGCTTCTTTATTGGAGTTTGAAAGCTCTAGCCATCTGTCTCAGTTTCCTGAAAACTCCTGGCGTCTCCAGTGACACTTGTACCTCACTCACTCAACCGACCCCGAAAAACATGGAAGCCCCTGTACAGGGGGCTGATGCATGTTCCTCTGTCACCAAGCCCCCCTGTAAATAATCGCACAGGGAGCCAATAAATGTCACTGTCCTTCCCAAGAAATGACACAATAAAGGCATTCCCAATAAACTCAGTCTGCACCTGAAAGGGGAGGGAGAGCCTATCACTCTGTTGAAAGTAGAGGAAATCATTAGTTGTGGGAAAAGCTTTGTTCCCTTCTCTGTCTGGTTCTGAACAACACACCATCCTTTGTTTGAAGATTTCTCATTGTGCTTCAGTCATGATAAATGCTTCTCACAAATTGTATAATCCTCGTTCATCTTCAAATAATGAGGCATGTTGTGGAAATCTTATTCTACGCGATACTTTAGGCATCTTATGAGAGCTATTATTTGGCATTAACTTATGTCAGCCAGATAAAAAAGAGTGCTGTGTTCTTTTTTGCCAAATAAAGCACATCTAAATAAGGTGTTTGGGGGGCTATTATATGTTAAACACATTGATGATCGGAGGCGGCCTCTGCTGTCTTTTCAAATGATGTAGGTGGTATAAATGATGACACGACAAATGATGAGGTGTTAAATATTACCAAAGACGTTTCTATTTTGCATAAGTTTGTCAAATTCGTTATGACTTTATTTGCTTTTCAAGGATGCATGACTGCAATAGAATACAAATTGATACAAAAGGAGTTGTTTTACAGAAGCAGCAAAAATACAGATGTTAAATGCATAACTGAATGATATTTCAATTACAGGCATAGGCACACATTTGGAATGTGTGTGGAACAGTTATTTAATTCTTTATATGGATCGATTTTCTTCCTTAACGTTTGGTTTACAGTTCTTTCTTTTTGTGTGTGTTGGGGTGGGGGTAGTGAACATAAAATAAGTTGACTTTCACCATGATATGTAACATACATAGAAAAAATAATAGAAAGAGTTTCACCAGCTGTCAATCATTGTACCCATTCAGGCAAATCATCTTGCCCCACTTCTTCCTCTCCAGGTGGTCTGCATTGCAAGTTGAGTCTATTATCCTGTAAAGGAGTCAGGCACACATAAACGACACCTGCACTGTTTTATGGCAACAATGTCAGACTATACATCAGACCAACATGCAATTACATCATACTATGTGTAACTGTTCCACACAGATCCCAATTACTCCGCACATCTTGTGTTCTCACACAGACATGGTTTCACCCATAACCTAGCATGTGCCTGTTTAGAGGTATGAGAACACAGAAATAACCTCTAATAAAAGGTGGAACATAGCAATGCTTTGTAACAAATCGTGTTGAACGACATAACCAGGAACTAAGCTTTCTGAATTATCAACTTTTCCAAGTATTAACTTGCACCCATAAAGGTCATAGAGAAAGGATTTTAACTAGGTGCTATAATGTGGCAAGAGAATAAAAAATAATGGGTGAAATAAATTGTCATTAGATGGGCAAAGCCCTGATTTACTGTGATATTCTACAAATTTTGAGGGCATTAAGAGTCCCCTAAAAAAGAACATTAACAGGTCGCATAAAAAGCCGAATTAAAGGAGAGCCTTAATGTCTGTGGAGAGTAAAGAATCACGACAGAGATAAATTGTCCGGGAATGATACTGTTTAAGTTTCCTTCTGACGGACCGCCTTGATGGGAGGTTCTCTTTTTAATTTTAAAGGATCAGGTCAGTTTTTGGTGCTCATTAAAGGTACTTGCTAACAGGCCTCGTATAAAATGAAAAGAAATTAGCAGCCATAATTTGACAGAAGAACTAAGGCAACAATAATGACGGGAAATAAACCGACAGACCAATGATAAACTTAATGCCTCCCCCCATTAGTAGCCTGCCCGAGCAAATGTCATTCATATTTTAGCCACGGCATACCACTAATTGGGTCTAGCTTTCTTCTGCTGAATTAAATTTCAGGATTCTCTTTCTCACCTTTAAAGCCAAATCATTTGAATTCAAAAGAAGGAGTCAGTGACAGGGAATGAAAAGAGAAGAGAGGAAAAAAGGGGAAAGAGAGCTGGTGAGAAGAAGGAGAAAAAAACTTTCTTCTTGGGCCTTTTTAATGAGATAAAATTCCTGCTTCTCTCTATTTCCCTGCTATAATTGCTGATTATGTTGTTATACACTTGCAGTTCTCCCACTCTTTCCTCCCCATCATAGTGATTTAGGTTGGCATCTGGCGGGCTTCAAAGGCAGGCTGAAGAGAGAGGAGCCTCATTTGGGTGTCCTCCTTTAGGCCACAGGTATGGAGCAAGGTAAACACTGCCTGGTAACTGTTAATTAGCCCTTAGGTCTAGCCAGGCCCACTCAGGTTTAGCTGACCCCTATGATAATAAGCTTAAGGGCATATTGTATTTCTTTTGACAGTTTAATTAGAAATTCAGCTGTAGGGGCACAAAGCAAGCTCCAGCATGAATATTTAAACAGAGTGACACACACAAAAAAAAATCATGAAAGGGCCTGGTGAACTACATGACAGACAGGGGATATTAGGCAAGTGATTCTAATCAATAATCTCTTGATCTCCTACATATTAATACACTGCCTGCTGTTATTAAGCTCTATAATAAGAGGAAAAGGGGGCTAAAGGGGGGTTGGCGAGGAAAGAGTATGAGCAGGGTCGTGCAGTCAGGGAGTGGTAGAGATGGAAAGAGGGCGGTGGCTGGTGAATAACTCTGCTGGAGGCCCAGGCCCCTGGTGGGTACACCACCCGCCTCAAAAAACAGGCACATGGGAGAACTTTTCAGCCCCTTCAATCCAGCATCATCCTCTGGTCTGGCAGCGCACAGTGTCTCCTCACCAAGACGTTTATTAAGGCTGACAAGGTGAGAGTCTCACGTGCAGATGAAGGAGACCACCCAAAGCCAGTGAAGGTGAGGCCAGGGCAAGGCATGCAAGGATGCAAAAGCCTCTGCACAATACGGAGGGGGGGTCAGTGACAGTCACTTAATCACATGCTATGGCTGTAAGAGCTAAGCGAATCCATACCCGCGCCCACGACTGAACCAAGGCCACCGCATAAATAAACAGTGACTTGCTACCTGCCGAGCAATGCGGCATCCATTATTAGTCCCAGAGAAGCATAAGGGGGCTGGCAGAACAACAGCAAAAGGACAAAAAGGGTTTCAGGTAAAGGCAAGGTAAGGTAAAAATGAAAAGGCAATACCTATGCAGCTAGACATTGCTCATTGTAACCAGTGCACAAGTGACAGCTTCCAGTGTATGATTAATAAATAAATGTTTCACAACTCATATGGAATACACCCACACTCTAGTTCCTAAGTTGAACACCTCATTAGGAGTGAGTGTTGGAAGAAGAGGCTTTCTATGAAGTTGAGATCCCATTTCATAGGTCTAAAAAGGGTCATATGCACAGGAAACACCATAAGACTCACAGAGGCATGCATATTCACATGGATACTCAGAGGTCGACTAAATCTGCTGATGCTGTCAGCTATAGATGGAGCTCCTGAGTGTGTGAACTTTGCACCACTCAGATGACAGCATACAGTAGATGGATTATAGTGTTACTGTGCTTTCTCCTATAAAAGACAAATCCTCATCTTTAACCATGAAAGGTATCCATTCTAAGAATTGCTCTGGATATGCATATAGTCTGGATTTTTCTTATGCACAGTAGTAACATAGTGCACTAAGAGTAATTTAAATCACCTACTGAATCACATTCACCAAACAACATCCCAGATAAACCCTGGGGTTGACTTGGGCAAATATTTTACTACTTTGCCAGTAAGTTATCGTAGCATGGAAATCTCGAAGGTATGGTTAACATGAAAACAAATGATTGTGGTTTTGTATAGGATGTTTGACAAGGAAAGAGGAGCAGGAGCCGAAGTAGGAAACCACACATGGGTGGGGGGATTTTCTTGGCCGGCAGCACTGTGAGAATATGTGGCTTTGCTCGAAATATTCGGGGGGAGGCCTAAATCTGGAAGCAATTAAGATCCGCTAAAAACAAGTAGATTCCATATTACCTCAGCGGACGTTTGAGACGGCAGTTTGCCAGAAATATTCTGGTGAGGTTTACTTTTTGGAGCTTAGCAACATAAATTTGTTGTCACTGAACTATTACAAACACTGGACAAATCATGGCAAGAAGTGCTTTGTGGACAAATGGAACTGATTACAGGCAAGTCCATGAAATAATAACGCCAATAGGCCCTCTGCTAGATTTTAATATCCCCTGACAACATTCAATTGTCAATGGCCTCCACAGTGTCCAGGATGTTCTTGAATTCTGCCAGAACTTCAGGATTTATTTCTTTCCACATGCAAGCTGAAGCAGGAAATGCCAACAAACGGTGGGAATCCGTGAAAGATGGAAAAAATACTGGTGGAAACAAGAGGTAGGATGGTGCGATATGAGATGTGAGACATCACTTTTCTTCTTAAACTAAAACAAATTCCAGCTGACCCCTCCCATCATGCTGTTCCAAGTCAATGCTAACCCTCCAGTGACAAGCAGACCCCACTGTAAAATGGCAATCTGGGAATTTAATTGCACACTTCTTGGATGTTCTGTCTTTTGATTTAAACTGAGCTCATGTTTCATACAATAATGCAAACACCTGGTTAATACATTAGATGATAGTTAACAGTAATAAATCAATTTTTTTAATAGAAACGTGCCAAGAATATTTATTGTCCTTATCATTCAATATGGACTACCCTCTGCCCCATACCTCAGAGAGAATCTGTTTTCCAGCCCCATTTAAGTCTTTAAAAAGAAAATACTTGCAGTGATCTGAAAAAAGGCCAGAACATACAAGGTTTTTACACCAGGTACCAAGAAGCTCCAATGAAGACAAAGAAATCAAATGTGTTTTTCTTTTCTTTTTCTTTTTTAAACGTTCAACTCAGTCTAACTGCTGTCACCTGTTTAACAAATTTGTTTATCACCATTTAAGGTGTTCAATTTAACATAATATTTAAGCACCGCTGACCTCTGGAATTGAACATTAAAGAACCTATACCAAACCTACAATACATATAGTCCTGTAGCATAACCATTATTCTGCATTGCTACCACTTTAGCATAGTTAATGATTAATAATTACCCTGTACCTTAATCAACCACAGTGTCTTGAAAACAAGCTAGCATGACTGAGGTTGTGATAGTCAGTCAGAGGCACTTGTTGCCTTACCTTTTCATGCCAAGTGCCACAGCAATATGGTTGACAATTCTCTAGACAGCACAGACATGGAAATGCATGACACACATAAATATGGGCCCCTCCATCTCACGCCTATACTACCAAACACGAGTCTCTCAGGGGAGTGCGTAATAGCTGGGCGCATTCTCCTTTTTATACCCCATTACTGTCTTATCAAAAACACCCCCCTTGCATGAAATGACAGGCTGAAATGGAGGAGGGGGGGGAGGGGGGTTCAAGATTAATAATTATGGGTGCTTCGAAAAAAGGCAGAAAAAAACATGAAAAAAGATCTGTAAATGGCTCAGAACTGCTTTTTCTTCTTTTACATTTGTGATGACACCAAATCAAAGTTTGAAATGGAGGAAAACATACACACTTTAAAAAGTGTGGGAATTAATAATGAATGTGTAATCATTCTGATTATTAAAGCAGAAACATATGGGGCCACGATTCGTGCAGAGAAATGAAATCAATTAAGACAGCGATCCTGAATGACATTTCTAATATAAATAAGTGGGCCATGGGGGACTGGTTTCCCATTAAGTGTCAGGAAAAGTTAGATTATGAGGGGCTATGTTGCACAAATGTGGTGACTCTCCCCTTCTCTGAACAGACACGGATCTCCTCCAGCTCTCTGGCAGAGAGAGACTCCCTATTCCCTTAAGCGAGGCCTCCCAGCGCACACGCCTCCTTGGCCCAGACAGCCAACCATAAGGAGTTCTGACAGTGAGGTGCATTTTTTATGTGGATTATACATTCAGCTGTGAGAAGGGCCGAGTGGGTTGGAGGGTGAGGAGGACAGGCAAGATGGGGGGTGGGGGGGTGGGCTAATGATTCTCTCATGTCTTAGTGCATTACTCTCCTGCATTCTATAGCATGCCACAGTTGTGACTTCACACACAAGAGCATGCAACCCCTTGTCACAAATCAGCAGCTGATCAGAATGCAGTGGCTCTCAGTAAAGGTTAGCCCTGGGGTTTATTTCACTGAAATGTTGTGGATCAGTGGGTAACAAATGGCAAAGGCATTAGTTCTGCTGCACTGATAGATCCTGCCTTGATGAATGGCTACCTGCACAGCTGAATAATCTCATAGTTTGTCACTGACCTTTTTGCCTTTTAACTATCATGTTGTGTTGTAGGCAATAGGTGATATTTCACTTTATCAATGAATATACTTGATGGCCTTCCGGTTGTAGGATTTTCAACACGCACAATTCAGACACTTTATTCCTTAAAGTCATGAAACAAGAAGCAGCAACTGCACTGTAACTGTGGTGTGTGTGTGTGGGGGGGTTAACATTTATCATGTTAACCTCAAATAGAACAGTTAATATGTACTTGACATCAATTCAGATCAATTGCACCAGAACAGTCTGGGATGTTTTCTTCTTCTTCTTCTTCTTCTTCTTCTTCTTCTCAAGCAGATGTTATTCACAAATTGCAGCAAGGTGGCTCCTCTTAGACATCAAAGCATCCTTTTGAGTCTGCTAAAAGTTCTTTCCCCCTCCATTTTAATGCTGTTTAACAGGAGAGTGGTTGGTGGTTAAGATCAACAGTTGCTCAGTTGAATGATCAAGGTGAAGATATATTTAGAGACTCAGGTTCAGCCTAATAACTAAACTCTTAATCCTGTTTGGGGAAAATGTTTTGTTTTACTGATTGTTGAAGGGAAGATGCTTCATCTTAAGAAATTATTTACTGACAAGTCATATTATTGAATCCAGCAATATATGAAGCTCAGATCATGGTGTTAAGAGGACTGTCTGAAGTACAAAAATCACCATAACAACTATAGAGAAGATAAGTACATGTGGTGAGCTATCATGTGGAAATGAACAATATTTTTCAACTACCATTAAAAAAAAAAATCTCAGTAAAGACACATATAAAAATACTACACTGGGATAAACAACACAACTTACAAGGCTGTTTTACCATCAGACAGAACACAACTGACAGAGAAAGAAACTACACTTTTAGGTCTTTCACAGCTATTGCTGTGCCATGTGGTGGTGCCTATGCCAGTCAAACTTGCCATTTGGCTTGATATTCTACAGCTACGAAGCAGACCTGGAATGATGAAAGCGCATGCCATATTTATAGCATACTAATGTCTGTTAGTGTGTTGGGTGTTTAAGCCTATCTTTTTTTTTCAAAAAAAATACAAAATAATGCCATGCCAAAAATAAAAATAAAAATAAAAATATCAATTTGGGGCATAGAGCCACATCATAGACATCTAGTCCTGAACTCTTCAAAAAGCACCTCTTATATAATTAGCATGTACTGGCAATTGTGTTAAGCATATAGCTAAAGATATCTCCAAACCATGCTTTGTCACTGGCTGGTGTGGTACCTGGGGACAAATGACAACTAGGTGGATAGTTGTCGGCTAGCTTTGCTAACAACCGGCCTGTGCCCCGCGAGTAACCCTGCACTCATTAAGCCAGTGGGCTCAGCCATTTATCTTTGTCATCTGAACATTTCCTTAAAGGCCCACACTGATAGACAGAGCTGCATAATTACAGGAAATATAAATTTACTATGAATAATGAATAGCGCCGCAGACATTAGAGGTGTCTTTAAAGCAATGAATGATAGAGCACACCATCTGTGAAGAATAGTAGTACTACTTTTTGACATTGTTTTCCAGAGAGGGATGTTATTTTTTAAACAAGTTTCTCTTTTCTCTGCACACATAGATGACTTATATGCTTAAAGTTCAAGATCACGTATGTAGGGTTTTAATAGCAACTCGTGAAAGCATCTTCTTCACGTTGCACAACTGTACATTTTGTGGTCACGATGCAAGGCTTTCCTTTCCTTAACAAGCTCTTTAACCCAGTGCACAACAGATATGTCTGTAATGCTGATAACCAAACAGTGCCTGAGGCATAATTTCCCATGCACTTCCTAGAAATGCCATGTACCCGCTCTCTCTCTGTCTCTCTTTCTCTCTCTCCTACACCCAGGGGCTATAGTAGACCTCACCACCAGAATATGCTCACAGGATCAAAAGTTCACAATGGTTGGTGCAGGCACAGGAAAGCAGTCCCCCAGTCTTGAGCCTTTGTTGAACAAATGCAGGGGATAATTGCATGCCACCGCCTTAATGGTATGCGGCACCATGCTGCTTCCGAGGCCATGCAGGACGGGCTCTCCTGTGCCAAGGTGACAAATATGAATATCTGTGAAACAATTAACAGGGCGTCTTTGTGTGAAAACCCTCAGATTTGATTTCAAAAAGGATTCTTATAACAATACAATTACCATGCAGGCATCCGGAATTAAATATTAGCCACTGCAAATATTAAGTAAGAAAACACAGCCAGAAGATCTCTCTGGTATAATGTCAACACAGGTGTCAGATTCATAATAACCTAATGTCTGTTTTATTTTCCAATATCTATCTAATCAGATCTTTATAAAAAAACTGTATTAAAATCCTCCTTTTTCTCTGTGAAAATCCTATTAGCAATTAGAGATGTCACAGTGGAGTCGAAGGCGGCCCAACTACAGTGCACTTAAGGCACAATTAGCTTCAATAGTTCTGCTCTGCTTTGAGGTGACGGCCTGGGGATTACAGTTATAATCCCCTGCCCCTCAGCTCGCTTACCCAAATCACTCTGGCTTCAGCCAGGGCAAATTGTTTTCACGGTGAGCCCCTCACCAGCTACTAAAGACCTGCCTTTTCATCCAATAACATCAAAACAAAACTGGGCAAAAAGGCTACCCTCTGCCATTAGAGCCAATTGTCTGGTAAGTTTCTGGGGGACTGAGTGCTTCTCCTCATTTATTTTCTCTCAACCGATGGAACTTGCACGCCACTTTCTTGTCTTGAAAGAAGGGGGAGAAGAAAAC